>CM053583.1:121027312-121078004 GCA_028627135.1 Pseudochirops cupreus | reverse complement strand
CTGGGCATCTTACCACACAGAAGAGTAGGGGGATGGGGGATGAGAGGTGGGGAGATGTAGGGGAGGGCAGGGACGGGGGAGGGATGATGAATATTCACATTTCTGTAGAGGGGGAGGGACGGGGTGGAGATGGATGGGGGGGGGCAGGATAGGAAGAAGGGACAGGCAATCAGACTCTCACAGTGTGCTCACTGTGGGGAGGTTCTGCATAGTTTCACATGTTCAGCCTGTATTTGATTGCTTGTCCTTCCAGTGGGGATGGGTGGTGGGGGAGGAGGAGAAAGAAAAAAAAAATAAGTGACTGATTGAGTTAACTTAGTTGCCCCATGAATGGAAGACTGACTATTGTACTCTGAGATGACTGAATGACTGAATAAGGAGGCAAACCTCCTTAGGGACACCAAGTGATTGTTCTTTGTTCAAAGCTATTGTGACCACTTTGGTGAAAACTATGTGGCCATTTTAATGATAAGCTATTGTGAACACTATATTGTGATTTTCTGTGATAAGTTGTAATATTGTGAATGTTGTACCTTGATTTTCTGAGAATATTTTGCTTTGATTTGTTATGGAATAGAGTGTTCACTATACTGTGTAATCAGAACCTTAAAAGCTGTTCAAAGTAGCATTCTTTTGGAAAGTTGGAAAGCTGCTTGTGCATGGAATTACACCAGGCTTTTAGGAAGGCAGAATTTTTCCCCATACTGAGAGGAATGCAGGAGAATCAGGGAGGCCAAACAGAGTTCAGGAAGATAATTGAGGATTTCACTCAACAAGAGGTTACTGATATATTAAGGATAAGAGAATCACTGGTGTCATGGATGGTGAGAATCAGTGATGAAGGGGCCAGAGGATTATGGGTAGATAGTGTGGACTGCTTGAAATTTATAGATATATATATATCAGACTCCTTCTGTCTAGCAAACTTTTAGAGATTTTCATATGGCAGGAGATAACAATACGATTGATCTGATAGCTTTAGCTGTTGATGTTTGCAATAGAATGTAACCCACTGATTCTATGAGGCCTAGTGGAGAGAGACCTTGGTGTTTACTTAGAGACTGCATGAGAAAGTTGAAAGAAATAACGAAAACTGCTATTGTGTTTGGAGATGCAGATGCATATCATGATATCCACTAACAGTTTCTCATAGAAATGTCATAGTGAAGATGGGTCCTCCTGCTTATAAGCATCTATTTCTGACTCTACTATTTGGTGAAATAGGGCACGCTCTTTCAGAGGTGATGGATAAGAT
Source organism: Pseudochirops cupreus (assembly GCA_028627135.1). Classification (NCBI taxonomy): domain Eukaryota; kingdom Metazoa; phylum Chordata; class Mammalia; order Diprotodontia; family Pseudocheiridae; genus Pseudochirops; species Pseudochirops cupreus. The sequence goes on along the minus strand of CM053583.1, from coordinate 121,076,749 downwards.
TTCACAACTAAGTGACTTGGGAGAATGGGAAAAAGATAAATTTCCTCAAGGGAGAAGAGTAAATGGTCAGAGAATTCAAAGTCGGAATAGACTGACAAGAAAAGAATCATTCATTGCTCTAATGACAGCAGGGGTAGATTTTGGAAAAATTGATGGTATTCCAACTAATGAACTATATACAATGTACTAAGAAAAGGGGTTTAATATTAGACAGAATACTCAAGTGAGAACTGCCCCTACAGATCCTCCTGAATCATTGTATCCAAGTTGGTCACACCTTCTGGGAGAACAGGAAATTGGCCAAGCTGCAGCTCAGATAAAAGATATACATAGACTAGATTACAGACCCCAATATATTGGAAAAATGGATCAAATATTGTAGCCAGGGAACTAATAGATACTGGGGTAGAGGCCTCCTTTATTTATGGGAACCCCAATAAATTCAAGCACGGAACTCCTATTGCCATCACAGGACTGGGAGGGGCTGAAATATCAGCCAGATAAGTCAAACTAACAATGAAAATTGGACAATTACCTAAGAAAGAATATACTGTGGTTATTGTACCTATTTCTGAATATATCATTGGAATAGAAATATTGAGAGATATGACTCTGAATTTACCTGAAGGAAGATGCCAGTTTGCAGTAAGGAAAATAGGAATTAATACAGTTTTAGTGGGAAAAATTAAAATGGACCCAATCACTTTACCTGAACATTCTGAAGTAATTATTTTAAAGCAGTATTGTGAGCCAGGTGGGCAAGATGAAATGACCAATCCTATAAAGAAATATGTTGAAGCAGGAGTGTTAGTGCCTACAATCACATGATGGAATAATCCTGTCTGGCCAGTATGAAAATCAGATAGGATGTGGAGAATGACAGTGGATTATAGACAATTGAATAAGGTGATTCCTCCCTCATATGCTGTTGTTCCAAATACTACCACATTAATAGAAAGGTCCAGAAATATGATGGGACTTGGTACAAAGGTATTGATTTAGCCAATGCTTTCTTTACCATCCAAATAAACTCTAAACAATGGGACCAATTTTCTTTCAACTGGCAGGGCAGACAATATACTTTCACCTGCTTGCCACAAGGATATCTGCATAGCCCCACTATTCATTATAGGATTGTGACTGAACATTTGGATGAATTAAAGCAACCTGCTGTACAACTTACCCACCAAATTGCTGATATTATGATATAGGGGAAAAATGTAGAAGAAGTGGAGAAGAGTTTGATACTTTTAATTAAGCATATGAAAAGCAAAGGATGGGAAATGAACTCTGTAAAGACTCAAGGGTCAGCTCAAATTGTAAAATTTTGGGGTATACAATGGAATAAGGGCCTGCAAGAGATTCTTCTGCTAGCCTGACAAAAGATATAGAATTTTCCTATCCCTACCAAAAAAGAAAGAAGCCCAAAAGTTTATAGGATTATTTGGATATTGGTGACATCACATATCACATCTGGGATAGATTTTGAAACCTTTATATAAAGTTACTTGGAAGAAATATGAATTTGATTGGGAACTTGAGCAGAGGAAAACTTTTGAAGAAGCCAAGACTGCTATACAATTGACCCTAGATTTATGGCCTATGCAAAATGTCCCGGTGGAATTTCAAGTGATTGTACAGGATGATTATGCAAACTGGAGTTTATGGCAAAAACAACAAAGCCAAAATGTACCTTTAAGATTTTGGTCGAGGAAATTTACTTCACCTAGAGTTTAATATGCACTTTTTGAAAAACAGTTGTTAGCTGCTACCATTTCCCTCAGTATTGATGTTTGCTATAGATTCATATAGAACAGAAACTCCACTTTTGCCTGTTTTAGCTCTATTTTGAATATACCATTTCCATTTAATTATGCTGGCCTCTTGAACGTGTGCAATTCTGTGAGAAGCTGGGGTACTCATTACCTGGGTCATAATTGGGATTCCAGGCCTTAGTATCACTTCACGGCCTAGAGTCTCTACCAAAGCCCAATACGCAGCTAAGTTCAGCATACTGACTACTTCCACCTATCCCAGTACTTTCCAAAGTTTGCCTAGAACATGGGTTATAGGCTCCTGCTTTCCAATGTCTTTTATGGCCCAAATATTTTGATGTCCCATCAGTAAACCATGAGTGATTCTTCTCTTCTTCAGTTTATCCATCATATCCATCTTCCATTTTACCAAGAGTAATGCCACACACGAGTAGCTTTCCAGAATAATGCTACTATGAACAGCTTTTAAGGTTCTGATTACACAGTATAGTGAACATTCTATTTATTCCATAACAAATCAAAGGAAAATGTCCACAGAAAATCAAGGTACAGCATTCACAATATTACAACTTATCACAGAAAATCACAATATAGTATTCACAATAGCTTATCATTAAAATGGCCACATAGTTTTCACCAAAGTGGCCACAAAGTTTTGAACAAATCATCTGGTATCCCTAAGGAGGTTTGCCTCCTTACTCAGTCATTCAGTCATCTCAAAGTACAATAGTCAAAGTCTTCCACTCATGGGGCAACTAAGTTAACTCAATCAGTCTCTTATTCAGCAATCAATTACTAAGTATCATTAATCACTAAGTACAAATCATTAGAAAATACACAAACCCTCCACACCTAGGTCACTAATAAACTACAATTTCATCATTACAGTACCCACGGAGAGGTCTTTTCATCTTGACTTGGGGCTGGTTCTCAGATTCCCTGGATCCCCTTCCATGGTCCCAGATTCCACCTGGATTCACCAAACTGGATTCACCTGGGTTCAATGGCAGACAGCTCCCAGTTCCTTGTCCAGCTCTCCTTATAGGTCCTGATCCACAATGAAGTGCCCAGGGCCCAGTCCATCTCAAATCCTTCACAATTTCTGTTCCCAAGAATTCAAGGCTCAACCAAGCCACAAACAAAGTCCCTGCATCCTAGTCATGCTTCCTCAGTCCTTGGGCAGTTAAGTTGGCCCTAGGACCCAGAATAAATCTCAGCTGGCTCCTGGAATCAAAATCACTCCTTCCAGGTTTTCAAAATCAAAATAATTTTCTCCAGCCTAGGGGGGGATCTTTCCTCTTCAGCCTTTCTGGCAGCAGCAACTTCAGTCTCCACGATTCTTGTTCAAAGAAAATTCTGACTCAGTTCTCAGTCCAGCAGGAGCAGCCCAGCCTCCAGATGCTGCTAAGAGAAGCTCTCTCTCTTCCCAGCAGAAGAGATTCTGCCACCAGATTCTGGTCTCAAGAAATTCTGACTGTGCCTCTCTGGGGCTTTTCTTATATACACACAGCATTGGCTTCCTGTTTTAGCCAACCCCTTCCCATTACATCAGCAACAGGAGGCAGGACTTCATACCTTCTGTTTCTCTCACAGAGATCTGATTAGTTACTAAGTACCTGCTTACTTGCCAATACAAAAAGGGTCTTCAAATTCAAATTAATTACTATTATATTAAGGGCTGTACCAACTGTTGCTTTGGTTCAGGGGATGTATCATTTCCTTCAGTATTGATGGTTGCTATACATTCATGTAGAACAGAAACTCCACTTTTGTCTGTTTTAGCTCTATTTTGAATATACCATTTCCATTTAATTATGCTGGCCTCTTGAACATGTCCAATTCTGTGAGAAGCTGGGGTACTCATTACCCAGGTCATAATTGGGATTCCAGGCCTTAATATCATTTCATGGCCTAGAGTCTCTACCAAAGCCCAATACGCAGCTAACAAGTAGTCAATATGCTGAACTCAAGCCATAAAAACAGAATGAGGAGTCCAGTGTCATATATTTACTGATTCATGGATGGTAGCTAATGGGTTAGCTACATGAATGCCCATAAGGAAAAAAGTCAAAATTGAGAAATTCATGGTAAACAAGTCTGGGGCAAAGAACTATGGGAAGATATATGAGACATGTCTTTGGTTACTAATTCGTCAGTTTTTCATGTAGATGCTCACGTGGCCCTCACCACACCAGAATGTGAGTACAATGCACATGCTGATTGACTAGCAAAGGCTGCTATGCAACATATTATCCCTAATCTAATACCAACTGATGATCTAGTACTAGCAAAATCAGTCCATCAAATGGTCAGTCATTTAGGGGTCCAGGCCACACACTGGTGGGCACAAGATCAAAGTATTAGTATCTCTCATTCATTGTTAAAACAGGTAGCAGAGGAATGTCATATATGTCAATTGGGAAAGAAACTAACTGTTCCTTGGGTAGTAACTGGGGAGATAGGAAAGGGAGAAGTCCCAACCCAAATCTGGCAAATAGATTATATTGGTCCTCCACCACAAGATAAAGGATACAAATTTATATGTACTTCTGTTGACACCTATTCAAGTGTACAAGTGGCTTGTCCTTCTAAGAATGCAACCCAGAAAAACACCTGTAAAACTCTAGATTTCATAAGTCTATATTATGGAACCCCAATGCAGATTCAAAGTGACAATGGATCACATTTCAAAAGTAATGAAATGAAGAAATATTGTATATTAAACAATACAGAATGGATATATCCTATTCCATATTATCCACAAGCATTCTGATTAATTGAAAGAATGAATGATTATTGAAAGAACAGTTAAGGAAATTAAGTTCTAATAATTCATATCAGCATTGGAAGGATAATTTGCTCACTGCTTTACATAATTTGAATAATAGACCATTGGGAGGAAGTACATCTCTAGCCAGAATGACGACCCCCAATATGCAAATTAGAAAACAGCAGACACATAAGATCCCAAATATTGAGTACTGGACTATGAGGCAAGATGTCCCAGCACTGTACCCAGGAACACCTGGTTCAGCAGGTGTTGGTTGGATAGAAAAGAAATGAGAAACATTTCTACTGGAATATATATGAGAATCCCTAAAAATTATTTTGGACAGATATTACCTAAATCAAGTTTAGCAGCTCAAGGAATACACGTATTAACTGAAGTACAGATTCTAATTATCAAGGATAAATTATTGTGACATTGCAAAATTTAGGTGAAGAACCTATACAGTTTTGTAAAAATGATAGAATAGTTCAAATGATCATTATTCCTTGTGAAATAATACCCCTTGTGAAAACTGATCATCCTGAAATAACTATCAGAGGAACCGAAGGGTTTGGTTCCACTGATAGAATAAAATTGGGAACTAAAAAATGGGTAAAGCGGAAGACAGATGATGTTCCAAAAGCTGTAGAAATTATAGCACATGGGAAAGACAATACTGTAACTTGTTTATTCAGGAGAAGATGATTACCAAGTTGTACCCTTAACTCATATAATCTACCATGAATGAGGCTACGATAGTGAGTTCATCGAGTCCAGAAGCATGGCTGATCCTATATTTCTTTTCGGTTTTTTGTCTGTTAAACTTGTTTGTGAGATTTGTTTCCTTCAGGCTTAGTACCCTACACTGGCATATGCCTGATCACTTAAGCCAGATGCCCTCCCTTGTCTTTGACTGTGATGTGCCATCCACCTGGCGTCAACCAAGCTCCAGATGCCAGCTAAAAAGCTGACCTCTCAAATGGGACCTCTTGCAACAGGGACAGCCCTCTGCCCAATTTCAGCTGGAAGTTGCTATGGAGAAGAGCTCTTTGCCTCTTATTACAAGATTTTGAGCCCCATTTGTTCAAGGGTGGAAAGACAGGGTGATTGTGCCCAAGCCCCACGCTAAGATATTGTTTTATGTGCTTATTTTCTATCATCCCTGTTACATCGTTGCAAAGTTCTGTTGACACCAGTTATCCCACCAGTTACCCCTAAATTCTCATTAATCTATGTAATGAAATGTATTGTTAATATATTTTTGCTATGTAACGGACATGAAAGATCTTGAGGCAAAACGTAATGGTACAGGGAATTTGAAGATCTTCCCTACCCCTTAATAAGCCTAAGGCAATTTGAAGACCTTCCCTCCTTTGAAGATATACCCTGCCCCCAATAGGCTGAATATAATCACATGGAGCCTGTGGTGGGAGGAGTTTGCTGTAGGGTGGAGCAGAGCCCACAGGAAGCTTGGAGTGAGAGCAGCTAGACTGGAGAGAGGATAGGATGCATCCAAGGGAAGCAGTTAGGCTTGTGAGTAGGTTAAAGGATGCTGTGGCTCTCTGTGCTATTGAGGCTTATTAACTTCTTTGCTACTATGATGGAATTGGCTTACTGGCTTTGGGATTCAGTTTTCTGGTATCTGAAGAAATGTTTTGCTTATGTCTTCTATATGGAGAATCTGTTATATTTTGTGATCAAGCACCATGCACTATATTTATAGTGACTGCTGGTGCTGTTAATATTGCATTGGTGTTATAGGGTACCACAATTTAGAAAGTACATTGATAAACAGGAATATATTCTGAAAGGGTAATCAGGCTGGTGAAGAGTCATAAGACCATGTCATATAAGCACTAGTTGAAGGAACTGAGAGTGTTTATCCTTGCAGAGGTGTTAAGTGGCAATAGGGGCAAGGCTCAGCAAAGCTCCCCAGTACCGGGCTTAGCCAGATTAAAATGTAATTTGGAAATGTTTGACAAAATAAATAAAATGGTTTTCTAAGTCAGTATGCAGCCAGCAGAGATCTGTTTATATTTGAATTCATGGAAGATGATCCAACTTGTACTGCTTCATCTGTAGCCTGGCTTCTGACTTCATCACTCAACTTGAAACAACTCTCTCCAAAGTTAAAAATGACCTCCTGTTTAGCCAAACTTATTGGGTTTTTCCCAATCATCAAGGACCTTGATCTTCTGCAACCTCTAACACTGTCAATCACTCTCTTCCTTGATACTCTTTTCTCAAGGTTTTTGTGACACTACTCTCCTGGTTCTCCTCCCATCTGACGGCTCCTCAATCCCCTTTATAGGATCTTCGTGCAGATTAATAATCATCAGTATCTATTCAAAGCCCTCGTCTCTTCTCCCTTTACCTCATTTAACCCCATCAGTTCTGATGGATTCAATGATCAGTTCTATAGTGATAATTTTTAGATCTCTTCCTCCAGCTCTACTTTCTTGACCTGTTGTTTTACATCTCCAACTGCTTTTTTTTTAAAGGCCATCTCCCACTGCATTTGAGACCATGTCCAGTTGTCCTGATCTATATTTTGCCACAAGACCCAGAAGGCTCCAGAGGAGAGTGAGCCTGGTGACTGCGCAGTCTTAAATTCAATTCACCTTTCTGATATCATGGTCCTCTTTGAGAACGAAGGACCGCTCAAACGATGTCCTATAGACATCTTAAACTCAAAATGTCCAAAACTGAACTTATTTTCATCCCCTGCTTCCACATTATGTGGATTCCTTGATTTCAAGTTCCAGTTAAAATCTCACCTTTTATTGGAAGACTTAATGCCAGTGGCTTCCCTGTCCTATTACCTCCAATTTATCCTGTTATATTCCATTTGTACATGGCTATTTTCAGGTTGTTTTCCCTATTTTCACTGTAAGCACTTCGAGAGCAAACTGCCTTCCAGCATTTAGCACAATGCCTAGCATATAGTAAATACTTGGTAATACTTGTTGACAACTTGAATCTCAAGAAGTCAGAATTAAATCAAAAGAGAAAATTGCAAAGGTAGATTTGCCTGTTTAGGAAGACAAATTTTCTAGCAATTAGCGAAAAATGAAAGAGAATGTTCCCTTAACTAGAGGTCATCAAAAGAAGATTGGATGGCCACTTCTCAAGAATGTTATAAAGCATATCCTTGGTTTAGTATGTACTGAATGGTCTTATCCAATTCAGTTATTGGGGAAGCAGATTCCTCTCCGCAGCCCACCTCCTCTTTAGGAATATTAAGAAAACATTTAAAAAATTGTCCCAGTTCAAAAATATTCCACTTTTTAAGGAAATTGCATTAAAGGGTAAGGACAAAAGCTGATATAATATTAGATACACCAGTCTCAGAATGGAAATTTCTCAATCTAGTTAGGGTCATTCCTTATCCCCATGACTAGAGTAGAATGGGGTAATGAGCAAATTTTAAAAAGTAACATCTTTGGGTAGTTTAGTTAATGGAAATATATTGAGTATACCTCTGACCAGCAGGAAAGTAGAATCCTTAAACAGAATGGCCAAAGAGTTGTTTTCAGGAAAATGATTCTTCAAGAGCGCACCATAAGTTGACTATTCTATTTGATGAAACAAAGTAACTGAACATTATCGGGAGTGCTGTTACTAAGCTTTGATTCACTATTTTAAAAAATTGCCCAGAAAGGCCATTAATTTTATCTCAAAAATGGCTTGTCAAGGAGACTTTTAGAGGCATGAGGCAACTCTGCCCCTTATTAGTACTGTAAGCATAAAAGCTTTCATTAGAATGCCTTAAATCAGTGGTTCTCAATCTACCTAATGCCGTGGTCCTTTAATACTCATATGTGGGCATATCTGCATGTGTGCGGACCCGCTGGAGATGGATAAAGGAGCAGTGTCTCAGTTCCTAAGACCATTGGAAATATGTGTTTTCCTATGGTCTTAGGTGACCTCTGTGAAAGGGTTGTTCGACCCCCAAAGGGGTCACGACCTACAGGTTGAGAACCACTGCTTTAAGTGATAAAAATGTTTCTGGCAGACTAAAACAAGGAGAGCAAAATTTCCTTTTACATTATGTCATAGGAACCTGGGATATTTGGACTTTAGCTCATGCATCTCATTTTTCATCCATTTTCCATACCGTTTCCTCCAACATCTTTCTCTTCTACTTCCTTTGTATATTTTTAACTTTTTCTAATCTTCACCTTTTTCCCTTTGTTGTTCATTTCCTTTCATCTCCTTCATTCTAGTTAAGCACATTTCTGAAAGGCTTATCATTACTAACTTCCTCCCCAAAGACCATGCTCACAAAACCAAACTTTTGGTCCATCCTCTTCCCTATACCCCAAGCTTAGAATGACATTAAAAATTAAGTTTCTCACAGAATAAAAAATTTGGACAGACAGACATAATGAATGCAACCTTTCTAAACGGATTATTCCCCGTATTAATTATACCCTCTCTTATAGTATAGTCTAAAGTATTTAAAAGAAACCAAAATGACTTACACACCTTTGATCATTTGATAATATCAAACTTCAACTGCATGACTCACACCAAAACTCTCTACATATGCAACCATATATGGCCATATATAGTCTGTATATATACAAATGCAAAATATTTGTGTGTATATGTGTACGTGTATATATTCACACCAAGGTATATGCAAAAATACAGTATTAAAAACTACAGATGTAAATACAAACATTCTGCATAGTATGCACATGTATGTGTGGGAGTACATATATGTGTGTATATGTATATATACGCACCCCCACACGTGTACATACACATAATATAAATTTTTTAAAACACGCATGACCTTTTTGAACTCATGACACCTTGACTCCAGTGTTTATACACAATTCCGCAGGTCAGAGCTCCTCTAACATCAGAATTTCACACTCATATTATGGAATACGTTAAATGCATGACCATGAACCTTGTAAGCGGAACTTTGCAATGAAGCCTAAACAAGTGAAGCGCTTGCTCACACACACAGCCACGTATGGTGCCTCCGGGATTTTTTCTGAATGATGACCTTAAACTATTTAGAGTAACAATGATAAGGTATATGAAGAACAGGAGTGAGCACCTTGACTTTTAATCAGTAACAAGTCTGACCTGCTGAAGAGTAAAACAGCACAATTGTTAATATCTACCGCTGGATGACAAAGCAGTGACTTCTTTACGAGCTGCTCTGGACAAAAAATATCACCACCTGGTGGTGTGTAATAGGCTTCTCAGGGCAACAGTCGCACAGAGAATTTTGTAAATATAAATGCACAGAGATCCGCAAGAATGTCAAGTTACCATGTCAGTATTATCCTTTGTTCGACTCTTTACGAGTTTGTTTTGAATTTCCCCCACGTTTTCTAAGTTTTCTAGCACTGCAATTATAATCATAGCATAACAGACTTGGAGCTAAAACCTCAAACAATCTCTAGTCTAACCAAACCCATTATTTCCCAGATGAGTAAACTGGGGCCCAGAGAGCCTACTTCTCTTGCCCAAACATGGGTAATGAGACACAGGATTATTGGCTTCCTAGTCTAAAGTAAGAACAGCCAGTGGTCGGTTCAGGTCCCAATTCCTAGGTAGTATGTATTACAACTGACATCACTGTTATTAGGCTCGAAACCAAAGATTTTTAAAGCCTCAAGTCTATCTATTCTACTGGGGTAAATATAGGTTGAATTTCTTCCCCAAGTTACATTTCTATGAAACTGAGTAAAAAGTCTGTCATCAATGTTATTTTCAGCACACAATTTTTCTTTTCTTTTTCAGGTAACTTCTTTTTCAGGGGGTGGGGAGAGAACATATGAAGGGGAATACAGCTTATATTCAACTTTCAATAAGAAATAAAACAAGGAGTTGTTGCATCATCACTGGCACTGACTGACACAGCTAATGACATATGGAATTTAAATGAAGGTTGATATTTCAGATCTGAATTACTTTATTCCTAAAATCCTTTTCAAATTTATAAGGAAAAAAAAATCAACAAAAGGGTTGTAGACTTGGAATAAAATAAGCATATCTTCTTGCCCTTGAAAAACACCCTAAGCAACCTTTATGAAAAATCTAATTTGTTCAGTGAATTAAAAATGGGTCTTTCAGTAAGAAGCTGAGAAAACATAGTATTTTGAGAACATAAATGTTCAATGAACCACCTGCACATTTGCCCTTTTACTGAACTATGTATGCATAACATCTTCATCTTGGTTTCCTGGGACCAAATAAAAAAAAAAGGAACCAAAGCCTAAGAAAAAAAGTGAATTTATTGTAAAATGTGATGAAGCAGTAATGACTTCTGCTGAATTTCTGCTTTATAGTCCTATACAGAGCACAATGTGACTGAATGCATTTATAAAAGCCAAAATAAAACAATGGCCCAATTATGTACACGTTGCCACTTTAAAATCTTTTTCTCTTGATAATTTCTGGTTTCCAGCTGACTGGATGAGTTTCTTCCGTCTGAAAAAGTAAATTGTTTTAAAAAATTAGATTAAAATTTGACCATCGAAATAATGTAATAAAGATTACTGAAGTAAAGTCTTTGTTTGAACTTAACCATTTTGCATTTCAAGTTTGGTCTTTTAACTGTAGACAGAACTACTGTTGTTAAAGGATAAATTGAAGACATCAGATGTTGATCGCAATTTTACCAATTATTTATTATAAGCCTATAGTGCATAGGAGGATAGAAGAGAATCAAATATAAGGCACTAATTTTCAAATGGACATTATATCCTATGATAGCATCAATCTCTGCAGTTCAAAGATAATATTGCTAATTTTTGGTAGTAGTCAATCTGTTTATATGAAGAACTGAGTCAAGATTTTCCACCAATAACCAATCAGTCAGGAAATGGGCCAAATAATTGAAATGAAATCAGTACCAGAAAAATCTAAACAGAAACTATTCAAAATGGTCACTTTCGTGCTATGAGCATTTTTCCATTTTATCATTATCAAAATTTTAAAATTGGAAAAAATATATTGATATTACATGATTTGTGATTTAAGCATAAATGATCATTTAAAAACCTACCGCTGAATCATCTTCTCTGTATACTTTAATGGTTTTATCAGCTTCTGAAGTCAGTAATCGACTTTCAGACTGGTCAAATGCACATGCAAATATTCCTGATTCACTGTCCAAAGATCCAGGCTGCACAGCTGCGTGTACTCTTTGGAAATTATATCCAGTTCTCCAGTCCCAGAGATGCATAGTGCCATTATCCGCTTGAAGCCAGAGAGAAGTGATATTTAAGTACAAATTATGATGATGATGTCTTTAGGCAGTTACGCAAATAGAAAAGCACCTGTCACAAAATATTAATCTCTTTACTTCTTTTTATTCATGCCCAGTTCAGAAATCCTTAGATTGCTGGATATGGACCAACTTATCATCTTGCTCCATAAATATTTAGTCCAGTGTCCTGGATCTTGAAACCATCTAGCTCTCTACAGAGCTAACAATCTTAGAACTAAGCCACTGAAATGTGCCTGTTCGTGAAACAACTGCCCAATCCATTTTCACTGTTAAGTATGCATAAAAATTTTCTTATCAGGCATTAATTCTTCACTGTATTTAAACTATAGTATATCAACTATATTGGTCTAGAAATTGGAAAAGGCTTTGCATATGGGCCCTGGAGAAGCTGTAGGGGCCTGCTCTCTGAGACCTGTCTCCTTATGTTTAGAGAAGCTTATCAAACAAGGGGCCATTTGGTGACTAATTTTTTTAGTTACAGCAACTCATAAAACTATCTACTGAGATGTGCAACATGTCATACAGGTTGGTGGAGTGAGTACCCTACCAGTGAAACCACAAGTCTTTTGAAGCACTAAGGTGTTTATTTTGTAATAACTCACTAAAATAATGATACCATAACCACAATGAGAGCCTCTTTAGAAGTTTACAGATGACAGAAAATATAAAGAAAAGTCTTATTTTACCTCCAGACACCAGCACCCCATCCGAATTCACAGCCAGTGTATTAATTATAGCATTATGACCAGAAAGGTTTTGAATGAAGTTTCCATCAGGGAATTTCCACTGTTTAATATTATCTGGAGAACCAGATGCAAATGTGTAACTGAAAAAAGATTAAGGCAGGTAAGAAAGAAAGGAAAATACTAGTCTATAAAGTCACATACTATGTTTGATTTAGTATGTCTGGTTAATATCAGGTAGCTTGCTAACTACATCGTTATATATCTATGTATCTATAGTTGCCATAGTTACAATCCTTTATTCACAAAGTATACTTTTCTTATAGAACAAATGAGTAAAATTGTCAAGACACTGAAATTATAAAGTAAATGTGGCAAATAATTTATATTATAAATTAATTTTTAGTCTTGAGAGCTTACAGTTTTCCTTCCCTACTACTTAGAACAGAAGAAACCCTGTATCACACAGAGCAATAGGTGGCACAAATAGTTGTCTCTGTACAACTGGCAGAAGAGTTTTCAATTCTGTTTGGTTTCATTTGGTGGGAAGAGGGGAGAAGAGAGACAAGAATGTCAGAGGCTCTGAAGTTAAGGGTATCTTTAGTGAAAATACTGCTAGCTGTGATACTCTGTTTTTCCTCTTCAGGAAGTTTTCTTTTTATCTTCAAAGGCCATTTTCAGTGTTGCTACTACTACTGTTTCCCCATGTTTATTTTCTCTGCCCTGAGGTCATGAGGCTGTCAAAGACAAAATCTCTATCTGCTACAGTTACAAGAAGTTTCGGTGTTGAGTACAGTGTCACACAGGCAATGACAATCCTAATAAATTCTATGATTTAAAAAAATAGTATGAAAATGAAACGATAAAATATAGAAATAAGTCTCATAAATATGTAATAAAAATGTATTTGGCTACAAAGCCTTCAGAAGTCAAATCTCTGTGGCACTCAATGACCAAAGAAGTGAAAGTATTAGTGCATAATGATCAACTTTAGAAAATAAAAAGTCTGAAAAAAAATACAGCTAGAAACAAAAATCAGGAATACAGTCTTTCATTCTACAATTGGCACTTAAATGGTTGATACAAGTTCTTTCCTCTAGAGCAGCTTTTAATGGGAAGAGGGTACTGGGCACTTGAAAACGCAGGGAAAAGATACAAAATGGGAGACTGGGATGAGTGAGGAAGACAAATGTCACTTCACAATTCTGCTTAGGGCCAGCCCTGGTAACAATCTCACCACCTACTGTAATCACAATAAACCAAATAATGCCAATGAATACCGATTAACTTCACTGACAATCAACAATGCTGTGTTTATGAACATAGTTCAACAGCCAACTGTAGGATTCTAAGATAGCAGAAACAATAGCAATATAATTTTATTTATTCTTTCCTATAACTGAGTAGGTCTGATCTTGGGTAAAGACATTTTTTAAACTTCTAAGAATTATTTTATTTTACTTAAAAATAGTTCTAACTTCGAGTTAGGTAGCGTTAGTTGAATATGACGGTTTCTCTTGGGCTATAAATCAGCTCTGGATTCTCCTCCCCTCCATACCAAAGAAGTGTGACAGCTACCCTGATGATTCAAAATGGGTGCTAATGTCGCAAAACATTACTTAACAAAAAATTAAATTTATTCTATAACTCTTTAGAATTTTACAGAATTTACACATATCAGAATTTTTAATTTCTGGTAATCATAAGGACAGGCCGAGATTTTCTCTTAGTGTATAATGTATCTGTGTACATCAGCTTCTGTCAAAATAAAGGTCACTAATTCTCAATTAAGGGGACAACAATAAAATGAACACTATGCAATTAACTCCTTTTTTGAGATGTAGAACTTACCTGTAATAGGCTTTATGATTCATTAAAAATTAAAATATTAACTATATATTTCTTTACTATAGAAGGGAAGAACAAAAACTGAAAATGAAAGACTTCAGCCTACAAATAGAACAATATTAAAAATGATAGTGAATGAAAAGTGTGGATCTTCTGGTATACAGAACCTTTTTGAAAAAAGAAACAGAGTTCACACAGCATGATAAACTTACTGTCTTGGATGCAAAACCACTGCTCTAACTGATTTTTTATGGTTCGTTAGTGTGACGCGTGTTTTTCCTGCCACTAAGTCCCATAATCGTATGGTAGTATCGTGGCTTCCTACAATTAAAATGAATATAGAAGTTAAATATATGAATTGTAAATAATAACACATCAAGTGTCATACAGACACATACGTGCAAAAGAACCTAAATACTGACTTACTGATCATGAATTTAAGATGATTTTCCCTATTGATCCTCGTAGTGACTTTAGTCCAGGATAAGCTACACTACTCTCTTTCAAACACTGAATTCTTAAACAAGTAGCATTATTATTACATTATTATTGATGAGAGGTGGAACAAAATGCAATTGGTCAGAAATGGAGCTTATGAATCTCACTTAATGGAACACACACACAAAAAAGCATTTTTGGAATTCTATTTTGTAACACAATAACCACTACTAAGAGCCACACAGTATAATTTTTTCCATGAAGGGTATGATTTCTACATATTCATAACAAAAACATGAAATTTGCATTGTTTTTTACATCTTTCACTTGTGCAGGGAAATACTAAGTATGCAAATAAGAAGATGTGAATATGAATGATTTTCTTAAGAACATGAAGATGAATAAAAAAATTAGCCTGTACTCTCAAAAAGCAATGACGGCAAAAACAAAGGCATCAGAAAGCAAAAAGAAACTACACTGTTTCTCTATCTGCCATACATCAGTAGCCTAGACCTTTTTGGCCTGATTTGTAACAGAGAAAACACAAATATCAACATGTGACAACAAGATATGAACCTTATCACACTTTTGGTTCGGGAGTTTTGGAACCATACCTAGGCATGTTTCCAAAAATCAATTCCTCACAATAATAGGAAAAGGAATTTATTCATCTTAGTTTCTATTATCATCTGATTTTAAGTCTGACAACAACTTGAAATGCTTAACAGTGATGACCAGTTACAAAAATTACAAATCAGGATTCATAGTTAAAAGAAAATGTTTCAGGTGGCTAGGTGGCGCGATGAATAGAGCACCAGCCCTGGGGTGAGGAGGACCTAAGCTCAAATCCAGCCTCAGACACCAGTTGTGTGACTTTGGGCAAGTCACTTAACCCCAATTGCGCTGCCAAAAAAAAAAGTAATCAGATAAAAGAAAATGTTTCACTAACATATGGATAACCATTAAAAATGGAATGAAGATTGTCAGTTTAAGAAATATCTACCAGACCTGTAATTATCTGTGGTTCTGCAGCTTGACACTTTACTGTAGCCACTGCATTCGTATGCCCTGCCAACGTGTGTACGCTGGCTTTCGTCCTCACGTCCCATATCTATGAAGGTATAAAAATGGTTAAAACATGGAATAAAGGAGGTTTCTACTTTTATATTTCTTTTATTGGGTGAATCATATAGAAGAATCTTGAGATTGTTTATCATATACCATGGACACAGGTATGCTGGAACAAGAAATCATAGAGAATTTTGAAAATGTGAAAAAACCTAGTAAAAATCAGTACAATAGCTTTTTAATATCCTAATAGGCAAGTAACTTTCACATAGTATTAGATAAAATCTATTTACAGATAAATATATAACACTGTTCTACTTACTCGTGCAGTGGAATCTCTACTACAAGTCACAAGCACATCAATTGTTGGGTGCAAATCCAAACCATAGACTGCACTTAAATGTCCATGATAATGTCTGATAACCTGAACAAAAAACAAACATTGTATCATATCATAATATTTAAAGGAGTTCTTTAGCAAAACTGTGAAGACGCAAACATGCTTTAAGAGTTTAAGCTGAAATTTACCTTATTATATTCAAGATCCCAGCACTTGACCTGTTTATCTTCTCCACAGGAGAAGAGGTATGGACTTCTTGCACTTACTATCACCCCTCGAACAGTGCTAATATGTCCAGTCAATGAAAGTTTTAATTTGCCACTAGCCAGATCCCAGATCTACATTAAAAGTGGGGGGGAAATCCAAAAATTAATATTCAGAAGGTCATAAAAGTTTTCACCCAAATCTTACGAATGTACCATTCTAGAACTAAGCAACAGTAAACAACAAACAAGCATTCTATGTAATTAAGACAAAGATATTTTAAATCCAAGACAGTTAAATACTTAGTATCAGATTAAAGATTCCAGAAGCAAAACAAAACAAAGAAACAAAAGCCATTAATAATAAAATAATACATTACAATAACAACCAAGAGTAAAAAAAATACCGTGGCCCATAAAACTAGCACCATGAATGTCAACTGTCCAACCACTATGTATGTTGCCCTTCCACTAATACACATACCCCTACACACCCATACTTCTTGCCTCACCAAGTTACAAACAGAAAAGAATGAAATGGTGTTTCAATGATCTCCTTTATTTATGCTAATCCTCTGTAGAAAGAAAATCAAATCAAACCCAGGGTATCTATTAAGACCAAGACTAGGCGCTGGGAATTAGGAGAAGACAAAGTATTTGGTGTATAGATAGGTTACTGGTCAAATGCTAGTATTTATTCACATACACTCAGAGATTGGTAGGCATTTTATACTGTAGCAGAAAACAAAACTCTCTCCATACATGAATACAGTAAGTTGGAAGGAACCTGTTTTAGCATATACAGTTTAATTTAGTAAAACACAAGGAAACACCAAGGTTAAAAAGGTTCAGGTTTTTTAATCATAGTTTACCTTTATAGTCCTATCAGCAGAACCAGTAACAAACCACTGATTCCCAGGCTCTACTGCAATACATCGGACCCAGCCTAGATGGCCACTGATGACCTTTAAGAAAAAATAAAAGTATGCATAATTGAGATAAAATTCTACTTTAGAGAAAAAAGCAAAAGAAAATCATGACATTAAAAACAAACACAAAGTTTTTTAATAATTAAAGAAAGCTTTCCCTCTAGGCTTTATTCACAAGCAGTAAGTAAGTATTTACCATGAAATTTGCAATTAAAAGGTCTACAGCGAAATGTTTCAAAAAACTGAAGGTCCCAGTGGCTTCTTAACAGTTACATAGTAGGCACAGTGAATAGAGCACCAGCCCTGGAGTCAGGGGGACCTGAGTTCAAATCCTGGTCTCAGACACTGAACACTCACTAGCCATGTTACTTTGGGCAAGTCACTTAACCCCAACTGTCTTGCCTTCCCCCTTCCAAAAGAAGAAAAAAAAAGTTACATTTTACTAAGCAGTATGCGGATTTTAAAAAACTTACCAAGAAAGTTTCAGGCTGTGACCATCTACTTTAGTAAGAGAATTTATTGTTATTGCTGCTACTGTTCTTCAGTCATTTCAGTTGTATCTGACTCCGTGACCCCATCTGGAGTATTCTCACAAAGATACCGGTTTGCCATTTCCTTATCTAGCTGAATTTATAGATGAGAAAACTGAGGCCAACAGGGTGAGATTACTTGAGCGGGGTTACACAGCTATTAAGTGTCTGAGGCCAGTTTTGATCTCAGGTCTTTCTGACTCCAGGCCCAGCACTCTATCTACCACACTACATAGCTGTACTAGTAAGAAAATTTAAGCTAATTCTTAATGATAAACTGGTAATGTAAAGAAAATTGTCACTTCACAAAATCACTAGTAAAAGATAGAGAAAATTATGTATTGTTTACATAGGATAATAATAGCTTTTAAACTCACTCTATATAGCTTCCATGGTGGATGCCACTGTGGTTTAGGCATTGTAGGTGCCTTTTTGGCCATCACTGCAGCATTCTTGGTGCCTCCAGCTTCCATCATAGCCTGGATGTTGAACACAACATTTATATTATCATTACTTCATATTTCAGAGGTTTCACATTATCTTTGTTAAGGATGATCACAGGGGACTAGCTTGAGAGGCAGGAAACCTGGGATCTATCCTGCCCCCCTATACCCCGACACTCAGTGTCTCTTCCCTATATAACCTCTGGTAAATTATTTTTCCTATAATTTCTCCTTAATTTCCTCATTGGTGGCTTGGATTAGATAATCCACAATCCTTTCTAACTTTAACACTCCATGAAATGAAAAATTAGATGGGATAAGAAAAGGTAGTAAGTAAACGGAATTCGCTGCCATCAGTAGACAACTTTCTCTGGCTTAAGTAGATCAAAAATTAAAATTTATATCAGGTTTACTGTGCAATCAGGAAACAATCAGCAGTGTTAATAACAGCACAATATGCTATTAAGACATTTTACTTAATGAATCATATGCCAAAAAGCTATTTTTCCAACCATCTATAATTCTAATACAGTACTAAAAATTAATTTCAATTTTGCTATTCTTGACTGTATTTTTAAAGCTAATAATTGAAACTATTGTTAGTAAATCTTTAGTAAACCAAGCAAACCTAAAGATCAAATTTTGAAAACTAAAATACAACTGAAACTGATGTTTCCAGGAACCTGGATTCATACAAAAAACATATTGACATACTATAATGATAATTAAATATGTAGCCTAAAGGTTAATACCTAAATTTCTTTAATCATCTAATTCAAAATTTAAATGCCTGCCTTTCAAATGGGAGCATCAGATATTAATATCTGAAACTCATATTCTCAGAAGGAAGAAGCAGAAGATTAAGCAGTAAAACCTGGAATTCCTATGATAAGGAAGGAGCCACAATATTATGGGCCTAACCTATTGTAGTTGAATTCCTTACCACTGGAAAAACAGATTACGATAAATAAGTCAAAATTACCCTTGAAGGAAGATGTCAACTAGGAAAGCATAATCTAATCCATGGATATACATACACTTGTAGAATCCACCAATATGCTTTTAAAAAAGCTATTTCATGGGTTGTCAAGGCCAAGAAATTCAAACAGGAGCTAACTTGCTAATGATATTCCTCTCTGTACTTAGCCAGGTTAATTCTTTATATGGCAAAAAAATTCTATGGTCTAAACCAGGGCTGGGGAACCTACAGCCTTGAGGCCACATGTGGCCCTCTAGGTCCTCAAGTACAGTCCTTTGAATCCAAACTTGGAAGCTGGTGCATTTGAGGACCTGTAGGGCCACGTGTGGCCTTGAGATCCCAGATTTCCCACCACTGGTCTAAAAACTATCTACAACACATATACACACAGAGTATGTGTATGCAAATACCAAAAATGTGCATAAGATAATAGCTATAATGCAAATGAGAACAGTGCTAATATACCTTAATAAATTTTTTATGCAGGAGATTTTTCTATGAAGATTATGGTTTGAACACACCAAAATGACTATCAAATTTACCTCCTCCCCTTTCCATAACTATTAATATACTTTTAAAGGTACTTAATAAAAAAAAGAGGGAGCACAGAGAGGTGGACAAAAAGCCAGCTTTGGGAAGACTTGGGTTCAGGTTGTACCTCTGTAACTTGATATCAGGGTGACTCTAGGAAAATCATTTCACTTCTCACTGCCCCCAGGCAACTTTTTAAGTATATAAATTACAGAATAGCCTCCAATTTACATGAGTAAATGGAGTTTTGGAACTGGGAAATCCTAATATGTGTATCTTCATCTGGTAATTATAAATTTTTTAAAAATTAAAGTTCACAGGAACTTGAATCCTGGGATACACTGGCAGCTAATTCAAAATGGCATTTACTTTAACATTACCAAAAGGAATTTCACAAGATCAAAGATTTCAAGCTGAAGTTCACTTATCTAATACTTTACTTAAGGTCATTAAGGTCATAACGCTTTACTCAGATACATTCAAACCTAGATCCTTCAAAATCTAAATCCAGTATTTTTTCCACTACAGTATCCTCCACTCTACTTTTTTATTTCTTAGCTATTATAAATAAGATTTGTAATCAAAGAGAAATGAAACAGCAAGTACCATGAGAGACAAACTGTTTAATTCCTTGTAATACATTCAATGCTAGACATACATTTTAGGAAGGACGTGAATAAACTGGAACATGCCATAAAGAGGAAGACCAGGATACTAAAAGGACAAAAGACAATGCTTTATCAAGATGTTTAGCTTAGAGAAAAGACAATTATAGGTTGATCTGATAGCAATCTTTTGAACATCTGAAGGATTGTCCAAAGGGCTGAATTCAGAGAAATGAATGCAAGGTTCCGACATAGAGAGTTTGGTTAGAGATAAGGGATAACCTCACAACAAGAGAGCTCTCCAAAAGCAAAATGGTTAACCTCAGAAGGTACCAGGTTTCCACTCACTATTTCTCATTCTTCAAGGATAGACTAAAAATAGTCTAGAGATGTTATAGAGGGGATTCCTGATCAGGAATTGGTTAAACTTTATGAAATCTGCAGTGCCACCAAACTCTGAAATTATAGGATTCTGTAAATGACTTATCCAGGAGTTTTTGAATTAGAAAAACTTACCATAGCTAACCCAGGTGGCTGTGAACGTTCAGGAAGTCCGGCATGTCGGTAAATATCACCTACGCCAGCTGAAGTACGGTTTGCATCTATCCTGAAGAGAAACAACATTATAAATATTAAATTTACTTGATTTCTAAATAAGTATGTCATTTAAAAATATTATAGGAAGTACACCATTACTGTTACTTCTTACCCTCAGAAAGAAGATCACAGAATTTAAGGTTGGAATAAATTTAAGAAGTGTTCTAGTCTAATCCTGTCATTTCACAAATTGGGAAAACTGAAGCTTAGAGAATAAATGGCTTATCTGAGGATTACACAGGTAATAAGTAAGGGGGTAGAACTGGGACCTGAAGCTAGAAACTCAAATTCCAGATCCATTCCTCTGTATAATGTACCATGCAGACACATTCTTAACAAGATTAACAGCATCTTGGCAGGTTGATTATTAAACAAAACAAACAATCACTCATAACAGCTTTAAAAAAGAAACAAACTTCCCTGACAATGTATAAAACAAACTTTTTTCTAAGCTCAGGTCATCATCAATAAACCCAGTTTTTCAATTTTCATTAACACAATCCCGCAAAGTTGTTTACTAATAGTATTTATTACCTTGCTGAGTTCCAGGTACCTTACTTTTACCCTTAAATACACCAATATAGTCTGCAATCCAGGAATTTTTTTTAAACCAAAATTTTTATTACTTAGGAAAGTTCCCAAAATTAGAAGAAGATACTTAGCTTTGGTTTATATTTTCTATCGGTCTAAGGAGACAATTTCTAGCATGATTCAGTATCTTATTTCAGTGGTATGATCAAACACATCCATAAAAAAACACTTACCAAAAACCAATATGGTAAATAACTGTTAAACGAGCTACCATTTTTGTAGGGGAAAAGTGGGATAAACAAAAATACTATTAGCAAACAACTTTGAGGGACTGGGTTAATGAAAATTGAAAAACTAGGTTTATTAATGTGTCAGCATGGTACATTGGACAGAGGGATAGCTTTGGAATTTGGATTTCTAGCTTCAAGTCTCAGTTTTACTCTCTTACTACCTGGATAATCCTCAGATAAGTCATTACAAAAAGTAAAAAATATATTCTCTTCATACCTGGATTGTGAAGGAGGTAGAGCCACAGCTAAAGACTGTGCAGCAGATTCACTCGGCATTCTTTGAATCTTAGTATCTGCAGTCAAAGCCACACCTTTAATAGGAAAAGTTTAATTAAAAGTAAGATTTTGCTAATGGCTCTTAATTATTAACATTGATAACAAGTAGTCTGCCAAAGAAATAGTAAAGTTTATCACAATAGAACTTTTAAGATCTAGAAAATTTTAAAACAAAAATAAAAAAAATAATAAGGTAAATTGTTTATCCTGGGTGTAGATTTTAGGCTATACACAACAACAAAAATAAGCATTAAGACAAAAACAGCAGTGTATGCTTTGAAAACTTCTATATAGTACAAAGCAAGCTTTAAAGTAACTCACAAGAAAGATGCTAATTACTCCTTTCCAACACTATTTACATAACCCATGACCAAGGGCCCTGTCATGGTACATAACCAATCTCTTGGTAACTTCCTCATTTCTCATAGGTTTAACATTTCTTTGTGATTTCTATGACTATTCTATAAACCTAGCCCCATTATCTTTAGCAAATTCTAGTCCTGCATCACCAACTGACTATTGTACATCTCCAAAGGAATAATGTCCTACAGGCTTTTCAAACCTAAAGCCAAACTTATCTTTTCCTCAAAACCCTCCCTCTACTATTTCTGTGAAGGAGATTCGGAATGGAACCACTATTCCAGTAATCCAGGCCTGCAACTGCAGCATTATCTGACTCTTCACTCTACCTCACTCTACTTTTTCAATTAGCTGTTAATGTTAAGTCTTGTCAATTCTATCTACACAACATCTCTCATATCTGTCTTCCTTACTCTAGTTCAGGCTCTCATTTCCTCTAGGCTAGACTGTTTCAACAGCCTCCAAACTGGTCTTCCTTTATCCAACCTCTCTCCACCTCGATTTATCTTTCACATAGCTGACAAAGAGACAATTGATATTCTGACCACATCACTTCACTGCTTACGAAACTCTTTGTCTCTTGGATAAAATAAGAACTCCTGTTGGGCTTTTAAATCTTTTCACAATTTGGCTCCAGCCTACCTTTTCCCCATTTATTGAGCACATTATTCTCTTTCATGTACTTTATGTTCTAGCCAAACAGGTCTACTTGTCCTTTCCCACTTACAGAACATTGCACTGCATGTCTCTGTCCTTTTGCTCAGGCTGTCCCCTTCATTTCTGGAGTGTTGACCATCTTTTTTTTGGGGGGGGAGGCTTTTTAAAGGGAGGGCTGGGCAATTGGGGTTAAGTGACTTCCCCAAGATCATAGGGCAAGTGTTAAATGTCTGAGGCCATATTTGAACTCAGGTCTTCCTGACTCCAAGGCCGGTGCTCTATTCACTGCACCACCTAATCACCCCCTGAGTTGACCCTCTTTCACCTCCACTATGCAGAATCTCTACCTTTTGTCAAAACTCAGGTCAAATGCCACCTTCTATAGCAAGCCTATCTTGATCCCCTAAGTATTTCCCATCAGAAACTATTTTGTATTTATTAGGCATCTAATTTTGTATCTAATTTTCTGGATGTTATTTCCCCCCAACAGAAGACAAGATTCTTTGGAGCAGAGACTAAATTTTCTTTTTGTCTCTGTATCCCCAGCACTTAGCACACAGTAGGTGCTGATAAATGAATGAAGCAAAAAGATTCAAATACGTTCTTCACACAAGCCTATTCCCTAATAAATTACTTTTATTATTAGAAAAGTTATGAGCATCATTTAGTACCATAACACCTATACACTGCAGTTAATAAAAGTTTTAGTTTTACCTCTCCATATTCTATATTTTAACCACTAACAAGGCATTAAAAATTTAATAATTCTTTTTCCCCAACCACCAGAGTACTTCTCCTTGCTCCTTCAAAATATAATTTTCTAATTTATTCATCCAATTGAAATACTATCTGAGCAAGATTAAAAAGGCACAAGACATAATTCTTGCTATACATAAACAGACATTCTCTCTGGAGTAAAAATATGTACAAAAATTTTCCCTGCTACTGAAAAGTAATTATTACTGTTAAGTAACAATCAAATGAATATATATATGATTAAACACTAACGTAAATGAGACAAACAAGGCCAAATGAACCCAGAGAAATGGAAAACACATGACCTTGAGCAGCTATAAGGAAACCCAGAGACTATATAGGATTTATGATCTAACAAAGCAGAGATGCAAGGGATCTAGGAGATCTGCTAATACAACACTCATTTTACAGCTGAGGAAACAGATTCAAGTAAATTTTAAATGACTTGACCAACTTCACACAATGTCACAAAATCAAGATCTGAATCCAATTCTTTCCAATACAGCACCTTGGACCTTACAACATGGGTAGGATTTAGGCAGATGGGGAAATGGTATGAACAAAAGCTTGAAATTGGGCAAAGGGATAGCATATTTACAGGAGACTCAACAGAGTGGAACAGAAGTATAACAGTGGAGAGCAATGGAAGATTGGGCTGGGTAAAGAGCCTAAGACTAGTGGAAAGCAGCTTTTGAATGCCAGCCTGAGAAGGGTGGAAAGTTTCTCCAAACTATAGAACCCTACTGCTCTGCAGAAGGAGAACAGCTGCTTCTGAGAAAATTCTGATGCTACCAATACTGTGTCCTCTGCAATATTAGATATGAAATTATGTATCAAAATAATTGTTGCATGTAGCAATTTTTCCAACATGAAAATTGGTTTAACTTCTTATTTTCTGTCACCAACACCAGAGTCCCTGTCTAGGAACCAGGGTCCTTGCCCTCTCTTATTATAGCACACCAACCAACATTTCAGAGAGAGCCAATGAAGTCAACCCCCACTGTCCAGTTGCCACCAGATTCAATGCCACCCACTATCAGCTGGATGAACCACCCCCCACCCCCACCCCCTACCCCTCAGTGGAGGTATCTTAGAACTCTACTACATTCTGGTCCAGGAACCTATTTTCCTTTCAGTTGAGATTCATCTACCCTGCCAGTGGTCCTCAAGGTTTTCAGGATCTTGACATCAGTCCTGATATTTCCCTTACCAGAACCTAAAATGACTAGATTTTTCTACTTGTCATGAACTGAACATGAACATGAGTCCTTCCTCATGTGCTGACTCCCATGACTAGAATGTGAACTCCTTGAGAGCAGAGGACATCTCAATTTTTTACTTGTATTCCTAGCACTTAGCACAGTGCTTTGCACATAGTAAGAGTTTAATAAGTGCTTTTCCATTCCAGTCCATCTCTTTATATTTCCACACTTGACCCTATCTCTCTCACAAAACTGATATTTATGAGTTTTATCAATATATTTCAATTACAAGTGTCCAACGGCCAAACCAATTTAGAAAACGTAGCAATGTATGACATTGCCATAATCATGCAAACAGCTATATGAAAATGACATACTTAAATACTTAAAAGAATCTGTGTTCTTACTGATAGTGATACTCAACAAAACAATGTAGACTGCAATCCATTCATGGTCACCACGATCTTATGCAACTCTTGCCAGACCCACATTATTAAAATAGGGATGGACTGATATTAGACATGTGATTTCACTGGTACAGGTAACTCCCAGAAGAGGAAACTCCCTTTATCAAGGCTGATCAGAATCTTTTCTATGACTTATAGTTTTAGAGAGTTACCTAGAGCAACTAAGGGGTGAAGTGACTTTCCCAAGGACACAGAACCTGTACGTGGTAAGTGTGAGAATGGAACACAGGTCTTCTTAGCACTAAGGGAAGCTTTCTATCCAAAACAACATAAATATTTAATAGTTAACTCACCAGGTCCTGGTGGATATGGATGTGTGCCAGTTACTAAATATTCGAGTTCTTGTCCTAAAAGAAAAGGTATTTGTCATTAAATGAAATTAATACCAATACATCTTTCGTGCATCTTCAAGGGCCTGGGTTCCCATTTTTGGTTTGCAAGTTATTAGTTGACATATTTGGCCCCAGAAGGATACTGGCAATTTTTCCTTATTTTGGGGGAATGAGGGAGGCAATAACCACATATAAAAGTGTCATGGTCTGCTGCTTACATGTACATTTATTATGTAAAACTGGAGACTTGCCGAAATGCTGCTCAAAGGGACAACACATTAGTACCTTCACCAAGCAATGCAGAGCTCTCATGGCATCTCGGTGTTACTGTCCTTATTAGGACTCGCCCTGAAGTGATTCACATGCTAGTAGTCTTACTTTATTCTTTCCATCTGCAGCCAAGTTGGCTTCCTCAATGTCTACAAGCACTTTCCTATCCTGCTTTAAGAAGTCATCTTTTTATCACTTACTCTGGAGATAGTTACCCCAAAGAATTCTACTCTACCTTCCCTGTGATTAACAAAGTTTCTACTTTTTTGCCACTAAATTTGTTGAGTACTACTTGTCTGTAATGGCTATATCCAGGAAGAGGCTAACCAGACTAAGTTTCATATTTATTTTTTATTCACAGGCTTCATTAAAACAACTCTCATAAACAGTCTAAAAGCTTTTATAAATGAATGATACACTAACCTTGATTGGCAGGATACTGTTTATGCCCATATGCATCCACTGCACTCTGAGCGCCTTTCTCTCTAAGATTTTCTTTCAAAATAGGCATGTGCAACACAGGACCATACTCTGTATGAAGTTTGACAGCCATCTTTAGCTTGTGACTATTAAAAGAAAACACATATGACAATTATTTTCAGTTATTTTATGAAAAAGATTCAATAACTCAGTTTCCCTTTTATCAATTACCTTGAGACATCTTATCTTGATGTTACTTATCCAAGTTGCTAAATATTTAAATGAAACAGATTTGTAATCTTTGTAACCTTTACTTATTCTTATACATTCACATACATTTCCAGGTTCCTCTACTAAACTCCTAGTGTCAAGTTTCATCTCCGTGTAAAGATGACTCTAGGTCCCAGGGCTATGCCCGGAGAGCCCTGACAGGTCTAAATAAACTGATATGTGACTAACTGTACATCTGCAATCTAAGAACCAGTCTATCTAAGTTGAGAGGAACACATCATCAGGGTTTATTAATATATTCCATACACTTTAAAAAAGGTTCTCTGGAAATTCATCTCATCACTTCCCACATAGCTGCTTTTCTAGACTTTATGACCTCTAGGAACTCATCATTCTGCAAGATGAAATCAAATCAGAAATTCTCATCTTCTCAAATCATCACCCTCTCCAGCTAGAGGACATCATCATGCCCAAATCTGCTTTTCCACTGCTATTTTTTTTTAAACTTTTAGAGGGGGGAAGGCAGGGCAAATGGGGTTAAGTGACTTGCCCGAGGTCACATGGCTAGTGAGTATTAAATGTCTGAGGCTGGATTTGAACTCAGGCCCTCCTGACTCCAGGGCTGGTGCTCTCTTCACTGCACACCATCTGGCCACTCCCCCACTGCTATTTTTATACTACTCTCTTTCATGCTCTCTGTTCCAGATTAGACAATTAGCTATTGCTATTCCCCTGAGTCTCTCTCACTTCCAAGTATGTACAGAGACAATTCCTCCAGTAAATACTGTGTAGATGAATTAGAAAAAAAGAGACAAGAGATGGAAAGAATAATCAGCTTATTACAATATGCCTGGAATATACTTCATCATGCCAAATTGCTGAAATGTTTCCTTTGTATCTTTGGTATATACTATCTGCAATTTAATAATAGTAAAAAGAAACTAGTAAAAAAAAAAGTAAAAAGATGTAAGTATACATCTTCAAATGAACTTGGAAAGGGGAATAAAGCAAATGCATTTTTTGTTTGGTGGTTCTCAATTCATTTGGTCCTACTTTACTAAACGTCCAAAGTTTTAAATAAGATTTTTATTATTTATTCTGTATGTTTATTTGGTTATATGGCTCTGTTGACAGTCATTAAGTTTAATTTTTTTTGAAGTTTCTCTCCCTTCAAGGCCCATCTCCCATATGAAGCCTTCACTAATTCCTTCTCTCATCTATTCAATCCAATGAAAAGTGATCTTCCATCCTCAAATTTTCTAACAACACTTTTTCTTATGGATAACTAGGTGGTTTCATGGACCAAGTGCTGTATTTGGAAGCAGAAAGTACTGTGCTGAAATCATTACTTAGAAAGAATTATTACCTATGTGACCCTAAGCAAGTCATTTAACTGCGCTACACACTCATTCTAATTCTCTCTTTTTCTCCCCTCTCATTCTGAATTTCCTTATCTGCAAAAAAAATAGATCAAACTTAAGAGTTATTGTATAACTCAAATGAGACAACATATATAAAGTGCTCTGAAAACCTTAAATAGCTATATGAAGAATGATAATAATTATTATAATACTATCTTTTACCATTTTCATTTTGTCACATATACTACTTGTTTGTATACTCATCTCTTCCTATTAAAATGTAAATTCTTTAATGGAATGCCATATGTAATCTTTTTTGTACCCCTAGAGCAGCTTCTTGCCCATGTTTAAGTGCTTAATAAATGCTTGTTGAAGTGACACTTTATTTATATGGCTACAAAAACCTTCATACATGCAAAAGCAAATGCAAAAAGTTGTTACCTGATTCAAAGATTAACAGATAATCTTGTAAACTTAAAAATTTTTTAAATTCAACACATTTCCCTAAATCTAAAAAAAAAATTATAAATATCAAAATCATACAATAAACTTTAATGCTATTAAATTGGAGAATGGGGAGCAAAGGAAAACAGTCTGGTCCGATTTTTAGGGAAAATGTGCTATTTAATTTTGAGCTACAATACTTAATATAAATAATGCATAAATGAATTCAAGTGAGAATTGCAGAGAGTTTTTTTAAAAGGAAAAAAAAAACAAAAGCAGAGAAAGAGAACTCAAAATGCAATAAGGGAAGCCAGAGAGATTAATGGAAAAAAACCCAACTCTTTCCAAAAGTCTGATATTAACCAAGAACAGAAGATAAGATGATTAAAGTAACTTTTGCTCAGCAGAATTCTGAAAGCAATAGGAAGCTAAAATCAAATACATAAAATATCATAAAATGAAAACGTCAGACTGTGTTCATGAGATTCTTAGAATTTATGATATGATACAAGTGTATTCTTTTCTGTAATGTCATAAAGATAAAGTATGAGATCAGCTTAAGTTTTGCCATATAAAACCTAGTCTTTCATTGATATCCAATAAATCTCAATATACTTAATCAAGTGATATTATCCCCCTTTCAAGAAGAAACGGAACGAATTCACCAATAATGACATTTCATTAACTCTCCTAGGATGCTGGTCAGACCTCACCCAACCATGTGAGGATCACTCCCAGTCCCACTGACCCCCTGCTGTTTTGAAGGGCATATAAACTGTGAGCCCCTCCACCATGATTGTCTTTGGTCTAAGAGAGATGGCCAAATGACCATTCTTTTGTTAATAACCTTCTGGCCTTATTAATGAAATGATTAAATTACCCAGAAAAAAAAGAAATGGTATGAGTTTAAATATTGTGCTAACAGAAACAAGTTAAAGTTACCTCTCTTCATCCAACTGTACTGGCTTTGCATTATCAGCCACAAACATGTCATGGGTCCTCTTCAGTGATCTGAACACAAGCGTGTGCACAGAATGTTTCTGTACCTCCTAAAAAGAAAAACATTTAATATGTTATATAACAAATTACCAATAGGAAAAGCTAAAAAGGTAAGACTGAAATACGAATTTTCAAAATATCAGAGGGGAGAATTAAATAAATCAATCTTCAGAAAGAAAGAATAATTCCTCCCAACCTGGCAATCTAATACTAGATTTATACTTATTTCTGACTTCAGATTAACTCTGAAAACTGCTTTGTTTTAGAAAATGGAATGGTCTCTAGGATGTACCCCTAATCTAGCTTAACTGACTTACCCAGTATATTTCTGGTTGCATAGTAGTGAACTAAATGTTCATTATAGTTGTGCTTGTCTGTTTCATATTCATATAGTCTGTGACCATTCCAGTTGGTCTAAAAATAGTACTTAATAAGGCCAAAGTCATGGGCTCCCTCATACACTAATACTAGCTTCAAACTCTGTTATAATCCTATACAAACCAGTTGTAAAAATGTATGGTATCTATCACAAGGAGGTATGGCCAATGTAAAGGCATAGAACAACAGGCACAAATATATCATTATCACTAAAAACCAATAAAGGATACAGATTAGTAACAGAAGTATGATGCACAGCTCATTAGTATTTACACAGACAGAAGTAACATAACTGTTTCAGTGATCTACCTTCCTGTAAAGTTAAAGTCATTGCTTTCTTAGGCAAAGGAACCAACTAAACTCAAGAAACAAAACAGTATGTGAATGCCAATATTTGCACATACCAAAGAAGAAGGTTCAGTTTTTTGGTTTGTTTTTTAAAACATTCTAGCCTACAGTAACATTTCAATTATTTGTTATCTACAAAACAGCTGAAAACTTGAAAGATTAAAAAAAAAACTCCTGAGCAACTAAAACAGATGTCATATAATCAGTGCACAAAAATTTTACACGTTTTACTCCTGGAAGAACCATCCCTTATACACACATTCCTCAGAGGTCCGGACTCACAGCTCATTTACACTAAACACAAATTCCTACTAGTCTTTTCTGTTTTCCTAGCTCTCTGAAGACTGAAAACAGAACAGGAAAGGAAAGGAGAGAAGAGATTCTAGAGACAGATATATTGAGAACAAGAAGTTACCAGCTCACAATGAGGAAAAAGCATCCTTTTGGGAAGGCAGTTTGGAGCAAGGCAAAGTCCAAAGAATTTTAAGTGAGAAGACCTGAATTCAAATTGGACTCATTTGGCAACTATATTCTAAGAACTATATAATTCTAAACCTATGATCCAATAAAGGGACACAAAAATTTAAAAGCAGATATATGAACTAAGAGAGTATAACTGTGTGGAGCCATTCTGGAGCTATTCCTACATAATTCAATAGGTTCTGATACAGTACAAGATAATAAATAATTTTCATAATTACCTCAAGTCAGCAAGAAAAAACTTAAATTCTGTTGGTGGTATAATAAAGTTTCAGTTTAAAGAACAAGGGTAATGTGCAATATATTTTACAAAGATTCACATCCAAAATGCCTAAGGTGCAAAAAGTATATTAATGTTTAAAAGGGTAAATGTCCGTTATCTAGAAAATAGCTATGTCAGGTGAAAAAAACACACAACAGACATTACTGTATAGATTAGTTACTTGAAAGCATATTCAAGACTTGGCATTTATTTTTAATAATGTTTTATTTCCCAAAATTACATGTAGAAACATTCATTGTTTTGGGGTTTTGAAGTTTTGAGTTCCTAATTTTATCCCTTCCTCTCTGCTGAGACAGTAAGCAATCAGATACAGGTTTTACATGTAATGTTTGGCATTTGTCAAAAGATATTTAAACACAGAAGTGATAAAAGAATACTATGGTGTGGTGTCATATAATGTTGCTTCAGCGTATATAGCTTCCTATAGTGTGATTAAACTCTTATCAATTGAACATTTAAAGGGTAATATTTATTACCCTACCAAAATCCAATCTGGAGGTAGACTGAGGAAATAAGAAAAAGGGATCAATAGGATGAGAAGGATTTTCTAAGCTGCCTGCAATAAGCAAGTACTGGCATCAGAGAGGAAGCTAAATGTTACAGCAGATAGTCAGTAAGTTCTGAGTTGTAATGCTGCCTCAGACTCTTACTACCTGTGTGAAGCTGAAGGTTTCCTCAGTTTCCTCATTGATAAAATGAGTATAAACAAGAGCATCTACCTTAAAGGGTTATCGTGAGCATGAGATGATTTGATATATGCAAAGAGTTTTACAAACATTAAAGAGCTATGTAAATGCTAAGTATTATTTGAGGCATTCATGCTAAAAGCAAAAAGTAACAATAAAAAACTATACTGAACAAGGTTAGCCTGCTATACAAATGGATCAAAGTCCAAATCCATACCATTTTCACCAGTATCCTACTAAGAGTAGTAAAGGGACATATGTTCTGAATTTTTCATATCACTGTTATCCTTTCAATACCACTGATAGCCTTTAAGTGACAGCAATTTCCTCGACATGTGGGAATGAACAACTCAACTGGTACAGCTCTGCTGACAATCTCTGAAGTTAATTAGTTTTCTTAGAATTTACATTTGATTGCAAGTTCGTTTCATAATACTGTAAAATACCTCAATTTTGTCTCAGTCTAATTTTAGGGGAAAGAGTCAGCAGGGAACAAATTCCTTAAAAAATTATTATTTATTTACAGAAATGTAGACTTGGTAGTTAATGATAAATATTATCCCAACTGTTAGATATATTTATAAAAATACAGACTTGGTAGTCAATGACAAATATCACAGACAAAATGGGATGGCAATAATTTTATACTGTAAAGCTAATGTGGAAGTAACTGATGATGGAACAACTCAAAGAAATAACTAACATAAGTGTTACTGGTAGAATTGAACCCCATATTTCTAATGAATAATTTGTAATTCTTAGTTTTTCTTTTGCTTTTAAAGATTCACTCTGAAAATACTGTAAATAATAGTATCACATTTACTATGTTATTAGATTACTATCTATCACATGTAGTGGAAAAGTTTTATATGCTAAAACCATAACCACAGTTGGGTAGCAAATATAATTTTTAAAAATTAAGGGCTTGCAATAACAAATTCTAAATAAATAAATTTCTTGAAATCAGTGTGTGGATGGCTACATGAAAGGTAATTTTTAGATATTCCAGAGATTAAAGTTAAATTATACACCTAACAACTACAGCAAGTGACACCAGAGAGGTACAAAACTGATTGTACTTCACAAATATGGCACAAATTGTAGAACCATTAAACTCTAAGGGTCACTTTATGAAATTCTATTTCAAGCCTGTTTTGCCCCAAATATGAAAAACATCTTGTGTGAGGGCTCATTGGCAGACTATATGAATTAAATGCCTTCTATCACTCATATTTTTACTAGTGACTACCTACAGCACATCACAAACAACAAGGTATCAGGATAGCATCCCCAGCACTAGTGCTAAAAGATTGCAAGGAGAAGGAAAGTTAATCTTCCCTCAAAAACGGCCTCTCTGGGTAGGAGCTCTGCACTGCAGTTTCCAAGAATGGACCTATTATATAAAGATTCTCCTGGATCAATCCAGCTCCCTTTACAGCTGACAGTAAAGCTGTTAGCTTATGAATAGAGAAAGAACAGGAAGACTGTCAATCTAGCCTTTTATACTAAGCAGGTCCTAGTAATGCAACTACATACCACGGATAGAGATTTGTAACTATTTCACACTGAAGTTGGATAACCAAAAGTGGCAAAGACTAGACTGAGGGATGGAGCGATGCAATGACATTTCCTACAAAAAGGGCGACCCGGCACAAGCGAACCTCAAGCAGCAGCAGGTCAATTGCTGACGCCACTCACCAAGCCCACCAGCAGATAAGCGAGCGAAGGGGCAGAGAGCTCGGAGGAGGAAAGAGAGGCGGCTGCCTCTGGGCAAGGGAGGTCGGGTTAGGAAACGAGAGGGATAAAGGCAGGGATCAAGAGTGGGCGGGTGTGGCAGGGGTTACAAGCCGATCCCTGCACGCCAGCGATCACCGGGGAGGAGCGCAGCATCTTCCCGGGAGGACGGGAAGGTGCAGCTGGGGTCGGCCCCGGGTCGCTGCGCCGCCTCGCTCTCCATCCCAGGAAAAGAGCTCGGGCTCGCAGCACCCAACAGTAGCCACGCCCCGGGAGGGACGGAGCCCGAGGGAGCCCCGTAAGCTCAGGCCCGGCGCTCAGGGGGCTCGCGGAGCCGCGCATGCCCACTGCTCCAGCCTCGCGGGCTCCCCTCATCCTTCCCCTGCGGGAGCGCGAGGAGGGGGAAGGGGGAAGGAGGGGGGCGGACCTGGGTCACGGCCTCCTCTCACTTTCAGACCAAACCGCGGCTCCCTGAGAGCCTGAGCTAGCACCCGCGGCGGACAAACGGCCGGCCGAAGCCGCAGCCGCCGGGCGGGAACCTCGAGCGCCCAGAGGCCGGCGGCTCTCTCTCATGCGCATCTGTCACTCACCTCCACCATGACGCCGACCACGTCGCCCACCCCGCGAACTGAGAAAGGAGGTCCCGAACTCCAGATAGAGCTCCCGCCGCCACAGCTACGCAGCTGCTTCCGGAGTCCGTAAGCGCCGGCGCCGGATGTGACGCAAGGGAAGCGCATGCCCATTGAGTGGCGAGGTGGTGCCTGCTGTGCTTGGGATGTGAAGCGCTTCCCAGACTGTCAGCTATCCGGCAGTAGCAGGAAACCGCAGGCTTAATGGTGGCTTAATGGTGGCTCCAGCTAATGGACTACACATTTTTCTTAGAGGCGTTAGAGTGTCCTGGATAGACTGCTGGGGTTGCAGACCGGAAATCCTAGCTCCGAATCCTGTTTCTGAGAACTGTCTCTCTGAGCTTCAGTTTTCTCATCTGTAAAACGGGGGATTGGAATAGATGGCCCCTGAGGTCCCTTCCAACTCCAATATACGATCCTACGAAACCTACCTCAGACTTGCTAGCCATGCTGCCATGGGCAAGGCACTTTACCTCTCTCTTTGCATGGTTTACTCATTTGTAAAAATGGTTATAGGGTTACTTCAGAAGGTTCTGTGTTATTCAGAACTACCCATTAACCTCTGACTGCATCCTAACCTTAAAAAATGGGGCGGGGGTTGGGGGTGGGGAGGACTTTTGCCTCAGAGTTTGGTCCTTTTTGCAGGACAGATAACTCTCATGTCGTGGTAGCCCTAGGGTTGTAGTCAGAAGATTCCTGATTCCCTATAGTGCTCCCATGGAAGAGACCTTTTCTCTTTCCAGACCTGAGTTTCTTTTTTTCCTTAAAATCTAGGGATTGGACTGAGTGATTCCCAACATTCTCATTTCCAAATGATCCTATAAGGCAGATTGCAGGGGAACAGTGGTTTCAAACAGGATTGCAAATCCCTGTACTGCAAGAAAGTTATTGAGGGGGTACAGGCTCTGGGGAACCCCTTAAACTTTCCTTGAATCTTCCTACATGAGGCATTTGCCCTGAGGCCATAAACCTTTCTTTATAAAGCTCGGGCCTACCCTTGATTCTCCCAAAATATGCCCAAATCTGTTACCCTTAAACTAGCCTAGCCCTCCATTTTCTGTCATGGCTGGGTAGCCTCCTATTTCCCACCCTTCATCTCTCATTACTGGAGTCTGACCTCATTTGACTCCTCCTGAAGACCCCTTCTCGTCTGGACCACCCCTAGATTCCTCCCACAACCTTTCTGTATATAAGACCCATCTTGTCTCCATGAAGGATCAGGGAAGGGGAATTACCTAGTGCAGACTCACTCTGTGTCCAGTACAAGCTTCACAGATACCGAGTCTACCCATTATGGCAAACCTTTACTAAACTTTGCTTTTCTTTGGCTGAAAGAAGACTTGAGTGGAATTCATTCTGCAGGACCTGGCATGTTTGTATTTTGGGGTCTCTAGCACCCCTAAACCTTAAACCACAACAGTTGTGACCCTATGCTATTGGAGGAAAATCAAAGGGGAGATAGAACAGACAACCCTGAGATTTGGAGTCAGAGAGACTGGATCCAGGTCCCTACTCTTCTCCTTATCCCTTACATGACCATTGACATAGTTTTATTTCTCTGGACCTCAGTTTCATCATTTGTAAAATGAAAATAGAATGGGTTTACAAAGTTCTTTCATGGGTTTAGATGAGGAAGGGGCCTCAGAGCTTGTATATGATTACTAAAATGCCATTAGTCATCTCTGAAACCTTGAGGATAGGAGAGGTACTGCCAGATGGAGATGTGGATCTCTAAATCTTCTGACGCAGCAAATTAGCAAGAACCCTCTTCCCAACTTCCATCTCCCAGTTATTTTTCAGTGGACTCCTTCCCTCTCTCTTCATTTACCTATGGAATGCCTGTTTTGCCTCTGTTGAAATTCCGTACTCTCCTTTTTCTCAACCTACCTAAGCTATGATAAAGCAAACCAGACATTCATGCAGTCTAATAATTGGCTGAAATAGGTAAAACAAAAAAGAATGATGTTCCCTAAGTGCAGATTAGTGTTTGCCATTAAGAGATGACATTGTAGAATTTGTGCCAAAGACATGAGTTTAAATCTTGCTTTTACAATTTAATTCCTTTGTGACCCTAAGCTTCAACGTGACCAGCCTTTCTAATATCCTTTCTGGTTTCAATGTTACATCATTCCTTGCAATGTTCTTCCCTATATGCCTTAATTTTAGGAGGAAATCCTGTTTTTAAAAGGGATTAATGAAATATTCCCATTTATTGAAGTTATAGGATCATAGAAGAAGTGGAAAGGATCTAACATACCAATTAGACCAATACCCACCTTTTATGGATAAGGAGACTAAGGTCCAAACAGATTAAATTACTTCCCCCAGGTCATACAGTATAAACCAGAGCCATCATAGTGTGGAGTTTTTGCTGGTTTCTCAAAATCCACGCCAGTGGAGCACAAGCACTGGCAGGTTCTAACAAACTAGTCAAGCCTTGCAGACCAGAGATGAACTATGTTTGTCAATT
Organism: Pseudochirops cupreus; assembly: GCA_028627135.1. Classification (NCBI taxonomy): domain Eukaryota; kingdom Metazoa; phylum Chordata; class Mammalia; order Diprotodontia; family Pseudocheiridae; genus Pseudochirops; species Pseudochirops cupreus. Next base: position 121,040,148 of record CM053583.1, on the reverse strand, counting down.
TAGAACTAACCCACTCACGTTCAGGGAAATTTATCAGATGTTTGTCTGATGATGCTTTTTTATTTGATTGGCTTCTGTTTGTTTTAATGGTTTGCAAACTGCATTGATGGTGGCAGTATGCTGATAAAATCATAGATCTTTCAAATGTTGAGATTTAACAGAGGCATTTGGCTTAATACCTACTTTGTAGTAAAATACTCTCTTGATTCAACCTGCTTTCTCTGCTTTGCCTTTCCCCTCTTTGTTCTATCTCATTTGCACACCTCTATGCCCCTCTCTTCTAAGGCCTTCTCTCTTTTCCTGCCCTCTTAGCTATCTTGATATAAAGGTGATAAGAAGAAAGGAGGCATCATAGAGAGTCTTAAGTGGCATAATGACTGTCTGCTTCTTCTTTGTTTGCAAATACTCCATTCACTGAGTTCATTTCTTTTGTTTTAATCATTACACTCTTTGCAATTTTTCAGATACAGGGTGGAACCTTTTTAGTATTGTTTTTGTATACCCTTCCAAGGGATTTCAGAGGATCCTCATAGCTCCTCTTTCTGTTTACAAACCATAAGTGAAAGGAGGGAAAGAGAAAGGAAGGAGGAAAATTGATGAGAGATCCAATGCAGACAAGAAAGAGAAGAGAGGTAGGATAGAGATGGAAATGGAACCTGTACCCCTTGACTAAATAGAATCCAAAATCACTTTCACCTCTATGATTTTTATGATTCTGAGGTACTACTACATTCTTCAAAATTCAACTATGTTCTAACACACTCACAGATCGTTTTGTGGCTCAGTAATCATTTATTAAGACTTTACTTTATACCAGGCATTGTGCCAAGTCCTGGGAATAAAGAATGGCAATTCCTGCTTTCCAGGAGCTTCCCTTCTAACGAAGGAGACAACATGCATAGAACTTTACTAACGTTGAAGGGTGGAGGCCAGAAAAGACATCTTGTAGAAAGTGGGATTTGAGCTACTATCTCCATCTACCTGGGGACTCAGGACTTTACATTCTTGGTGTTCAGTATGGGTCTGCCCTCATCCAGCTAGTGTCCTTTGATGTCCAATTCTACCCCTACCCCACTCCCATTTTTTTTAACAGGAAGAAATTCATGGCCAAGTTCACACATTTAGTAAGTATCAAAACTGGGCCTATGACACAAGTATTCTGACTTGAAGCCTTTTATAACCTCACTTCCTAATACCTTTCTGGTCATATATCCTGCTCCCTGCCATATACTCTGTAATCCAGTGGTACTGGATTCCTTGCTGTTCTTCTACCAAGATATATCATCTCCCAACTCCAGGTATTTTCACTGACTCTTCACCCATGCCTGAAATTCTCAAACCCAGGCTATGACACTTGTTAGAAATTTTCTAGCTGTGTGATGGTGTGCAAGTGCCCACCCATCTGAGACTCAGCTTCATCATCAGCAAAACAAGAATATTAATGCTTGTACCACTGAACTCACAGGATCATGAGGAAAGCAGCCTAAAATACTGTACCAGTACAGTGTAACATTTAACTAGAGGTAACATGGAACAATGGAAAGAATGTTAAATTAAGGCAGAGGCTGATAGTACAAATCCTGTCTCACTACTTGTATCTGACCCTGGATAAGACAAAATGGTCTCTGAGGTAACTTTTACCTCTATGATCCTGTAATCCTGTGAATAAAAATATAAACATGACCTTGATATATATTAGTTAATCTATCAGTTGTCCTTGAGATATTTTTATCTTTAACCAGTGTTAATTGAGTAGGGTTGGTTATGGGCCCATACCTATGAGGAATGGGGTTGAAGTGCACTGGGTTTAAAGTACTGCCCTAAAGAATCTATATATTCAAAAATATTTATAGCAGCTCTCTTTGTAGGGGCAAAGAATTGGATACTGTGAGAATGCCCATCAACTAGGAAATGGCTAAACAAATTGTAGTATATGATTGTGATGAAAGACTACTATGCTACAATAAATGATGAGCTGATTGGTTTTAGAAGAACATGGAAGACTTGCATGAAATATTGAAGAATGAAATGAGCTCAACCAGAAGAACATTGTATATAGTAACAGCAATGTTGTTCAAAAAACAATTGTGAATGACTAACTTATTCTGAGTATTATAAATACCCAAAGCCACTACAAAGGACCTGTAAAGGAAGATGCTGTCCACCTGCAGAGAAGGAATTGGTATATTCTATTGAGATATTATGTCATAATTAATATCTTAATCTGAGTTGATTGGTACATCTAACCAACCTAACCAACCCTCTGTGCGTTTGTGTGTGCATGAATATGAAACAGACAAAAAGGAAACAGGGGAGGTAATAGAACACGAATATAAAATCATGGTTTGGTCCTCTAAGAAGTATCAGGAGTGCTAATGCTCAGAATGAGCTAATGTCTGATGAGGAGAGATAGATAAAAAGTTTGGTGAACTTTATTGGAGCAAAGAAGGAGAACCAAAGAAGAAACAGGACTTACTTGGGGAAAACAAGATAATGATAACTTATAATGCAGCTGTTCAATGCCTGTTTTGCTTTTTGTTTTCTCTGTCATGAATAATCTTTGGAGTGGAAAGGATGAAACAAAAATGGCTTGTAGGAAACGGATAACAAAGATAAGGAGGGAGCTGACAAGAAAAAAAACCCAACTATTCTTTATGAATACAAGTCACCTAGCTCATATGGAATATATCAAAGTGTATGCAGTGCATAGAGTCTGGAATTATTCTCTTAGCACCCACTATTACTATAGCTATCTTTGCTAATCTAATGGGTATGAGGTAAAAACATCAGAGTTCCTTTAATTTGCGTTCCACTAATTAATAATGATTTGGAGCATTTTTCACATGATTGTTGAGATCTTGGATTTCAGGTAGAGCATTGTCTGTAAACAAGTCTGATTTTGATTCCTGTCAAAAGTTCTAGAACATCTAGGGGTGGTTGGTGAAAAGGACATAGAAAATCACAAAGAACAACCTCATCAAGAAGAGGTCTTGACAGACTAAACATTTTAATTTAAACAGGTTTTCTAAACTTATAAGTCAGGGGAGTGCTGTAGTAGAGCTTAACTAGATTTTCAAAAAGAAGTTGATGACATTTTATGCTATTCTTGTCAAAGAGATGGGGAGATACTAGACAATATCAAGATTAGGTATATTTGGAACCAACTGAACAACCAGATCTGAAGCAGTTGTTGTTAGTTGTATGTCAGCTTAGAAGGGGGTATCCAGTGGAAGGCCTCGGGATTGCTGTTTGGTCCTGCGGCATCTACTATTTTTATCAGTGACTTGGAAAGGTAGAAACAGCATACTTAGCAAATTTGTAGATAACACAAAGCTAGCAGCAATAGCTTTGACACTGAATGACAGACTTAAAATTCAGAAAAGTCTTGATAGTCTAAAACATTGGGTTAAATATCATGAAAAGAAACTCTGATGAGCTGGCCACTTGTTCAAATGTAAAATATACACTTGCCAAAAAGACTGTTTTATGGAGAACTCACACAGGGCAAGTGTTCACATGGTGGTCAGAAAAAGCTATACAGGGACACCCTCAAGGTCTCTCTCAAGAGCTTTAGAATTGATTGTGTGACATGGGAGACATTGGCACAGGACTGCTCAGTGTGGCATGCCCAAATCCGAGAAGGTGCTGTGCTTTATGAGCAAAGCAGAATAGAAACAGCTCAAAGAAAATGTAAGTTGTGCATATTTGGAGAATCCACCGCAAATGTCCCCAGGGACTATTTGTGCCTGACCTATGGTAGAGCATTCCAAGCTCTTATTGGTATGACCAGCCACAGTCGGACACATTGAAACTTAACTTTAGTATAGTGTTGTAATTTTGGTTCTCTTCGATCATGAAGGACGACTACTAACCCATCAAGCAATTGTTGGCCAGTCATTGAGAGCCCATAAACCCCAATCCCATACCTTGTGTGGACAGAAGGAGAGGAAGAAGGGAGAGAAAGAGGGAAGGGGGGGAGGGAGAGAAGGAGGGAAAGAAGGAAAGGAGGAAGGAAATGAGGAAGGAAGGAAGGAAGGAAGGAAGGAAGGAAGGAAGGAAGGAGGGAAGGAAGGAGGAAAGGAAAGGAGGGTCCCCAGTGGGGCAACTCTTACTACTTACAGGTTGTTGTTTGTCCTTCATTTTCGAAGATGATCATGACATCAGGAAAGTGATGCCATGACTTGCAAGTGAATTGGGTTTAAGTGAGAGAGGGCTGTGTAAAGTCACCAGCTTCACTGTCTTCTTCAAAGTCATCTGGGTCAACTAGCAAGATATAGATGAGGATGACTAGAGATGCCTCCCACCTTTCCCTGCCTCACCATTCCCACCCCATCCTGATATTCTGGGATCCCAAACCACCTTTTCCTGCAGCTGTTTTCAGATTTGACCAGTGGGTGTCACTGTTACTATTCTCAAGCTCACTCAGAGAATTTCCCTTTCTCTCCATATTGTCCAGTATGATCAATGTTTTATTAAAATAATACCAAAGTCTAGGGAAAAGAAAGAGTGAAAACTGTTCAAGTCAGATTTTCATAAAATTTTTATCTGAACCAAACTAGTCAATTCTACCACTACCAAATTTCCCTTTATTCTCAAAAATTCCTATGATATTTTGGTTTTAGACAGTGATAGAAAACTACTTGAATATTTGTTTCAGTTTCAGTATTTCCTCAAGGACTTTTTGCTTTTTTATGTTTAACCTCATATTGTTAAGGGGCCCCCTGAACATGTCAAAGATGAAGCCCTCTCTAAGCTGGTATAATTTGTTGTTTGCACCCCAAGCTGGACTATCTGTGTGTCCCTGGGAGTCAATATTCTTGTACTCAATCAAAGTCACAGAATATAATGAAAAGAGCACTGGACAGGATCTCAAGGCTCTTGTCCTGATCTTTGCCAGTGGCCCCTTATGCAACCTTCAGAATATCAGGTCACCTCTATAAGCCTCAGTTTTCTCAACTATAGAAGGAGAGATTGGATTTAATGTTTTCTAAGACTAGTCTTAAAATCATATCATAGCATAAGGATGCTGACCACTAATATATTTTTCCCCCCAGGATATTCCTATTTTATACAGTTTTAATTCAGGGTTTGGGGAAGAGGACCAAGTAGCTTTGAAAAAAAATCGCATCTTTATTTTTACTAACCTCTAACTAATATTTAGCTTTTACTTCAGTTATTAATTATTTTAAAAATTAAATCACTATTCTGAAGAGGAGTCCATAAGTTTCACCAGATTGCCAAAAGGTTCCATAATGCAAAATAGATGAAGAATCTCTGGTTTAACTTAACCTTTGAATATAATAATACCTCATATAGCTTTTTAAATTTCCTTGGCACAATATTTCATCCTATTCCACTTATCTTCAGCTAGGAATTCCTGCCCTGAAATTCTTACTGGTACAGGATAGCTGATAGAATAAAATATAAATTCCTTACCACGGCATTTAAGACCCTCTATGATCCCCCCAGCCTAGCTTTCTTTTCTTAGCTCATATTACTTTATGTGGTTTGTATTCTAGTCAGATTGTGCTATTATTATCTATTATCGCTTTCCTCAACTTATTGTTTTTAGTTTTGCTTTTCCTTTGATCCAAAATTGTTTTGCTTCTCAGTCCTGTGGAGTACTTTAAAATTCATGTTTTTAGAGTAGGTGGCAGGGCCTGACAGAGTGAGCATGGGAAGAGGAAATTAGGTACCTTGTGCTCCACACCCAATATGGCCACTTAGTAGCCAAGTACTTGACCCTTTGGCCTCAGACTCTTCACTTGTCAATACAAGAGTTAGACCATATGACCTCTAAGGTTTCTCACCGCTCAATAATTCTGCAAATAATAAGATAGTATTTTAAATTTCTCCCAGAACTTGCATTCCATTTGATTCTCTTTTTAAAAAGAAAATATAAATATTTTCCTGCTAAATGTCACAAGATGAAATTATGGTAAACTGCATTGAGAAAAGCATATTCCATGAATAATTGAATGCCTCACATTTTCTGAGGGTAGATCACTGTGACAATCTAATGTATGTAATAGTTTTCTCATTTAATATGGTTTTTCCAGGTGCTTAATGAAAAGCCATTAGAGTTCTAACATAATTCACAGTTCGTCCTTCCAAGATTACTGGTCTTATTGAAGTATGAAAAATGAATCCTTAGTATTTTGGCGGTTACTAATGACAGCTTCAATTTAGCCTAAGGATTATTAGGAAAGGTTACTTATGAGAGAACCTATTTCTGACTTTCAAAATCATTGTAAAAGTATAGGCCATATTGGTATTTTCAGAAAAACTTCAATATTTCAAGATAATTCTGTACATTAAAAAAGTATTATTTCCAAAATTCTAAACACTGATTTTTTAAAATAAAGCAAAAATTTAAGCTCTAGTAATCAAGATAACATTAGCTGACATTGAAATTTAAGGTAAACTATCTTTGCTATATATTAAATGCTTTCTAAAAATAAAACTTCAATTCATTGTAAGCACCCATTGTATATTTAGTCAACAGGCATTTCTACAGAGCGTACCACATGTAGGTATGATACTAATCTAAATGATACTAGTCCCTTCTCTCAAGGTACTATGCAAATGTGGTAGACAACAAATAAATCACAAGGTATACACAGGATATATATACAGAGCAGAAGGAAGGTGATCTCAGAAGAGCAGACACTTGCAGGTGGATGACCCACTAGAAAGGGCTTTGTCCAGAAACCATAATAGGAGTTCAATCTTGAAGGAAGTCAGGGAAGCCAAGAGGCAGAGGTGAGGAGGGAGGGCATTCCAGTCAATCAACAAGGATTTTTTTTAAGCTCCTACTATGTGTCAGGCACTCTTCCAAGCAGTGGGGGTGCAAGAAAGGCAAAGGAAGAACATAGTGTGCCATAAAACAAAATTGCTTTATGCTCAACTTCAAGTGGTCATTTTGACTACTGCAAATACCCAGATCAACTACAAAGAACATATAAAAGAAGACACGATCTGCATCCAGAGAAAAAAACTGATAGATGTATAGAATGGTTTTACACACACACACACACACACACACACACACACACACACACACACACACACACACACGTGTCTAATGCTAGCTATCTCTAGGGTGGGAGCATGAGGGAGGCAAGAAAAAAGAGAGAACAAAGAGTTACATGATAACTATTATATATTTAAAAGGAATAGCAAGTTGTAAGTAATAAATTTTCAGTTTCATGTACAATCATCTTTTTTTCTATTCTTCTATGTTATGGAAATTCTTGCTTTATTTCTTAATTTCAGACCAAAATAAATACAACTTTAAAAAAAAAAGAAAGGCAAAAAGTCTTTGTTCTCATGCAGCTCACAGTCTAAAGGGGGAGACAACCTGAAAAGACCTGGTGATGTATCAGAACTGCACTTTAGGAAAATCACTTTGGCAACTAAGTGAAAAATAGCTTGGATGGGGGAAAGGCTTAAGGTGGGCAGACAAATTGGAAGGTCATTGTAATAGTCTAGACAAGATAAGGGTGTACCAGTACTCCATACTAGGTGGGTGACTATGGAGAGAAGAAAACTTGAAAAAAGATATGAAGGTGGAAGCAGGAGATTGTGTGGTTGAATGAAAGTGAAAAGTCAAGACCGATCCCAAATTTGGGATCCTGGATGACTGGGAGAATGGTTGTGCTCTCCACTTTAATATGGAAATTGAGAAGATTAGAAAGGAAATATTTTAGATAAATGCCATTGAAAATGCTATAAACATAAAATTGAAATCTTCCATTTTTTTGGCTTAGAACTTTACTATTAGTACCATTTCTGTAGTATGCAGTGTCTTGCAAGCTAGGAAAGCTACAGAAAGAGTTTTTCAATATATTGGTATTTGAGAATACAATTCCTTTTGCCATCATACAGTTTATACTCCAAATATAGAGTAAGCAGCTGGATATCTAAAAAACAGGGCTCGATTTCCCCCTTTTATTTAGCAGGAGGCAGAATACTTTCTTTGCCTTTATACCAGTTCATCTCTTTTGCACTTAGTTGAATGAGAAAGTTCCGACAAGAACTGAAAGGGAGATTTTCAGAGAAATCTGGGAAGACTTGTAGATAACTCATGAAGTGAGCAAACCATGAGTACAATTTGCACAATAACAAGATATAGACAAACAGCTGAAAGATTTACAGACTGTTATCCATGTAATGTCCAGTCATGATCAGGATAGATGATGAAACATTGCCTGACAGAGAGGAAGAGCACCGAAGGCAGAGAATGAGGTCTATATCTTTTGGGACATGGCCTATATGGGAATTTGTTTTCCTTCACTTTACATATCAGTTGTAAAGATGTTTTTCTTCCTTTTTTTTTTCAAAGTAGATGTAAGGAGGTAGGAGAAAAAGCTTTGGTAATTGAAAAAATGAAATTACATGTATATGCCCATGTTTGTACACCCAGGTATACATGCATTTCTATATGTGTGCCCATATACACATACATAGGTACAGACATACATTACTTACACTTAAATACATGTGTACATGTATCTACACATTTACACATCCATATATAGATGTATACATGTGCCATATACATATACATTTTCCATCACTTGCAGGGCTACTCTGTCACTGTAGTAACCAAAAAAGGAAACATTTAGTGACATACTTTCCTCTTTCAAAGAGAGGAAAACAGAGCACCGAGGACTGCCATAATAACCTCTCTTCCACTGGCATCACCATATTTTGTGGTTGCCAACCCTGCCCTTAAGAGGTTTCAACCTCAAGAATTCTCACTCCTCCCACAGCAATTATTGTGCTGGGCAGATGTATCTTTGTTTTCTTTGTCACTGATTTACTGCCCTTGACTTGTGTAATGGTGTGCATACATTGCTCTGTTGCCCTATTGATCAGAAACAGCAAAGCAAACAGTACTCCCATTTCTCCCTAATAGAACACCCTTTTTAGTTAACTATTTCTGTAAATGTAATTTTAGTTCTCCATTTCTGTTTGAAAGCAAAATAAGATATTTTATCTTTTTGCTACCATGATAAACATATTAGAATGTAATTACAACAAACAGTTCAATTGGCTTAAAACCAACTCAGTAGACAAAGCATTCATTACTAGATGAAAGGATCCTGAAACAGAAAACATTCATACATGCTGATACATCAGTACCCAAAATTGCTCTTCAAACACGTGTAGGATTAGTCTGAATGATTTCTAAGACCCCTTCTAAATAATTCCTAGGATTCTACACTCCTTCACGCTCCTAAAATATTCTTAGGATGTGATAATTCACATTCACTCACATGCTTATTTGTGAAAGATTTGAGAGGAGACATGGACTAGGGAATGAAGCTCTTTTCTGAGTCTCTGTAACCCCAAGTTCTATTGTTAAGTGTGGTCATTATTTTTTGTCATCTCCAATCTGCATTTACCCTTTGTATCTTGTTTTTCCTTCCTCACAATGTGAATAATATGTGAGTAAAAACATGCAAGAATGGATATTTGAGCTAAAAATAATTTTTAATACCCTAGGGAAAAAAACCAGTGAAATGGAAAAATTATTAGAAACTGAATCTCCACAAGAAGTCAGGGCTTATACAATTAATTAAAATATATAATTAATTCTTTGATAATAATTATAGCAGAAACATAACTGATCCCAATGTAGATGCTTTAAAATGTAACCATGATCAGATAACATTATGAAGAAGAGCACTTTATTTCAATCTTTACCTCAGCTTCTTTTATGAATAAGAATCTGTATTTCACGTTGAATTAATATAGTTCATTTCTAGGATAGGTTCATTTTCTTTTGTTTTAAAAGCAATGCTTTTGTGTCTTACTATATATCTTCTTGAGTTTTCAGTTACTTTTCTAAGTAAATATAAAAACATAATAACCCCAAAACATGTCTTAATGCAATAATCACAGACAGCTAGTAAGTGGGTGGGGCAAAGGTTGAGAAAAATTTCACAGCGTTTCAAAACTGACTTTCTTGATTTCAGGGGACATTAATTTAAAAGACTAGGAGATAGGTAATAAAATGTAAAGAGAAGAGTTAGTGTTTTCTGATATTATTGTTAGATTATATATTTTTAAATTTTTTTTTAATTTTTGCTTTTTGGAGGGGGGAAGGTAGGGCAATTGGGGTTAAGTGACTTGCCCAAGGTCACACGGCTAGTTTTGTGTTAAGTGTCTGAGGCCAAATTTGAACTCAGGTCCTCCTGACTCCAAGGCTGGTGTTCTATTCACTGTGCCACATAGCTGTGCCCTAGATTATATTTTTGAAGCATAGTTTTTAAAGATCACAACTCACCCAAATTCTCATATTTTCATTTTCAGTTTAAAAAAGCAAATTAAGTTTGTCCTAATGGACCTTTTTCTTCTACCACAAAAGAAGTTCTTCATTGTGACCTCCAAAATAAATAAATATACACACATACACATAATGTTGTGCATGTGTATGTAAGTGACATGTGATATATATATATATATATATATATATGTGCATGTGTGTGTGTGTGTGTTTGTGTGTGTGTGTGTTTACGTATTTCATAAAGAGCTCATCATCCAATTTTACTTTCTAGGTTTTAGAGTCATTCACTTTTTTATTGATTTGTATATGAGTTCATAATGATAGCTGGCATTTAATACAGTACTTTAAGGTTTGAAAAGCACTTTACATATGTTATCCCACTAAGCCTCACAATAAACTTGTAAGGCACATGTTATTATATCCATTTTAGAGTTGAGAAAACTAAATCTGAGAAAGGTTTAATGTCTTGCCCAGGTTTACACATTGTCTGAGGCAGGATTCAAACTCAGGTCTCCCTAACTGCAAGTGCAGTTCTTTATACGTTGTGTCACCTAGCTGCCTGTTTATTCAGATTATTCGGATTAAAACAACAACGAAGATGTGGCTGATTGGAAATTACAAAGGTAATGATCATTTTTAGCGTGTGAAAACATTGATAAGCTGTATGTACAAAAACTGGTGATGATGCAGGCTAAAAAAGGGAAAAAAGTAAGGATTAAATTGTTCTCAATGAAAACATCTATTCTAGATGTATCATATTTTCCATCCATTTGTTTACTGTAATCAGTATCTTGAATTAGGCTCCAATTGTCAGCTAGCTGTTTTCATCATAATACATTTTTATTAAACTTTGAAATTTTATACTGAACATTTTCATTTGTTTCAACAAAGGACATAATAAGAAATTTCCTAATAAAACAGAACTCTCAACCTTCTTCTCTATAATATTTGCTGATGAATATTAAGTACTGTGTTTTCTTTGTAGATGACTTTTTTTTTTTTGCTTTTTGGAGGGGGGAGGTCAGGGCAGTTGGGGTTAAGTGACTTGCCCAAGGTCACACAGCTAGTAAGTGTTACATGTCTGAGGCCAAATTTGAACTCAGGTCCTCCTGACTCCAGGGCTGATGCTCTATTCACTGCGCCACCCAAGCAACCCATAGAAGACTCTTAGCTGCAGAAGAATAAAGTCTAGTATTTGTGATTATAGCATTACTAATAGTTAAAAATGCAATGTTCAAAATTGTATGTTCTATCCTTACCTGTATTCTTTAACCCATGCCTACTCCATAGCCTGGGTTTACTCATTTGTAAAGTTAGAGAGAAGAACATGAACTACAAACTCTAAAAGGCCCATCTAGTTCTATTGTTCACTATGGATATTTAAAACTTAAGTGGTAATCCTCCAAAAATAAACATTTATGGAATATAAATAATGAGTTTACAATTTAAATCACTACCTTGTGAATAGCTAAAACTTTTGTGACTTGACTTTTAAAATTTTCTACATTTTGAGAGAATATTTGGAAATTTTTTTGTTAGCATCCCCGAATCCAGATTAGGGTAACTGGAAAGTGGCATAATATTTTCAAAAAACTCTTCATTTCTCTTAATCTTTCCAAACTGGAGGATTTGCAGAAATTTTTGTGGGTCATCTAAATAAGGCCATCAGGGGGAAAGGGTTGTATGACAAGAAAATACAACTTGCTGGGAAGATGTTGCTCAAGTGTTTAAAATGACTCAGCCAACAAGATTAAATATTAACTGGAGACTCTAACTAGTTCTAAAGTCAGGCCTACCAAACTGCCTCGTGTATATATAGGATTGAAGGTCTCACTCTCACATCCATTAGCAAAGGAGGGTTACTTGGACATTCTCAAAATCTTCTGCCATGAAACGTCTTTTGCTGCTCCTGCTCTGCATTTCCATAGTTAAATCCAGTTCTGACTATGATGAAGAGGTGGTTATTATAAAAATACTCATGTCATATTAATGGAATTAATATAAGTTCTCATTATCTATACATAACATTATGTAATTGCATATGGATGTTAATTAATTCATGATAGTAAATTTTATAAGTGAAATTGAAATAATTTCAGGAACAATTTTATTTTAAGAATTTTCATGCAAAATGTGATTAATTCATTTCTTTATGTAAAAGAAATGTCTTTTTCCTTCCTGTTTTATTTTTTCATGACTTTTCATCTCTCTTTTCTTTAGGCAGATGACAGTTCATATAAGGTAAGATATACTTTTTGTCATTTACTTGTTCTACTATATGTTAAGACTTTAGTGTGTTAATATTAACAGATAAGAAAATAATTTATGAAAATGGTACAGAATAGAAACCAGACAACTTCAGGATAAGAAGCAGATAAAATGTGAGCACCAGGTACATAAAGTTTATTTGTCAATGAAGAAAAGCAATATTTAGTAACTGAAAGGAAGGGATAGTTGTAATAATCAGTAGTGACTTTAAAAACTAGAATATCATATTAGAAAATGAATGCTATAATTGTCAATTATGTTTTTCTGTAAATAT
>CM053583.1:121002213-121026812 GCA_028627135.1 Pseudochirops cupreus | reverse complement strand
TTCATAGATGAGGATAATCAGTATTAGAAAGAGAAAACGAACCTCTTTAATATTCTTTAATGAGTTAGCATTAGAAACTGGAAGAGATCCAAGTTTTTCTATATCTTTCTACAAAAAAAAGTGCTTTTTCTAGTTAATTTGATTCATAGAGACAGCTGCTCTGGAGGTAAGGCTTCAGAGTGATTTTTTTTTTTACTCAATTATTTAGATAGTTATATTCATTAATTAAATTAATTGATGCTATAATTGTGAAATCTGTACTTTGTACAAATCTGTACTTTGCTACTGCTGCCTCAATCTCATTAGGCCATATTAATTCTACTTTAACTTAAATAAAAGCATAAAATCATTATTATTCAAAGTTTGTCTACTGTAAACTAATAAAATAAATCTCACCATATTCCTATGAACAGGGCAGTATGATTTCTATAAGATTCTTACATTCTTTGACAGCAGAGATCATGCCCTATTTTTCCCCCGCTGTGCTACTATACTTTGTTCTATAAATTAAGTGCTTAAAAATACATGTGGAATAAATGCAAAAAAGATGTTACAGAACTGGTTATTCAATGGCTTCAGTGGTCAAAATGCAATGAGTTCAATTGATGCACCTGATAAAGCTTAATGGAGCTAATGATGTAACTCACAAGAGACATGGGCTTGAGCTAACATTTTGAGACTGTTTCCTCTGTTTTCCCTCTTGCTTGTTACTGTGAGAAGCAATTACTTTCTAAAATTAGCAAATACTTTCAAGTGCAGTGTGGGTTCAGAGTTGCTTTAAACAAGAAAAAAAATCATTGTCTTTCATCCAAAGAAGGTAACTAAGAGGCAGCAGATCAGGGCTGCCATAGGAATGGCTTAGAGGAAACATTCTGATGCTTGTCTAGAAGACTCACGAAATCAGTTACTAAGAATTATAGGAGCTATTGTGAGCAACATTTGGGGAACTATTTCTCTTCAAATCTTCAGTTATTACATATTATAGCATCCATAGGTTAATAAGTTTTACCTTTAACAAATAGATTACTTTCTTGATAAAGTTGGTATATACAGGGTTTAAACAATGTTTCAAACATAGCCCCTCCCTTCTTCTTTCTTTCCTTCTCCCTTCCTCCCTCCCTCCCTTGCTCCCATCCTTCCTTCTTTCCTTCCTTCCTACCTTCCTTCCTTCTTTCCTTCCTTCCTACCTTCCTTCCTTCCTTCCTTCCTTCATTCCTTCCTTCCTTCCTTCTTTCCTTCTTGGTTGACTTAGATTCTCCTCTCCTCCAAGAAACCTTTACTAACAATTCTAGGTAAAAGTGATTCCCCTGTTTTCAAATTTCTTTTTAAATTTTAAATATATTTGAAACATACTACACATCTCTGGAGGTGATGCAATCAAGTATGAGAACTTTGTAAATAAAATGGGCTAAATGACACTAATCCTTGTTGACAGAATAAGTTCCTCATCCCTCATTAGTCTATTTCTGGTGTTTTAGAATTAAAGAATTGGTCTCATTGCCTTATAGTCCATCTAGGTACAAAGTGTACCTAGAAATACTTTCTATTTGCAGATGTAGTGACTATTCATAGAGGCTGCTGAGGTTTGGGACTCTGTTTGCCCACTTCCTTTACTCAAAAGTTACCCCATCTCCAATAACTATATGCCCAGTTGGTCTGTGTCAACTTGAGCTGACCTCTTAATTTTTCTAGGCCTGTTTCCTCAATTTCCAAAGAAGGAAGTTCAACTCAACAGACATTTATTAAGCAACTACTGAGTGTAAGGGACTATGCTTGTCATACAAAGAAACAATACAGACCTTAATAGGAGGGAAACCCTTGTACACAAGTTAACTATGGTAAAAAGGAAAGTCCTGTATGTGCAAAGGAGAAGTCCAGATAAAGTTCTCCAAGAAATTTGAAGAGAGAGGGATCACTTTCACTAGAATTTTTAGTAAAGGTTTCTTTTAAGAGAGGAGCATCTGAGTCATCCAAGAATGAAGGAAGAGAGGAAGGAAGGAAAGAAGGAAGGAAGGAATACAAGAAAAAAAGGAAAGGAGAGAGGGAGGAAAAAAGGGAAAAAAGGAAGGAGGGAGGGAAGAAGGAAGGGAGGAGGGAAGAAAAAATGAGCTTCAACAAAAAGTGATAGCTAGATTGTTGAGGAGTATTATTTCATCTTTTTTTTCATTTAACAGCAATTTATTTTCTGTCCCTCAAGGGGAATCTTTTTCTAGGCCTGGGGTATGGAATGAGCAAAGGCATAAAATATGAGCAAAGAGGGTAAAATCAGAGTGCAAGAAAAAGAATGTCATTTTGGCTGGAATTCAAACTACAGGATATGAAATAGTATGAGATAAGATTCAAGAGATAGGTTGGAACCAGATCTTGGAAGGCTTTAAATATCAACATCAGAACTGTACATTTTATACGGTAAACAATTAAAGTCACCAAAGGTTTTGGAGTATTGTGACATGATCAGAGTAATGCTTTGGGAAGATTACTTAGTCAGTGATGTGAAAGGATGGTTGGAACCATGAAAACCATTTGGGAGTCTATTACAATAATCTCAAAGAGAAAAAGATCAGGGCCTGAAGCAAGGCATTGTTGCAGAGGAAGAGAAGCCTGCTAGCTACATTGCAGAAGTAGAATAATTAAAGGTTGGCAGCTGAATGAATGTATGCAATAAGGGAAAGGGAAGAGTCAAAGATAAATGAGGATATGAATCTCAGTAACCAAAAAGACAATAGTTCTTTGAACAGAAAAGTTAGAGTCAAGCACAAATCTGAAATGAAAGATGAGTGGACATGTTGAGTTTGTGGACCTAGTGGGACATCCAAGTGAAGTTATCTAATACATGGTTGTAAACATAAGAGTTAAACTGGGAAATGTTTGGTGAGGATAGAAAATATTTTTTGAAGTGATGAGTATAGAGGTGATTTTTGAAGTAATAGGAGTGGGTAAATTCAACAGAGAAAATAGCCAAGAACAGAACCTTGGGAATCACTCATATTTAAGGGGCAAAAAGAAATTAAGGAGCCAGCAAAAAGAGACAGAGGAAGAGCAATCAAAGAGGTAGAAGGAGAACAAAGAATGACAGTAGTGTCACAGAAGCCAAAGGGAAAGAGAGAGTGGTGTTAATGTCCAATGGCACAAAAGGGTTGGGGAGGATGAGGACAGAATAAAGGCCTTTAGATTTGGCATTAAGGAAGTCAGTAGTGACCTTGAAAAGAATTGTTTCAGGACAGTGGTGGGGACAGATGCCATGCTGCAAAAGACAGAATAGCAGCTGGGTAGAGAGTAAGTAGAAGCAGAGTAAATTGCTCTTTCTCAAAACTGGATGGTGAAGGGATGGGGAGAGAGACAAAAAGAGGCAGGGACTCAGACACAGAGAGAGAGAGAATGTTAGTTTAAGAGAGTATGTAGTTAAGGGGAAAGTTTTTTGGTTGTTTTTTTTTTTTAATAAAGGACTAATTAGACTAAACTAGTTCTTAGCCTGTCATCTATGAGTTTTTGAAAATATATCTTTTGATAACCGTGTTTCAGCACATTTGGTTTCCTTTCATAATCTCATGTAACTTTGTGCAGTTAAAAGCATCATTCTGAGGAGGGGTCCATAAGTTTCATTGGACTGTCAAAAGCGGTCCCTGACACACACAAAAATTTAAGAACTGCTACGTTAGATGATCTCTAAGGGTCCCTTCCAGCTTTAAAATGTTATGGCTCCATGACTAGGGATCTTCTTTTCCCCTTGTTTCACTCAGCCTGGAGTGGGTGCTCGGGGTCATCGGCCAATAGATAAGAGAAGGGAAGCAGCTCCAACTCTGAGACCAGCTCCACCTCCCATCAGCGGGGGAGGATACCGAGCACGTCCTTCCCAACCTCAGTCTATTCAACTGAAAAAGTTGGAAAGAAAAGCCCCTGATGCTGGAGGCTGCCTCCATGCTGATCCCGCTATGGTAAGTGAATTAAAACCATTAGCATAGCTGATCATGGCCAGTGAAGAGAATCAGTACTGGGAAAGGGCTCAGTGCACTGAAATGTATTAAATGGCCCTCATTACATTAAGGGTTTTGCTTCATTTTGTTTGGTTTTACTAGCACATGCTAGAGAGTTCCTGCTTCTGGTTCAGGATTGCATTTTTATAGGAATCACACTTGAGTGATATAACACAGAAGGAACCCAACAATTCAGTCCTAAAGATTTTCTGGTTTTGCCACATTTGAACAAAACACTGAGTTGACTGTTTGATGGGAAGAGGAGAATTAATAAGAGGAGGAGAGAATTTCAGTAAAACCTTTTTTTGGAATTCACAGAGAAGAGCAGGAGAGCAGTTTCATTGCCACCTGGTTAAATTTCATAGACACTGAAGAAAACCAAACGTTACACAAGTTCACAGTTTCATATACGGTCCTCTTCTGTTCTTTGTATATTGAAATATTCATTTGTTTGGTTCATAAGAAAAAGAAAAAAGTTTCAATAGTGAGTTGAAGATAATCCATGGTTTCTTCCCCTGTTGTGATATATTAAAAAGTCCTTACTTTCTTAACCTGGCCTTTAATACCTGTGCATATTTATTGTCATAGCTTGATATGATATGAAAATAGCTTTGTTATTGATTTTAAAGATAGGTGTGCCATAAGAGGATCAGCTGAGGGAGCTGAACTAGAAATGGAGAGCTTGGAGAAGAGAAAACCAAAGGAGCCACAGTTATTGTCTTCACATACTTAGGAGCAGTTACGTGGTTGAGGGATTGGCCCTGGAGGATAGTCCTCCAAGCAATAGATGAAAGCCAAAGAGATGGACTTAGGTTTAAAGTGACAAACTTCTACCAATTGGAGTTCTCCAAGATTAGAATAGGCTTTTTTCCTTCAGAGGCAGGAGATGCCCTCTCTTGAGGTCTCCGGGAGAGGACTGAGCTTCTGGAGACAGCAGAGGGGATTCCTGTATACCTACAATTTGAACTAAATGACCACTGGGTCTTTTACTACTCTGAGACTTTGTGATTCCCCTAGGAGGAGGAAACTAGTTGTCAGAGTGCCCATTATGATTGAGGTGAAGCATGGAGCATTCCAATGTGGTCATCTTTAAATAAAATATTTTAAAGAGTCAAACTCAGAACTAATGATCATCTTTTTAAGCCAGTGTAACCTAACATATGTGAAAGCAGCCAGGTGTATGTGGGGACATAAACCTCTTTGTCTCCATGCTTTCATTCAACAATTATAGTGATTCTTTAGGAAGCAATAGATTTAAAATGTACGTGTATACTATTCATATTTAGTAAAACTTATAATAAGAAAACTCTTAAGATTTCTTCTTTATTTAAGACTAACTTACTGATTTACAAGCCCATAAGGTAAAAAAAACAAACAAACTGTCAGTTCCTTGGAAAGTTCCTAAAATTAGCTTTGATGATGAGACAATTTTTATTTCTAGTGTTTCCATACAATACACTCCTTTGGAGACAAACAAAAATGGTCTACAATGGCAGTAATATTTTCGCAGTTCATCTATGCAAGGCCAATATTGTGTTTGATCTTTTTTTATTTTTAACAAATATTAAATTAACAACCACCATGCTAAATAGATTATAACTGAGCTTTCATGCTGTTTTGATCAAAGGACCTATCTCAAACACTTCTTCCAAATGCATGTAGTGGATTTCTACTACCTTTCCTTTGCTTTTAGGGAGTGTTGTGCCCAACGGGATGTACGCTGCAAGACACGTTAGTGAAACAGGAAAGAACTGTGAAAGCCAGTGTTAAAGACCTAGGTTCTGAAGTGGACTCCTTTGCTGACAGGACTTCTTCCAACTTCCAGTATGTGGGGATCCTAAAGGACATGTGGGGCAAAAGACAGAAGCAAGTGATAGGTAACTATCCTTTCTCTTCCATCTCTCACACTAAAAAATGAAAGTTGAGGGACAGTCGTGTTTGTGCATGTGTATAGGTGAGAGGACTTGGAGGCAAATCGCAATTCTGCCCCTCTGTGACTTTGAGAGTATCCCCTTCATCTCCCTGGCCCTCAGTTTCTCCATATGCAAAATCAGGAGACTAGACTAGATGGTCATTAAGGTAGGAATAAAAACATACCCCTCACTTATAAAAGTGAATGTTGGAAACAAAAATAAATATATATTTAAATAAATAAACAAATAAAACAGAAAAAAAGTTTCCTTCTATACTTCAAAAAAAACTCAGAAAATGGGAAAAGCTTCTACTAAACCTGTTGGTATTCTGCTAAACGTAAGGTTTCCTTCTTTCTTTCTTAATTCTACCAAGTTCCCTCAAAATCCTGAGGGAAATCATCTCCGAGGCTTCCCAAATTAGATATTAGCAAAACCTCCTTTCTTTCATTCAACTGAGATAAGATCATACTTTAAAGACAGTAATGAAAGAAAAAAATAAAAACGCTATACATGGCAGAATTTTGATATGATTATTTTCATCTTCTCTGATTTTGTCCTGTCATCACTGAACCATTTTAGTCTATATCCTGGCCACAGCCTAGCATATACCCCGCATAGTGACAAGGCTTGCTCTTCTCTTAAATTGATGAAATACTGATCCTTCACATATAATGTCTCAATCTGCCTAGTCCCAGACTAGTCTGTTGGGCATTAATGACCGAAACATTTTAAAGCCATAGAGTTCACTCTTAAAGTCATTCCTAGGATTATAGGGAGAGAACTGGAAGAGTCCTTAAAAGTCATCTAATCTATCTTCCTGTTTTGCAGATGAGAAAATTGAAGCCCAGAGAGGGTGAAAGAATGACTTATCCAAGGTCATATAGCTAATAATTGGCAGAGCCATGATTCAAACTTAGGGCAGTGACTCCAAGTGTCCAGGCTTCTTTCCTTGTACCACAGTGCATCTAGACCTAACCCTAAGAACCAATTGGTCTTGGGGCCGCTAGGTGGTGCAGTGAATAGAGCATCTGCCCTGGAGTCAGGAGGATCCAAGTTCAAATTCAACCTCAGACACTTAACACTTACTAAGCCATATGACCTTGGGCAAGTCATTTAACCCCAACTGCCCTGCCTTCCCACCTCCAAAAAGCAAAAAAAAAAAAAAAAGAACCAACTTGTCTGAAGCCATTGTAGCCTCTAATTCCTCCCACTCTGTTTCAGTTTCTAGTGGTCAGTAGTTCTTGGTCATTTTGTAGAACTGGACAAGTTTACATCTACTGTGTCCAGTTAGTAATATCTCGTCTCCTTCTATCTATCCACTTTTGTTCTCAGGTAATTTTTAAGTTGGCTCCCATCTAAAGTTTTAGCTTATATTTTGTTTATGTACTATTATAATAATTTAAAATTTAGTAACAATAACATGTAATTTTTCCAAGAGCAAGAAAAATTTCGTTTCATCAGCATTCTGATTGTTCAGGTGTCCTAAACTACCAGCACCATCCCGTAATTTGTGATAAATCTGTCTTTCATTTAATTTTCATAACCAATTGGAGGCCAGCATTACTATTTTCTATGAAGAATTTATCTCTGATTCCCCGCTTCTTTTGTTCCCCTATCAACCTGTATTTCCATTATAACTCAGAAGACAGTACATATATCTTCTTAGAAGGGGAAATATATACATTTTTTCAGTCTTCAGAAGGTTGAAAATCAAAGGTAAGGGGCAGCTAGGTGACACAGTGGATAGACCACCAGCCCTGGAGTGAGGAGGACCTGACTCCATTCAAATACTTGACACTTAACTAGCTGTGTGACCCTGGACAAGTCACTTAATCCAGACTGCCTAGAAGGAAAAAAGAAAAGAAAAGGTAGAAGATTTTGCATTTTCCACAGTTCCTAACAAAAGACAAACATCAGTTAATTCTAATGGATCATAATTTTTAATACTAATGGCCCTATAACTCATAATAACTCATTATTATGTGGATTTATATAATACCACTTCTCTATCTCATCCATTCAGCATTTGAACTATGTATATTAAAAGCCTACTTAACAGGTTAAGTTTATGGACAGATTTTAGTCATATGTCTGTATACCCATCTTTTACAAGATTTCAGGGTATTCAGGGTTTAACAGTGTCTGGCACATAGTAAATGCTTAATAAACACTTGTGCACTTGTATTTAAAGTAAAGGGAAAACAATGACCTTTCTTTTCCATTTTCCTTTTTCATAGACAATGAAAATGCAGTAAATGGATTTTCCTCTGAACTGGAAAAGCATCAAGTTTATATCGAGGAGACTGTGAACACTCATATCCCAAATAACATCCGAGTGCTTCGTTCGATTCTAGAAAATCTAAGAAGCAAAATACAGAAATTAGAAAGTGATGTTTCAGCCCAAATGGACTACTGCCGCAAACCATGCACCGTCAGTTGTAATATCCCGGTGGTTTCAGGCAAAGGTATGTTACATTACCTTGGGACTTTAGCAAAAGCTTACATTTACTTACGGCTAGAAGGCTAGAAAGGAGCTTAGGACACCTCCCTTTTTCTCAGCCATTTTCATAGTGGTTCTTTAGCACATGATGCTCTCCAGCCATATGTTAAAGGCCCATTTGAAGTTTTTCTCATCTCTAGCTACCCAGTTTCTGATTTGAGACAAGTTGTGTGTGAAGGTAGCAACAATAATGTGAAATAGAGAAGAGAGTTTGTAAGATGTGTGTTGGGGGGAGGCTGCAGAAGGATTGTGAGAATGGACAAACGAATGATGCTTAGCTAGAGAGAGAGATGTGAAGCCCCTCTATATTGTATGTTACTGTATGCTGGTGACAAACTTATAGGTAAGTTATATATTGAAAAACATGAAACAGCTTTGATTTTCAAATGCCTATTCAAAGTATGAGCTTTGTTATTATGTATACCCACACATATATATGTACATGTATACATTTATGCATAAGCATATATGTATACATACATATGTGTGTGTATTTGAGGCTGAGGTCCCACATCCCTCCCACCCCTGTTGGAAGAGCAGCAGCCAATCTTGGACTCGTTCTCAATACCAATCAGCTTGGGAGCTTTAATCTGCTCCATTTTTCTCATCTAGGTTAGTTTGTCCTCAAAAAGTCTGGTGACCCTTCTCTGCTGGAGACCTGCCATATTGGTGCCAGACTTCATGAAGATACCAGACTGGTTTTAGTCCTATTATAGAACTGCCAAACTCAAGTAATCAGCTAGCCTCATCTCCCCCTTAGCAATGATCGTAGGCATGTGACAGCATGCCTCGCTGACAGATTGTTCTTAAAGATGGACAAGGGAAGCTTCTCAATTGTCAGTATCATAAGCAAGTTTATCTTATTATATTATCACAGTATCAAAAACTGTGGATATTTGTTGCAATGAGCTTCCTTCATTTTATAAATGAGGAAGCCCCTGAGGCTCAGGGAACCTAAATGAGTTGCCCAAGGAAATTTATTTTTCTTTTTTATGTGTTTATTGATAATGATTTTTAAGTACAGTTACTGTGAAATTGAACTTATAGCTTTCTTTCTTAATTTTTAAGATTGTATATCATAATCTCTAAGCAAGACAGAAAAAGGTTATACATTTTCTTAAGATAGTAAAATTCCTTGCATAACCTGTGCCATTATATGTTTGCAGAGTGCGAAGAAATTATTAGGAAAGGAGGTGACACATCTGAAATGTATCTCATCCAGCCTGACAGTTCTGTCAAACCATATAGAGTTTATTGTGATATGAAGACAGAAAATGGAGGTAAGTGCATGGTTCTGTGAATTTTTTTTTAAGTAACCATAGAGCAAAATGCATTTATGTCAATAATATGATGCTAATGCTTATGAGACTTGGACTTAAAAATTGTAGAAGTTTTAACAATTTTAAGCACTTATCAAGTTGTTGATATATTAAATAATTATGATATTGCAAACTATCCAATTTCAAAATACCATTAAGTACAGTAACTTTGGTATGATTGTATGACCAGTAGGATAGAATGGTTAACTTTTACCAAAGACTATAAAACTTGTCTTTCTTTAAACATTGCTGTAAGACTGACTTTTAATATTTATTGGCATTATTATGCCCAAAGGATCTGAAATTTCCTCAAAGTGGTTTTAACCATACAGAATGACATTTAACCATACAACTCATCTACCTATGACTCAAAAGATAAATCCAAGAGACCCTTAAAGATTGGGTGATTTGCCTGGGTTACATAGCTGGTAAGGGTTAGGGGTAGAATTTGAATTCAGAATTTCTTAGCTCCAAGCCCAGGATTCTGAACACCATTCCATGTTCTCTCATCTATTATTGTCAGAAATAATCTGAGTCCTACATAATTATTTCCTTATGCATATCCTTTTATCCAAAATTTTATAATCTAGTCCTTTGAATCTATTTATAAAGAAATCATTAAAATATTTCAGTTTTGGGGGCAGCTAGGTGGGGCAGTGAATAGAGTACTAGCCCTGGAGTCAGGAGGACCTGAGTTCAAATGTGGCCTCAGACACTTAACACTTACTAGCCATATGACCTTGGGCAATTCACTTAACTTCAATTGCCTTGCCTTCCCCCCTCCAAAAAAAATAAAAATTCAATTTTGCCAAAATTTTAGGTTTGTTTTAATACTTTAGTTTTGTTTACCAGTCTCCCCAAAAGACATAAAATATCCTTAACATTTTTTTGTGCTTGTGGATTCAGTTCTATACTTGCTGTTTTCCAAGAACTGGAGCTTGGTTTTTAGGGATGTGTTTTGTTTTATTTTGAGTACTAACTTTCATATTATTTTTAATGATTTTTGGGTACCTACTCTTGGTGGGCTTTAGGTATCAATAATAAAAGGATACAAACTTTGCAGAAAATTATTTTAATGATTAATGAAAATAATCTTGGTTTCTCTTTCATCACAAGGATGGACAGTAATCCAGAAACGTCAAGATGGTAGTGTTGACTTTGGCAGAAAATGGGATGCATACAAAAAGGGATTTGGAAATATTGCAACCAATGAAGATACAAAGAAATACTGTGGTTTACCAGGTAAAATTATCAAAACTCATAGAACTTTTTAAAAAAGTTTCTTTTTTTATCTTAGAGAATATGTCAACGTTTTTATTACTTGTCAATCCTCCATCAAATATCGTTTAAATATCATTGTCTCGACACCATCATGTTGGCCTTGCAGAAAGCATCCCAGTTATCAAGCATTTACTGTGAGTTTGTCCATGTTTGGAGAAATTAAATCGTCAGGGGAGAAGGAAAGTTACAATCAGCTGAAACAAGAAGTTTGGGAGTTTTCAGATATCTTAATTTTCATGGGGTTTTGTATTATTTTAACTTTTAGGTGAATATTGGCTTGGAAATGATAAAATCAGCCAGCTTACCAAAATGGGACCCACCGAACTTTTGATTGAAATGGAAGATTGGAAAGGTGATAAGGTGAAGGCTCATTATGGCGGATTCACAGTACAGAGAGAAGACAACAAGTATCAGCTCTCAGTTAGCAAATACAAAGGAACGGCCGGCAACGCCCTTATGGATGGAGCATCCCAGCTGGTGGGAGAGAACAGGACCATGACTATTCACAACGGCATGTTCTTCAGCACGTATGACAGAGATAATGATGGGTGGTATGTCTGCATTCATTCTGCCTTTGAAATGCAACACCTAGCCGTGTCACTCTGAATCATTAGCAGTGAACACACATGTTCTGGCTACAAATGGTCCCTCATATGCTCTCATCTCTAATACTTTAAGAAGGTATCCCCTTGGTGAGCAAATGTTTAGAACAATTCCAATATCTTTCAACCTATCATTTAGGTTTTTTTCAGTAACCTAAACAGTTCTATAACGACCTGCAATTTATTGTTCCTTTAAAAAGTGATGAGGTTGCTGCTCCCTTACTGAACTTATAACATCAGCTTCATCAGTGCAATTCTTTTCCCATTTTATTACAGAACAAAAAGAAACCTCTGATTTTACATTGTAGAAACTGGAGCAAAGAAAAAGTCCTCCACTTACCTAAGTAGAGCAAGCCCTCTGAGGCATTACTGTGCCCATGAATTACTCTATATACTGAAGGCAGACACAGCTGGGGAGAAGAAAAGCAGAACTAAGAGTCTACCATGTATAGACCGTAATTCTTCAGTTTCACGGGCAGCTCCCCTCCCTGTATTGTTGATCAGAAAGCCAGCTGGGATGAACGACGGAGAATCAAAAGCAGAATCTTGCTCATCACTACCAGAGTAAGGGAAGCTATTTGAGGTTGCCAGAAGAGCCATAATTAGCAAGAATAATTAATTAAAATAGGAAGTTAGTTTCTCTCTGACTGGCCTGGCTCTATTGCTTTTCCAGCAGTAGCCTCGCAGTATCTTTGGTCTTTCATCCAAGAGGGCCTCATGTGCCAGCTTTTCCCTCACCTCCAAATTTGTCTTAAAAAGTTGACTTTGGGGCACACTTTGTGTTGCTTCCTCCTCCTGTATTTTATGAAGTTTGCTCCATCCAGGTGCCAACATTATGCTCCTTATGTCTTAGTTGCTGTAAATCTCATTCCCTCTCTCCCAGGAGCAGTAAACAATACATTCCAGGAAGTCACAAAACCTGGAGGGCTCATCATTAAAATTCCAGATCATCACCTTAGCACAGTCTAGTGACCTAAAAAAGAATTTGTTGAATAATACCTAAAAACCAGATGCTTCTTTGTCATTGCTAAAAAAAAAAAAACCAGAGAAGGAAAGAGGCAAACTCCTAGAATTATCCTTCTTGAAATGAAAATAATTTTGCATTTGGACTTTCTGACACATCAGTGGCTTCTTTCAGACTTAGCAAATGAACACAGAATTCTCTTTCCTCTATAATTTCTATGTAATGTGTGCCATTGATAGAATTCATGTCTTATGATTAACTACTAATATTTCTCCTTTCAGGGCAACCGCAGATCCAAGTAAACAGTGTTCTAAAGAAGATGGTGGAGGATGGTGGTACAACAGATGCCACTCAGCTAACCCAAATGGCAGATACTATTGGGGTGGCCATTACCGCTGGGATATGGCAAAACATGGCACAGATGATGGAGTAGTGTGGATGAATTGGAAGGGGTCTTGGTATTCATTGAAGGGGATGTCTATGAAGATCAGACCATTCTTTCCACAACAATAGTTCCAAAAACCAACAGATTTTTTTTAAAACTCCTCCCACATAGGACAATTTTTTATACATTGTTATTAGAATTTTCCTTCACATATTAGAAACAAAACTATTCAGGATAAAAGCCATTAAATAGTGTATAACTCTACTTTATACTTTGGATTTGTATTTTTTTGTCAAGAAGCTACAAAAAGGAAAATTAGAGAAACTGAGTCATTTATAAATTTCAACTCGTCATGAAAAACATTAAAATAGGTAGAGAAATGTTATATAGTTGTGAAAAAATCTGAGACAAACTAAAAGCCGATACTTAAAATTCTGATGTGTAAACCTTATTTATTTATGCATAGTTCTGTGAGAAAGTTTTTCAAATATGTGTTCATTAAACACCTTACATTGCAATAAATAAATGTGTTCTTATTTCTTAGCACACAGAATCATAAATTTAGAGCTAGAAGTGATCCCAGATGTCATCGGACCCAACACTCTCATTTTGCAAATGAGTAAACTGAGTCCCATGAAGGTCAAATACATTGGCAGAGTCACATCTCCAACTTAGGACCTTTGAACCCAATGTACTTCCCGCTGTACCACACTGCTCCCTCCCTGAGCTTAGTGACTGAGGCTTAGTTTGTTCAAGAAAGGAGGAGTCGGCACTTCACATATGTAGGTAATCTAAGCATTAAACATTTGAAAGTAAAAAATTACTATTTTCAACTACACTGAAAACTGCCTCTTTGCCATTTGCCTGGCAGCAGTGGGGATAGGGAGAGAGGGTAGTTTTAGGTCATCAGGACAATTAGGACGAGGCTTGTCATTTTTGTACTTTCTGAAGGAGACAGTGGAGCCAGCAGTAGCTCACTGCCTAGGACACTGCATGGTAATCCAACCTTGAACTTTGCTGGGCCTGTGTTTTGGAGGTAGTCCAATTGTCCTTAGACAAAATTGTTAAGCACATTTTTTATTTCTCTTGACCAGCCTTGCTTTCATCATTTTCCTCTTACCTCTTATCTCCACTCACTCACTACCCTAGGTGGTACCTCCCTTACTTAGCACCAGATTTTAGCACTATTAGGATATTATTAGATATTAGCACTGTTCTGACACTCAGCCTCACTGAAATTTATTTGTTCTACATATCCTTGGAGCCAAATTATGGGGCACAAAAGCAACTGACCAGTCACATGGCAAAGAACACCAGGGTCATTAAGTTAGGCACTGCTTACTGCTCTAGATAATTCAGATTTACAAACCAACACTCGCTGAACCCACACTCCAGAGGTCAGGACTTTATTGGTCACCGTTCCATCATCAATAGCTGCAACTGGTGGACTCACCCATGCTAACTAGCACATGAAAGCAGCAGAAGCTGAAATAGAGGGATTATTGTCACAAACCCTTTAAAAGACAAGAAAATTGTAGGTGAGAGATGTTAGATAGTTTAATAATCATATATCAGTCAAAATAAAAGCTGACTTTTCAGTCTGCCTTAAGCAAACCAACCAATCTTACTGTTTCAGACCACATATGAAGAACTGTGTTTCACTCTGGATAACACATTTTAGTAAGCACATTGACAAGTTGGACGGTATTAAGAGAAGAGTAACCAGGATAGTAAAGGGGTCTCATCATCATACTGAATATGAATTATTTGAAAGAACCAGGGACATCTTACTAGTCTGGAAAAGACTTAAGGGGAATATGATAGTTATCGTCCAATGCTGAAAGGGTTTTCATGTAGAAGAAGGAACAGATATTCTTCTGGGTTCCATGAGGCAGAATTAGGAACAGGGGCTGGAAGATATGATAAGATTTAGGCTCTATCTAAGAAACACTTTCAACAATTAGAAATATCCCAAGGTGAAAATGGACTTCTAGCTGCCTCAGGAGATATTTGGCATCCCAGATCACTGGAAGTCTTTGGGTCTTCAGGGAAGGCCCGTGGTAGGCATGTTGTAGAAGAGATTCATTTCAGGTATGGAGTGAACTAGAACGTCTCCAGGGTCTCTTCTAATTCACACATTCTATGAATTTGTGACTTGCCTAAGCTCACACAACTAATGAGTTTTAGACCTGGAATTTGAATCTAGCTCTCCTAACTCCAAGTCTGAAGCTCTTTCTACTATGCCAAACTGTTACTCTTTACCTATGGCAGCGGTTCTCAATCTGTGGTTTATGTTCAATTTGTAACAATGAAAATACATCCTGCATATCAGATAGATTCATAACAGTAGCAAAATTACAGTTATGAAGTAGCAATGAAAATAATTTTATGGTTTGGGGTCACCACAACATGAGGAACTGTATTAAAGGGTTGCGGCATTAGGAAAGTTGAGAACGACTAACCTATGGTATTGTAGAAGCCATTAAAATTTCTAGATTCATCCATTTCAACAGAAGGTTCCTCAGCCCTTACTCCTAGCTGAGTTAGAAGAATTTAATTTTATTCACCTCTTCCCTTTTTGGAGGAGGAATCAGCACTCCCTGAATATTGTCAGAACTTCCAGCTCAATCTTATTTGCCTCTCAAGATAAAAATACTCAAAAACTTTTCAGCTTAAAAAATCTTTATGCTACAAAAAGGCATTAGAATAAACCTTAGTAGAATAACACAATAATAATAAGAGGTTCATTCTACTTTATAGCTTGGTGTAAGGCTCAAATGAGATGGTGCTTTATAAACATGAAATATTTTTATTTATAGGGCCATGTTAATATGGAAAATTTCTCTACATATTCTAAGACTGATCTGTAACTGTACTCTAGGACTGCTTTAACCAATTGTTGGTTAAATCACTATGCTAAATGAGTTCATGGGTATGATTTGAAAGTGGGCAAGTTAGCTTTTCCCTTTTGCATAAATAGCCCCCAACCTCAGTCTAAACTGGTAAATGCATTCTCTTGGTCATGAGGAAAATTGAACTCCCCTCACAAACTTATCAACAGTACAGGAATAATAATTCAACACATGTGGGGTAGTCATTAATGTCATCTTCATATGAGAAAATCATTACTTTCCTGGGAAAATAACCTGGTTATTTCCTCTGGTTCAAACACGATGCCAATACCACCAACAATGCAGGCTTAATCCGCAGAAGGGACAGTAAATTTCCAAGAAAAGAAAGCAGATCCTGTTCTATAGAAACCACGCTTAACCCTGGCCAACTGTTTCACAAAGGGATGATGGCCTTGGATATGAGGGACTGAGCAAATGAATTCAGATAACTCACTGGGGTTAGAAAAACAATTCCCTGAGCCTGACTTCATGGTGGTCAATAAACTTCCTTATCTCCCTATTTGAAGGACAACTGATGCATGCAACAGCTTACTCAAGATTTTATTGTAAGAGGCATTTTGTGGGTGTTTTTTTCATCCAGTTTTCTTTGTAGCTAACTTTCTGAATCTCAGTAAGAGCTAATCTTTGAAAAAGATCTACAAAATGTGGAACAAAATTGCAGAGTATTTTTAAAGGTTGCCTTAGCTAACTCTTGTATAGTGAGCACTTTAAAGTTTACACAGTGCTTTGATTTAACTCATTTGATCCTTCCAACAACCTGTGTGAGGTAGGAATACCTACTTATCCCCATTTTATGGATAAGGAACTGGCAGGTGAGGATAGTTAATTTAATTGCTCAGCTAGTAAGTGTCTCAGGTAGGATTCAAACAGACCTTTCTACCCTCAAGATCAGTATTGTTTGCTATGCCTCTTAACAATCATATATTCTATCTTAGCAAGAGTTGCTATCTAATTTTCTTGCTCTAAAATTTCCAACAATCCTACTATCTACCTCCTCAAATTTCAATAATTTAGGGAATTTCCTAATAGGTTGATGTTTAAATGATTTATAATTCATTTTCTTTGAAGTAATTTGGGTGTCATCCAAGAAACACCTTTCTGCAGCACCCCTGCTATGCTACTGTTGCTAAAAGACCCTGAATAAACTCTGTTTGGCAAACACTGATAACCGAAACTTAGCTGTTTTATAGAAACAGATTTTAGACCTATAACATTATGCTTTTGAAGTGGGGTTTTTTTTTGGTTTGTGAATATAAGAAAAACCTTGAGGCCAGTGATAGAATGCTGGAAATGTGGAACGTTATCTAGAAATGGGATAGAGATTATCTTGATTTCTCACAAGGTCCAGAGTTTAAATGGCTTTTCTAGAAAGTTGACACAAGATTACAGTCCAGGTCTTTTAACTCTAGCATAACTCATTAAAAATACAACCAAGAACTGGGAAATCCAATAATTCAATACATGACATAAAACCTTCTAAATTATAGAATATCCTCACATGTAGGGAGATATATTAAATGTCTTTCTAAACATGGTAAGAAATAATGGTTAGTAGGAATTTAGTCCAAAAAAAATCTAATGAATGTATAACACTTCTAAACAAGGTCAGGGTTCCCAGGGCCTATGCAAAGGATTAAATGGGAGATGAAATATTGAGGAAGAATGGCAAGAAAACCAGTTTGGCTGCAATACAGAAGGTGTAAAGGGGACTAAGGTATGGAAAGGAAATAAGCCTAGAGAGATAAGCCAAATCCAGGCTGTGAGGACTTGAAATGCAAAGTACAGGACTTTGAATTTGAGGCAATGTGAAGTTAGTGGAGTTTATTGATTGTGGCATCCTTGAGAGAAATAGGGACGTTCAGAAGAGGGGTGAGTTTAGGGAAAACATTACTAACTTTTATTTTATATAAGTTGAATTTGAGACACCTAGGTGACCTCTACTTTAAAAATACAATAGATAGTGATTTGGAATAGGAACAAAAGAAAGACTCGAGATAATGTGTGTATGCATATATATGGAGAAAGAGGGAAAGAGGGAGAGAGAGACAGAGAGAAACAGAGAAGAGACAGGGAGAGAGGGACAGAGAGAGACAGAGAAAGGGACAGACACAGAGAGACAGAGACAGAGAGACAGAGAGAGAGAGAGAGAGGGAAAAAGAGACAGAGGGAGACAGAGATTTGGCAGTTATCTGCGTAGAGATGATGATTATTTCCATGGGAGCTTATGAGGTGACTGAGAACGTAGAGGAAGAAGAAAAACCTCCCAGTCAAGAGCCTTGGGGTTTACTGTGGTGAGCAGGCGCAGTGTGGATAATGATGCAGCAAAGGAGTTAGGAGTATAGAGTGATGGAGTGGTAAGAGGTGTCCACTTATTGACTGCCTCAATCAGCTACCCACCCAGTAGTGTATTATAGTCTGGACAGCCAATGTGGTGAGAAGATCACCGAGCCTGGACAACCTGAGTTCAAATGTGGTCTCACACATTTGAACTGTTTGCCTCCATTTCCCCATATGTAACATAGGGAAATAATAGTGCCTACCTCCCATGGCTATTGTGAGGTTCAAACAACAGAGGATTTTAAAGCACTTAGCACAGTATCTGGCACATAGTAAGAGCTATATAAATGTCAGCTATTGTTATTCATTCACTTTTCCCTATGTTGCTTACTAAGCTGAATTCCTTTTTTTTAAATTGTACTTTATTTTTTTTTTACCAATTACATGTAAAGAGAATTTTTAACATTCATTTTTTAAATTTTGATTTCCAAATTTTCTCCTCCCCTTCCTTCCCTCATCTTTAAGACAGTAAGCAATTTGATATAGATTGTATATGGGCAATTATGTGAAACATATTTCTGGATTAATCACATTGTGAAAGAAGAAACAGACCAAATGAGAAAAAAATGAAAGAAAGCAAAAATAGTTTGCTTTGATCTGCGTTCAGACTCCATAGTTCTTTCTCTAGATATGAATAGCATCTTCTGTCATGAGTCCTTCGGGATTGTCTTGAATCATTTTATTACTGAGAAGAGCTAAGTCTTCCATAACTGATCGTCACACAATGCCATTGATACCGTATACAACGTTCTCTTGGTTCTATTCGATTCACTTTGTATCAATTCATTTAAGTCCAGGTTTTTCTGAAAGCATCCTGCTCATTATTTCTTGTAGCTTAATAGTATATACAATCATACACAACTTGGTCAACCATTCTCCAGTTGATGGGCATCCCCTCAGTTTCCAACCCATTGCTACCACAAAAGGAGCTGCTATAAATATTTTTGTACATAGAGGTCTTTTTCCCTTTTTTTTTTTTGCTTTTTTTTTTCCTTCGGAAGGCAATTGGGGTTAAGTGACTTGCCCGAGGTCACAGGGCTAGTAAGTGTGTCAAGCGTCTGACATCAGATTTGAACTCCGGTCCTCCTGACTCCAGGGCTGGTGCTCTATTCACTGCGCCACCTAGCTGCCCTCTTTTTCCTTTTGTAAACCTCTTTGGGACACAAACATAGTTGTAATATTGCTTGGTCAAAGTTTTATAGCTCAGCTTTAGAGTTCTTTGGGCAAAGTTCTAAATTGTTCTTCAGAATGATTGGATCAATTCATAACTCCACCAACAGAGCATTAGTGTCCTAATTTTCCCACATCCTCTCCAACATTTATCACTTTCTTTTTTTGTCAGATTGACCAATCTGATAGGTATGAGGTGATATATCAGAGTTTTGATTTGCATTTCTCTGATCAATAGTGATTTAGAGCATTTTTATGTGAGTATAGATAGTTTTGATTTCTTCATCTGAAAACTGGCTATTCATATCCTTTGACCACTTATCAACTGCAGAATGACTTGTATTATTATAAATTTGACTACTATATATTTGAGAAACTAGGCCTTTATCAGAGATAGTTACTTTAAAAATTGTTTCCCAGCTTTCTACTTTCCTTCAAATCTCAGTTGCATTGGTTTTGTTTGTGGGAAAACCTTTTAATTTAATATAGTCAAAATATCCATTTTATATTTTGTTTTGTTCTCTATCTCTTGTTCAGTCATAAATTCTTCCCTTCTTCATAGATCTGACAAATAAATGATTTCTTGCTCTCCTAATTTGCTAATGGCACCACCCTTTATGTCTAAATCATGCACTCATGTTGACCTTATCTTGGCATACAGTGGAAGATGTTGGCCTATATCTCGTTTCTGCCATACTGTTTTCCAGTTTTCCCAGAAGTTTTTGTCAAATAGTGAGTTCTTATCTGAGAAGCTGGAGTCTTTGGGTATATCAAACACTAACTTACTATGGTCACTTACTACTGTATCTTATGTACCTAATCTATTCCACTGATGCACCACTCTATTTCTTAGTCAGTGCCAGACAGTTTTGATGATCACCACTTTATAACAGAGTTTGAGATCTGACACGAGTAGGGTACCTTTCTTTGCATTTTTTTTCATTAATTCCCTTGAAATTATTGACCTTTTGTTCTTCCAGATTAATTATGTTGCTCTTTTTTTCTAGCTTTATAAAAACGTTTTGGTAGTTTGTAGTATGACATCAAATAAATAAATTAATTTAGGTAGAATTGTCATTTTTATTATACTGGCTCAGGCTGCCTATGAGTAAGTGATATTTTTCCAATTATTTAGATATGACTTTATCTGCGTGAAAAATATTTTGTAATTGTATTCCTGTATTTCCTGAGTTTGTCTTGGCAGGTAGACTCCTAAGTATTTTATATTGTCTATAGTTAATTTAAATGAAGTTTCTCTTTCTGTTTCTTACTGCTGGGCTTTGTTGGTAATATACAGAAATAATGATAATTTATTGGGTTTATTTAATATCCTGCAACTTTGCTAAAGTTGTTAATTGTTTCAAGTAGTTGATTAGTTGATTCTTTAGGATTTCCTTAAGTATATCATACTATCATCTATAGTGTGATAGTTTTGTTTCTTCATTGCCTATTCTGATTCCTTTAATTTCTTTTTCTTCTCTAATTGCTATAGCTGACATTTCTGTTACTATATTGAAAAATACTGGTGCTAATGGGCATCCTTGCTTTACTCTTGATCTTATGGGGAAGTAGGTAATGCTTGTTGATGGTTTTAGATAGACACTATTTGTCATTTTAAGGAAAACTCCATTTATTCCTATGCTTTCTGTTGTTTTTTTTTTTAATAGGAATGAGTACTGTATTTTCTCAAAACCCTTTTCTGCATTTATTGAGATAATCACATTATTTCAGTTGGTCTTGTTATTGATGTGGTCAATTATGCTGACAGTCTTCCTAATGGTGAACCAGCCATGCATTCCTGGTATAAAACCCACCTTATCATAGTGTATGATCCTTGCGATATATTACTGTAATCTCTTTGCTAGTATTGTATATATTTGAAATTTTGCATCAATATTCATTAGGGAAATTGGTCTATAGTTTTCTTTCTCTGTTAGAAATCAGCACTATATTTGTATCATAAAAGGAATTTGGTAGAACTCTGCCTATTTTTCCAAATAGTTCATATAATTAATTATTTATATGATTTATATAATTGTTTACATAATTAATTATTCTTAAAGTGTTTGGTAGAATTCACTTGTGAATCCGTCTGGCCCTGGGGGTTTTTTCTTAGGGAGTTCATTGATGGCTTGCTCAATTTCTTTTTCTAAAATGGGGTTATTTAAGTATTCTATTTCCTCATCTATTAAACTGGGCAATTTATATTTTTGTGAGCATTCATCAATTTCACCTAGATTGTCAGATTTATTAGTATATTATTGGGCAAAATATTTCCTATTAATTGCTTTAATTTATTCTTCATTGGTGGTGAATTCACCATTTTCATTTTGGATACTAGTAATTTGGTTTTTCTTCTCTTTTAAAGCAAATTAGCCGGTGGCTTATCATATTGTTTTTTTCCCTATAAAACCAGCAAATAGTTTTATTACTTTAAATTTTATTAATCTCACCTTTGGTTTTCAGAATTTCCAATTTGGTTCTTCATTGGGGATTTTTAATTTGTTCTTTTTCTATATTTTTAATTGTACACCTAATTCATTGATCTGCTCTTTCTCTATTTTATTGTTAAGAGTTTAGAGATATAAATGCTGAATTCCTTTTGAGTGATTATTTACTTCAGTGAGGTGATAGTCCTATGTCTCTAAAATACCTATTCATTTTCTTTTTCATGTCTCAAAAAACCTCCCTACAATAAAAGCTTATTTATTTGCTTACACATATTTTATTTTTAGAAATGACTAGTGTTGTGTAAATATCCCTGCTAGTTGCTGGAAATGGAATGTCACCATTTATGCTGGGGTAAATATGACTTTTTATTGTGGGGGAAAAAATAACATTCATATCTTTCCCACTTCCTAAAAAAATCTTCCCATGAATTCAAAGAAAATTACTAAAATGTTCATACCTCTTGACCAATAGATTCCATTTCTAAGTATATATTTCAAAAAAGATGAACAGCAAGAAGGAAAGCCCCACGTAAACCAAAATATTTCCAGCATCATTTTTGTAGTAGCAAAGAACTGGAAACAAAGTAGATGCCTATCAATTTCTGAATGGCTACATGATTGAATGAAATGTTATTGTGCTGTAAGAAATGATGAATATGAGAAACATAGAGAACCATGGGAACCCTTATATTAACTGATGCAAAGTGAAGTAGGCAGAACTTGGAAAACTATATACAAAATGACTACAACGATGTAAATGGAAGCAATGCCAACAAAACATTCAAACTAAGTACTGTGAAATTCCAATGATAAAACAAAGAGATATGAAGAGGCGCCTCTCTCCTTTCTATGTGGAAGGTGGGGACTAAGGGTGTAGAATACCACAGATAATGAGCAATGTTTTTTATATGTTTTACTTAATGTTACTTTATATGTTGTTGTTGTTTTATCTTTTTTATTCTTTGTTTTAAGGTATGACTAAGCCATTCCTTGGGATGTAGAGGAGAGGCCCATACTTAAGAATGATCAAATAACAGTTTGCTTTAAGGTTTGCAAAGCTCTTTTCAAATATTATCTCATTTAATCCTCACAGTAACCCTAGGAGATAGGTACCATTATTATCCATATTTTACAGATGCAGAAACTGAGGCAGATGTAAGTAAAATGACATGTCCAGCGTCACACAGATAGCAAATGGTTGTGGTTGGATGTAAGCTCAGGTCTTTCTGATTCCAGATACATCCTTTTATTCACTGCTAGTTGTCTTGTAGTGAAAGTGATTAAAAACAAAATATATCAGCAAAAATTGAATCATAAAAAGAGCAATAAAACCTTCCCATTTAGGTGGCTCAGTGGATAGAGCACTGGGCTTGGATTCAGAAAGATTCATCTTAATGAATTCAAATCCAGCCTCACACATTTACTAGCTGAGTGACCCCTGGGCAAGTCACTTGACTCTGTTTGCCTCAGTTTCCTCATCTGTGAAATGAGCTGGAGAAGGCAATGGCAAACTGCTTTGATATCTTTGCCAAGAAAATCCTGTAATGGGCTTTCTCATTCAGTTGGCCAAGATGCTTAAAGGGAAGAAGGCCGAGGGGAAGAAGATGGCTCTGGCCCTTGCTGTAGGAAAGAAGCAGGAGGCCAAGAAAGTGGTCAGTCCTTTGTTTGAGAAGCATCCCAAGAACTTTAGCATTGTTCAGAACATCCAGCCCAAAGGGGACCTTACTCAATTTGTCAAATGGCCTTGGTACATCAGACTGCAGCGTCAAAGGTCTATCCTTTATAAGAGTTTGAAGGTCCTGCCAGCAATTAACCAGTTCACCCAGGCTTTGGATGGTCAGATTCAACTGCTTAAACTGGCTCATAAGCATAGACCAGAGACAAAGCAAGACAAGACGCAAAGGCTGCAGGCAAAGGAGATGTCCCCACTAAGAGACCGCCTCTCCTCAGAGCAGGTGTTAACACTGTTACTATCCTGGTAGAAAACAATGAAGCACAGTTGGTAGTGATTGCACATGACGTGGATCCCATTGAGCTAGTGGTCTTCCTACCTGCCTTGTGCCGAAAAATGGGGGTTCCTTACTGTATTATCAAAGGTAAAGTGAGACTCAGTCACTTAGTTCACAGAAACACCTGCACGAGCATTGCCTTCACACAGGTTAACTCTGAAGATAAGGGAGCCCTGGCTAAGCTGGTGGAAGCCATCAAAACCAATTATAACGACAGATGTGATGAGATCCGTCGTCACTGGGATGGCAACGTTCTGGGTCCAAAATCAGTGGCTCGTATTACCGAGCTGGAAAAGGCAAAAAGCTAAAGAACTTGCAACCAAATTGGGTTAAATGTATGTTTGATTTTTCCCTACATAAAAATAAAAATTTAAACAACAAAAAATAAAGAAAATCCTATAACGGGTCACAAAGGGTCAGGCATGACTGAAACAACTAAACAACAACGACAAAAATATCTAAAAGATTTTTAAAATTTTTTGAATAATTTTTGTGTGTCGGAAAAGAACCAGAACTAATAGGAATACTTCGTGGAGAAAGCTATGCAAGACACTTCCATGGAATACTGACAGAGTACAGTCCCATCCTGCAATAATGCCTCAGGACTGAGCCTGCCCGAAGACGGACAGGACGGTCTAAACTCCCTACCCTACCCCAAAGAGAGCTCTCACTCCTCACACACCTGCAGCACTTTGCCCGCACCTCTCTTTTTTCTTTAGGTGGCTGGCTTTTGTCATAGTTACATGTGTCCTTGACTCTCCCTGTTCCTGTCACCCCATAAGT
>CM053583.1:120937178-121001713 GCA_028627135.1 Pseudochirops cupreus | reverse complement strand
TCCTGCAATAATGCCTCAGGACTGAGCCTGCCCGAAGACGGACAGGACGGTCTAAACTCCCTACCCTACCCCAAAGAGAGCTCTCACTCCTCACACACCTGCAGCACTTTGCCCGCACCTCTCTTTTTTCTTTAGGTGGCTGGCTTTTGTCATAGTTACATGTGTCCTTGACTCTCCCTGTTCCTGTCACCCCATAAGTACAGGCTCCTTTGGGCAGGACCTGTGTCATATCTATCTTTGAATTTCTAGTATTTAACAAAGGCCCTGGCACACAGTAGGTACTTAATGCTTGTCAGAAATTAAAATGGAATTTCTCTATGTTTCTCCACTTCAATGATCTAACCCACAGGATATTTACTTGGATGGGAACCTTTCCTATTTAGTCAGTGAAACTCCTAATTGACAATGACTATGCTAGGGTATGGTATTTGTGGCTTTAAGCAAGATTTTTAAACATTCTTTCCCTCAATCCCCTTTCCTCCTTTCTGTGTTTCAGAATTGCATCCTCTCATAGTTATTATGCGGTGAAACCTTTATCACAGTGACCCTTTGCCAGTGTCATATGAAGAAGGGAACACTGCAGGGAGTGGAAGCCAGAGGCCATAAGTGGTGCTTCAGAGAAAGGGGATGAGAGAATAATCAGCATAGGGCAATCACAATTTTCTCCAAGGGTGCTGATATCCTGGGGGACAACAAGAAGGAGTACACTTCCTCAGACTGTTGCCTCCCTCCCCTTGTGAGCTCTCCCCATGGATTTCCTATTCTCCAGCACTCTTGCTCCTTACCCTCTACCTCTTCCCTACCCTTCCCCACTGTTCTCAAGTGTTGCCCAGATCTACTACATCCAACCAGGGTCAACTGTCCTCTGAACTGTCAGTAGTCAACACACCTATCTTTTTCTGGGTTCCAATGAAACCCTACTATACCAGGGCAAACTGTTCCCTGTACACACACACACACACACACACACACACACACACACACACACACACATTTGCGCACACACATTCACACACACACCACTATTCCATCACCATAGCTGAATTTACCAGAGACCCTAGGATTCCTGTTTCAACTCTGCCTGGGACAGGATATCCCCATAGCACAGGAAGTCATGAAGCAAAGACCTACCCTGAGAGGTCCTTCTGCCAAGGTCCTTAGGAGATCCAGAGAGTAAGAAGGAGGCTGTTGTCTTCTATGTGGTGATGAGAAAGTGTTTTTTGATAGGGATGCAGGGGTATTAGATGAGGCTGGGAAGAACAGGTTGGGGAAGGTCACCCAGTGTTTGGGCCTGGTTCTTTCTCCTTTTATGTCTTCATAGTAGTTAATGAGGGTATTCTAGGGTATCTATGTTGGCTTTGGGTTGTGATTCATGCTGCATCAGAGCCCTTATACAATATGCACCATAATTTGGGAAATAGTTCCTTATAAAATCTAGAGCTACCTCTTTAAATTTTTCTAGCTGAACTCACTCCTGACTTCCCATCCCTACAAAACATGTATAATTTGACTTATCACTGAATAAATACTTGTATGCCCTGAAGAGGAAGATTTTTTGGCATTAAAATTGGTGTATTTATTTTAAATGTCTTATTTTAAAAGGCTCCACATGGCATAATGGAGAGAGAGAGCTTGCCTTAGAGACAGGAAGACCTGAGTTCAAGTCCTGTCTCTGAAACATACTGGATTTATGACCATAACCAAATTTCTTAATCTTGAAGTGTTCCAGGAAGCTTCCTAAGGCTACTAGAGAATGTGCTGACCTGTACTGGTAGATGAAGTTCCATATATGATGTCATTGCTTGGTCACTTCAGTTGTGCCTGACTCTTTGTGACCCCATATGGGGTTTTCTTGACAAAGACACTGAAGTGGTTTGCCATTTCCTTCTCCAGTTCGTTTTACAGACGAGGAAATGCAGGCACCAAGCTAGGAAACATCTGAGGCGAGATTGGAACTCATGAAGATAAGTCTTCCTGACTTCAGGTCCAACACTCTTATCCACTAAGCCCCTAGCTGCTCTCCCCATATAATAGTAAGTATCTATATAGTTCTTTCAGGTTTGCAAAGTGTTTTACATATGTTTTATCACTGGATGCTCATGACAGCCCTGGGAGTGACTTATCTAGGGCCACACAACTAGTGTGTGACTGTAGGAGATTCAAACTCAAGTCTTCTAAACTCCATATCCAATATTCTGTTCACTGTGCCTCCTACCTGCCTAGCAGTGAAATAAGAGGTCCATTCCCTATTCTAATATTTAAAAGTGTCTCCTAATGAACATTCAGCCCTGCGCTTTTTTCGCCCAACAGTTGCCTGCTTTGGTTACTTCTAGTCCCAGATACAGGGAGGAAGGGAGAGGCTGACCAAACAATGGACCTCTTGCACCATAGGTCAAAGTAATGGATATTCCTGGGCCTTAAAGTCAGGAAGACCTGAGTTCCAGCCTGGCCTCAAACACTTACTAGCTTTGTGATCCTGGGGAAATCACTTAACCTCACTCAGCCTCAGTTTTTCATCTGTAAAACATGGATAATAAGAGCACCTACTTCCCATGGCTGTGGTAAAGATAAAATGTGTAAAGTGCTTTGTAAATCTTAAAATGCTATGTAAATGCTGGTTACTATCATCATCATCCTCCTTAACTCGTTCTATAAGAGATGACTGACATATCTTGGGTGGGAGTGAAGAGCAGGGGAGGGAATTGGTTGGTAGCTTTTAGGATTATTTTAAATAATTTCTATTTATTTTATTTTACATTTAAAAAAAAAAGAAAAAGAAACCCTGAAAGTTATTTTAGAGATGAAAAAGTCATAGAACTTTATTTTTTAGAAGTACAAATATATCTCAGTTGCATTTAGCTACAGTACAAAGGGAAATCAAATAGCACCTAGGGTTTGTTGGGACTCATAAAGACCTATTCCCCCTAACTCTTCCTTCCTTCTGTCTTCTTCTTTTTCAACTCCACAATGCAAACCAACAAAACAGTCTTTTTTTCCCCTTCCTTTTCTGGTCACTGGGTCTCTAGAGGTCTGATTTTCATGCGAACAGTCCTGAGGGAATAGTCAGAACCTCGGAAGGGGATCCAGACCACTCCATTCTCAATCTCATAAGGACTGTTGTCTCTTGGGTCATAAGACCCCCCAGGGTAGTAGATGCCATTTAGATTGGCCCCCTGACAGTTGTTGTACCACCAGCCACCTCCATACATTTCAGCACAGTTCTCCTCCCACTGGTCATTGTCCTGATCGAAGGTGCTGAATTGCATGTTGGCATGAGATGTGTATTCAGTCCCTTCTTCCATAGAACCTTTAATCAGGGCATCCCCAGCAGTTCCCTCATAGGAGGATATCCGTAGGATGTACCCTTCTGCCTCAGAGCCAACATGGACATTATACTCAGCATATACTTCATTCCCGTCCCAATCCTCCAGTTCTACCCGGAGGACTGACTCCCTCTGAGTGAGCAAGTGGAGGTATTCGTTACCCAGCCAGAATTCTCCTTCCCCTTTGCCATTGACCTTGCCGAAACCTCTCTTGTAGTCTTGCCATGTCCGGTTAAAATTCAATGATCCATCACTTCTCTGCTGGATCAAAAGCCATCCTCCCAAACTGGTCTCTTGGTCACAGTAAACAGAAATAAACTTACTGGATCCTGCTGGCTTGATACTGAAAAGACCACTTGGGGCACCTGAAGGGTGTATTTGCAGGACATCATCACAGTCTAAAAAGAAAATTTGAGCTGGTTGGCAGAAGTTATGTTCAGTCAAGGTTTTAAAGTCAGGCCTGGGCCTAGATAGAATTAAAATGGATCCCGGCCTCCCAGGATATAAATTGGGTCAGAATCTATGCAAAAAAAAAGGACATTTTGCATAAAGTTTTCCTCAGAGGAAAACCAGAGCTTTATTTGAATATCATGGTAAATGGTATGCGACCAGCAGTGATGATATTTAAAAATAACTTATTATTACAGTTTTGTAGCTTTTTCCCCCTATTATCCTACCTGTTCTAAATGTCAACTGAGACATATGCAACAGAGTAATCAGTGAAATGGGAGAGGGGTATGGGAAGGGGCACTCACCACTGTGCATTCTGAATGCTAGATGTATCTACCTAGGCTAGCATTGGAAATATTTGAAAGGGCTAGCTGAAAATGGGGTTTCAGAAGAATTTGTGGGTACCTCGGGCACTGCGGGTTCTACCATGACTTCCTTTGCTACTATGGGCTTGGATGAGTGTGCTTTCCTCTCTTTGGGTCTTCCCAACAGCTTCATCTGCCATTTTCAAGCTCTTGCTTCCTTTGCTGAAAGTCTTGCTACTGGACACTACTGTTTTGTGACTAACACTCCCTTCACCTTGAGACGAAAATACAGGTTCTCCAAAGTCAAATGAGCTTAAGTCATCAGTGTCTCCATCATCCAGATGTGATCCTGAGATCTTACTGCCAGATCCTCGGGATGTCTCTGAGTCATAGCTAGAATCCCCTCGGTTGCTTGTACTGTGGAATCTGGTCGAAGATGATCCAGATCCGAAGAATTTAGCATGTTCAGGATGTAGACGACGGAACTCATCTAGGCTACCTATGCCAGTAAAAGATAATGAACTGCTATCAGGATGCTCAAAATTAAAATCTGGTATATCACCACAATCAGCACCATCCTCTGAGTTGACCACTTCTTTGGTCACTTCCTTTCTGCCATCAGGACCCACAACAGTCTTGGTGATAGTTTTGGAACATGCATGCCGTGTGGTGGTGGTACTACCAGATGTGGCCTTTTCTTTACTCACTACAAACTCTTTATCTGCTCCAGAAATAAGTTTGCTGGTGAGGAAACCTCCACCTCTAGATGAGGTCCCACCCACTACTGATGACTCCTCCTGTCTGCTCCAATCTTGGTGACCCCAATCTGGGTTTGCAGGCCTTGAGCTCCCATGCCCTGAGTTGTCAGGCCTGAAGTCTCCAGATCCATAGCTCCCATGCCCTGAGCTGTCAGGCCAAAAGCTCCCAGATACAGAGGTCTCCTTGTGCCATGATCCAGTGCTTCCAGGTTTCTGGGTTCCAGAAATTCCACTCCCAGGACTTTCCGGTCTATAGCTTCCAGGCTCCGAGCCTTTTCCAGAAGGTGAGGCACCTGCTGGGGAATTCCTGTCTCTACCTGGTATCTCCAACACCATTTCCATCTGTTTCATTTCCATTAATGCTTTCCACTCTGGAGAAGCTTCCTGAAGTTGGCTTTTGAATTTCCCAGGAATCAGATCTTTGGAAATCTGCATTTTCAGGTTGGGCAAGTATTGGACCTCTTTGCTGGGGTATAAGTTGGTGGACGCCACTTGCTCAAGCTGCTTCTGTTCCTCTTCGTAGCTCTTTATGTTGGATTCACGTGCTAAAGAACTACTGCATGACCCTTTGCAGGATCGGATCTTGATGTCAATGTCCACCTAGAGAGAAGGAGAAAGGAAAGAATAAAGACAGAAGGTGAGTGTCATGAGCTATGATGGCTGAAGCCTTGGTGGTCTACTACTTTTCATGTGGCTCTGTTCATTTCTTTGATTCATGGACATGCCAGCCAATATTCTCCATTTTCCATCTGGAGAATTTTGGAAGAGTTAGGTAGTATGGTATAATGGTATGGTATAATGAATGGTATAATGAAAATAGCTCAACATTTCCATCCAGTAGAGAATTCTTAATAGAAGAGTTAGAGTTTTCTGGCAATATGAGATAATGAAAAAACAAAAAACTCAACACATGGAGACAGAAACACCTGGGTTCAAATTTTACCTCTGT
The DNA here is from genome assembly GCA_028627135.1 of Pseudochirops cupreus. Classification (NCBI taxonomy): domain Eukaryota; kingdom Metazoa; phylum Chordata; class Mammalia; order Diprotodontia; family Pseudocheiridae; genus Pseudochirops; species Pseudochirops cupreus. The sequence goes on along the minus strand of CM053583.1, from coordinate 120,995,928 downwards.
CATTGTGAGTGTGACCTTGGGCAAGTCATTCACCTACCTTAGCCTCAGCTGCCTCATTTATAAAGTGCAGGGGTTAGATTAGATCATTTTTAGGGTACTTTGAGCTCAAAATCTCATGATCTTAAGGTTTGGTGGAAAGTGTGGGATTTAGAATCAAAAGAACTGGCTATTATTCCTGATTCTGTCACTTACTACTCATGTGACCTAGAGGACGTCACTTAACTTCTCTGAGTCTGTTTCCTCATTTGTAAAATGAGGCAGTAAGGATTAGAAGGCTTCTAGTTTCTCTTCAAAATAAAAAATCTTATGATCCCATGACCCATTGGGGAGCTAGAGCTTTTCAGTGACCCACTTAAGGCTGACCAGGAAAAGTAATATGAATTGGGGTCTAAGGGACAGCTCATAAAAGTGAACTGTTTGGAAAGATTTCAGAGACTAGAAGATGATTGTTTCTTATTCTTCCATACCTGATATTTCAAAACAGGGGAACCAGACTCAGGAGACACTTACCTCAAGTCGCTTCATCTCCACCAGCTGATTACGGATATTGTTCTGCAGAGAAACGATTTTTTGTACTTGTTCAGTCACTTGGCGCTTCAAGGTTTCAATTCTTCTCCTCAGATCTTCTGACACTTGGCTAAATGCATTATCATTATCTGAAATAGGAGACATAAATAAATGGCAACTGTTGAGTGGCTTGATGAGAACAGTCAGAGTCAAAAGGATATGCTTCTACATCAAAAAAAAAAAAGCCTGCAGATATGTGGTTGAAATCTACCATGTATACTTAACTTGAAGAACTATACCAATTAGTCATGTGACTTTCAGAAGGCAACATGGCGTAACTTCCACTGGAATTCTCCTCCTGTATCTGATCACGGTTTGGAGGTAACCCAAAGCACTCAATGGCGGCTTTGGAGAGTGCTACATCTGCCAGGGTCTATTTAACAAGGTAGAAAGTATAGACCAGGGGGCAGCTAGGTGGTGCAGTAAATAGAGCACTAACCTTGGAGTCTGGAGGACCTGAGTTCAAATGCAGCCTCAGACACTTGAAACACTTACTAGCTGTGTGAACTTGGGCAAGTTGCTTAACCCCAATTGCCCTGCCTTCCCATCTCCAAAAAAAAAAAAGTCTAGGCCAGATGATAGATTGTTTGTTATCTAAGGACAAGCCTTGCTAAATTTGGAGAGGAACTTCTGCCTTGTTGGCCATAAGGCACAATAACTTTCAAAGACCATATATTAAAACATTTCCTCCCTACTCAACTCAGAGTTAGAACTGAGTGCTCTGGTTGCATATAAGTATGTTCCCAATCTGATGAAATTACTAGTCTTGCCAGAAAAAAAAAATCACAGTTTCCATATGAATTTTAAATAATAATTACAAAAAAAACAAAAGGCAACATGGGATAATGGATAAGGGGAATGCCCTCAGAATCAGGATGACCCAGATTTAAATTCTACCTAGCTATAAGAAACTCAGTGGTGCAGTGGATAGAGCATTGGCCCTGCAGCCAAGAAGACCTAAGTCCAAAGAACAGCCTGAGATACCTTCTAGTTCTGTGACTCTGAGCAAGTCACTTATCCTTTGTCTGCCTTAGTTTCCCCAACTGCAAAATGGGGTTTATAGCACTCCTAAGATTATTGTGAAGGTAAAATAAGATAATTTTTGTAAAGTATTTAGCTTAGTGCCTAGTATATGAGGTACTTAATAAACGCTTATTCCTTCCTCTAATATATATTTTTTGTCTGATACTGGTATATTATTTAAGTCCTTGGTATCTCCCAGCAATTCTCAAAGATTATAGGCTAGTTATTAGATGTTGACCAATCAATCATTAGAAGGCATTTCCTCACTGGTAGCTCCTGACATCAATGAAATCACAAGTTTGATTTTTTAAAAATGAGATTTTTTTTTTAGTACAATCCCATGGGAAGATAATATACTGAAATTATTCTCACTCCAACATGTGACTTGTAATGTCACCACAGGATATACACAACTATGGATGTGCCTCAGTTTTTCTGCAGGAATAAAGATAGCACCAACAAATCCCACCTTACATCACAGGAATAGTGTTGGGGGAGTGAATACATGAGATAGTATCTGTCAATACACCAATTTCTCTAGAAGAATAAATGAAATGTAGAAATCCAAAGTAATATCTTCTGTATAGAAAGCATTAGTTGCTACCAAATCTAAGTATCAAATACTCACTGTAGTCGTTGGCTGTGTTCCCTCTCAGAATCTCCATGATGTTCCTGGTCACTGAGCTAGAATCTTTATTGTTCTTTTGATAATCAAACAACAAGTTTCTGATCTTGGTGATTCTATTAGTGAAATCTTCATTGGTCTCGTCAATCAACCCCTTCATCCTGCAGCCAGAAGGGCACTTATAGGTCTGAAAATGGGTCAGGGAGAATAAAATTGTTTTTAAGGAATTATTTGGTGTTAAAGAAAGAAGCATGTTGAGGATGACTAAGGTGAAAATTTCCCAAACTACAATCAGTGGAGTTAGAAGGAAAATCCTCATTTTTTTAAATGTCATACATTGCCCCTTGAGGAGCCGTACCACCCATTCTTCCTCTCCCCCCACTCATCTGGTGTTCTCTTGGCTTAGAAGTGGTTCACAGCATTGGTCTGTGCACTTGGAAACACTGGAAGGGGATATACACAACTATATGACAAAGCCCAGGGGTCTTCAACCTTGAGGTCAAAGATAATGTCTAGGTTCTACCCATATATCATCCAGTTCAAGGGTTCTTAACCTCCTTTTGTGTCATGATCCCTTTCTGCAGTCTAAAGAAATCTATGGACCCTTTCTCAGAGTAATGTTTTTAAATTCATAAAGTAAAACACACAAGATGACAAAGGAAATCAATTACATTGAAATATAGTTATTAAACCATTTTCTAAACAAGTTCACAGACTCAAGGTTAAGAATTTCTAATCTAAAGACCGTTTAGGTCATTTCTAGGTAATACCAGGAACTTAGATATCAAGTATTTTTTACAACACTGCAGCTCGTGTTTAATTGAAACTCAAATGCCTTTGGTTAGTAGTTTCACTAGTGGATAATTAGATATTCCTACGGTGAGAGGTTGTCTTAGTACTCTCAGGGCTTGTCTCCTTTCCATTTGGTTATTCTTAACCAGGAACCATTCATTAATGGATTGTAACAAAAGAATTTGCTGATGCATACTCAAAACTTTGATTTAGTAAGGTTTAGGTATTAGACCGTTTTTCCCTTCTCCCTTTCATTAAAGTCCTCTGTTGCCTCATGACGGGTCGGGGGTGACTGTGGCCTCTTTAAGACTGGGCCAGCAGAGTACAAACTCTGTAAGATTCTAGTAAAGCTAGGAGGTACCAGGTATGGTCTGCTGATAAACTGCAGTTTGGTCATTCAAGGGATAGCCTAAAATAGGAGAGGATTGTCACTGAGTTGGTCACAGGATGATGAATTTTTTTGGCCACAGCAAACCAGATGCCAAGTGGTAGAGGGGGTTGCAATCTCCTTTAGCAATCAATTATGGAAGAAGAGCTGCCTTACCCAATCTTCATCAGCACAGAAGGGCCAGTCAGATTCTTTGCAGGAAGATGAGACATGTTCCACAACTCTGGGGCCCCGAACATCTCCTCCTTGAGCTACGAAGCTTCCTTCATCTTTAGTTGCCTGTAGAGAATCAAAAGGCAAAGGAAAGCAGCTTTAGAGTGGATTTGCACATGAGAAAAAGTTGTCATCAGTGGATATAATCTGGAAATGGCTCTGTTATTTGAGGCCAGGGAGCTAGTTGGTGCAATGTATAAAGCACTGGATCTGGAGTTAGGAAGATGTGAGTTCAAATCCTGCCCCAGATGTTTCCCAGCTGTGTGATCCCAAGCAAATAATTTAACCTCTGTCTGCCTCACTTTCCTCATCTCAAAAGTGGAGATGTTAGTAATAGACCTACTGAGATTGTTGGGAAAATAAAATAAAATAATATTTATAAAGTATTTTGCAAACCTCAAAGCACGAAATAAATGCCAGTTATTTTTATTTTAAATAACAGTAAAATGTTTGGGATGGTGACAAATTCAGCTGGACTTTTCCATGTACATTAATAATTAGGGAAAGGGTGTGACCTTGGTGGCATGCTGCTTGCAGAACATGGTTTTTAATCCATGGGGAGAATGGTGTTGCCACCCTTTGTGACTATGTGAGGATGGAGTTGGTGCCAGAGCTTTGGAGAGGAGAGATAGTCTTCATTCCTACTATTAGCAACTCGAATGGTTCCCTACTGTCTTGTGAACTGACTCAAGACACATAGAGACAGGCTTTGGAAGGTAGAAGGATAAGCCTGCACCTCAACACATTTTTCAGCTTAGTTGGGAGTTGGGCTACAGAAGGATCCTAGTAATAGTCTGGTGAGTGTGCTAAGTCCTTCTAAACCATCCAGTTAAGAAATAAAATCCAAGCACCAACAGCCTCATTAATCTATAGTGGCACCAGTTCTTAGCAGGACACATCCTTCACTTCAGACAGATCGGTCTCTTCGCTTTCCTCCAACGCCATGCTTATGTTTACTTCAAAGTATTTGTTCGCCCCTCCCTGTGGCCCACCCCACTGCAGCTTGGAACATTCCTTCTTCCTGACTCATACAAATCCTACCTATCTTTCAAATCCCACTTCCTCCAGAAAGTCTCCTCTAAAGACCAGACCACATTGATGAAGGCATTCATAAAGAGCTGGAAAGTTTACAAATCATTTACATACATTATCTCATTTGACCCTCACTACAACTTTGTGAGGTATAATAAGTAACGATACTAAAAGTATTATTATCAGGAAACTGAGACTCAAAGAGGTCAGAATACTTATAGTCACAAGGCTACTGAGCTTTAGAGATGAATTTATAGCTTGGTACATCATATACCAGAGACATAGATGTGATTGACATTCAGATTCCAAAATCATCTTTCAACATTTCTGTTCACTTGAGCTTTTCTGTTTTGGAAGGGTGAAAGAGGAATAAAAAGCTAGCCAGTCCATGGGAGTTTATTTTGGGTGACTCAATTCTAAATGCATATGCACTAATAAAATTTGTGATCCCAGATTCAAACATGATAGAAAAATTCTCATATAATGATTTTCCATTTTGAAAAGTAACAGCTAAGTGTGAGGCTTCACCATTTCTGTTTTAAGACTTAATTTTTGAGGACTTTGCTGGGAATGTTTGAATATGCCTAGGAGAAAGACTGACTAGTCTAACTGGCGACAACTCCCTAGAGCTTGTTGAGGGATGCTAACCATTATGAATTTTTTTTGTCTATTGCATACAATTGTAACAGAGAAGCAATTAAAATCCACTCATCAAATTAAAGTATCCAAAGACAACAAAGCTAAATCTGCATTATTTGTACCAATGAGGGACCTAGAAAGCAAGAATAACTGAAATCCATATGTCACCCAAAGCCTCATTATATTTATAACTTTTTAAAAAGTTTTTAAATGCCTTTAAAAAAATACCAGATATTCATTTCCCATCCCCAAGATACCCACTTCATGGAACCCTTCCTCCTTGGGGGAAGATTGGAAAAGGAAGGGGGAGAGAGAGACAGAGACAGAGACAGAGACAGACAGAGAGAGACAGAGACAGGCAGAGAGACACAGAGAAACAGACTGACAGACAGACACAGACAGAGAGAGAGTTTAGCAAAAACTAGTTTATAACTGACAGTATATCCAATATTCAGTTTCCACTGATCAAAGGCTCATTTTAACTAATAATTTCAACTTTATCCTCTACTGTGTCTTTGGCTAGAGCCAACTACTGAGTAGCAAAACCTCACTGGCTCAATTAAGTGCCTCTGATCTTCCTGTTTTTTCTCCAGAGCTGATGTTTCCAACCACTTAAAGAGAAGCAGTGAATTTGTCTAACACAGAGAGACACTGGAAACCAAACTTTGGATAAATGAGAAGCAAGTACCTCATCCATAAACACATAGTACCTTTTTTTTAAAAAAAGAGACTTTGGAAACATTGCCACATGAAGCTTTTCTGCATTTAGACAATTTCCTGAAGAAAAGGTTAACAATTTTTAGAAAGCATAGTCAGCTCATGAGACTATCATTACTTCTGAAACACCACTATCTATTTTACCAACTCCCCATGCTCCTGACTAAATAATAATTCACATTTATCTAGCACTCTAAGGGTTGCAAACCTCTATCCTTACTGCAAGCCAGCAGCATTAGCATTATTATCCTCATTTTTATGGATGAGAAATAGCATTTTGTGGTGAATAGAGTCAGGAGGAACCGATTCAAGTCCTTTGTGACCCCAGGGATTAACCTTTTGGTGCTCTAGGCGAGTCTCCAAGGCTATAAATCATCAAGAAGATACAGATCTAATTTGACAAAGGAAGTTGATTTTCAGGGAGTTCCCCAGGAATATCACAGATCCAGTCTCTCTTCCCTTTTACAAATCAAGAAACTGAGACTCAGAGAAATTAAATAAACTTGTCCCGTGTGATATAACTAGAAAGTTTGTATCGTCTTAAACCTAGGCCTCTTCTTGATTCTGTCATTTTCAAGGAGTCTATACTCTTTTTTCTACAATACATATATTTTTAAAGATTATTTATTTCCCGTAAAAGCGGCAATGAAAATTTTCTACAAGATAGTACTATAAAAACAACATTTCTTGTCAAAGTAACAAAAAGTAGGAAGTTAAACATTAAAGCCTGAGAAAGTCAGTATAATTACTGAGCTTAAGCATTAAGGTGCTATTCATGGCAGAGATTTCCTGGCTTTTCTAATATCTTGCAAGACTTGGTTGCTCTAGACCAAACTAGAATGTCAAAGCCTTCCCTCCACTCTCCCTCCCACTCCCATTCAACCCTTGTAAATCATTATGGTCCTTCCTCCAGTCCTTTGTCCAGTAACATGCCAGGTTTATCTAGGGAACTATGTTCTGGCAGTTCCAAGACTCTTCAGCCATGAAACACCAAGTCTTTAACTTGCCAGAAGCAGGAAAATTTATCAAGCTGATAAATAGTAATGATTTCAGGTTTGCAGGCCAGTCTCACAAAAACTGCAAGTCCCCTATAGACATCTTTATGGGCTAAGCTGAAAGAGGATAGAATAAAAGAGAAAATAAATAAAGAGAACCATACCCAGGCAGTGCCCAGTATACACAGGACCAGGCAGAAGATCCTCCCTGGAAGCATCTTCTCAGGGAGTGGGAATGAATAGCAAAGAACTTCTGGTGGAAGGATGGCTTACACTGCTTTCTTCTTCCCATTTAAGTGTCCCCAGAAATTTGAGTTAATGGTTAACTTTGTCATGTTTACAGGGTCAAGAGACAACCTACATCCCCTTCCCCTCCTGTCAGCTTGGTGCCCCAGAAACAGTTGCTTAACTTTTCCAAGCGTGTTTGCTTCCGATAAGTAGTTGCAATGGTGACATTCACTTCTTAGGCCAGCACTGGGGGGTTGGGGCTAAGCTGGGCTCGACTGGGAAGTGCACACATTCCTGGAACAGAGTGAACTGAAAGCCTCCCAGCAGTTGATTTTATAAAACAAATGGGAAAAGGGAAGAAAATGTCCACGCTTTTTCATCTGGAGAACTAGAGCTGGACCTACTAGTGTCTCTCCAACCCAATGAAGTCAAATGGATGTATAACAACTCCCCTATAAATTTAATTAATATAAACTCTTACCCTGAGGCCTAACTTATCCAGCTGAGTGAGATGCATTTTAAGAATCCTGCCACTCTTTGCCAAATCTCTACTTTGACATTAGCTTTGTGGACTAAGCCAGAACATTTTTGGTGACCAAAGAAGAGGAGTCATAGGACAGGAAAATGGCACCCTCTTTGGAGGCAGAAGATCTGGCCTTGGCCACTTATAATAACACAAACTTTGTTCAATGTCTTTACACCTCTGAGTCTCAGTTATAGTCTCAGCTGTAAATATGATAATACTGGCACTACTTACCTCATTGGGGGTGATTATGAGGCTCAAATGAGATGACAGTTATAGAGTATGGTAATATTTGTTTTTATGATGACTCTGATACTCCAGAAAATTCATAATTTCATGGAAATGTGTTTCTCTTCCATTAGTGCAGATTCTAATCCATTTGCTTTTTTTTTTTTACTTTGTGTGATTCTTATCCATGCCACAGAGAACTAAGTAGGGCACTAGATAGAGTCCTAGGCCAGCAGTCAGGAAAGCCTGAATTCAAATTTGACCTCAGACACTTCCTACCTGTGTGACTCTGGGCAAATCATTTAACCTCTGTGGGTTTCTGTTTTCTCAGCTGCAAAATGGAACTAATAAGAGCACATATGTTGGAGCCAATATGGCGGCACAGAAGCAGGAAAACTCCGTGGCTCCCCCAAAACTACTTCAAATGCCTATAAAATATGACTCTAAACAAAATTTAGAGCTATAGAACCCACAAAGTGACTGAGAGAAACAAATCTCCCACTGAAGGCAACCTGGCAGGCAGACAGGAAGGGTCCATCCCAGCTGCTGGGAGCTGAGCCCAGCCCCCATGAGCCCATGGTTTTAGTCCCAGGGCAGCCCCAACCAGTGGCTGTAGTGGACTTTGGGAGAGTGGATCACCAGCAGCAGGGGCAGTTTCCAGAATTATCAACTCATAAATACCAAAGAAAAAGTGAGAGGTCCGTGTAGAACTCTGTTGGAACTGGGGGGGGACAGAGCAGCAGGTCCAGCCCCTGCCATCTGAGCTACAAGTGGCAGAGGTGTGGTGGCCCTGCAACCAGCTCCAAGTGGCTGCTTCAGAGCTCCTGGCCTGAAGATTGTAGAGGGGCCAAGCAAACATTCAGAGGCCAAGCATTCTTGCTTTAACCTGCCTGGATCAGGATTGCAGTCTTGGGTGGAGGTCCTGAAGTGTGTGACCAGTGAGCCAGAGTTTGTGGGGGCTGCAGAGACAGGGGTCCCCTAATAGCTCTAGCAGCTGCAAAAGCCCCAGTGATTTGGGACAAAGCTCTCCCCTCTGGACACAGAGTTCTATCGTGGCAAAGAGCCCAAAAGTCAAGTAATTGAGTGGCGACATGAGCAAGGAAAAGGAGCAAAGCAAGCACAGCAATCCAACATTAGATTCCTTTTTTGAGGGCAAAAAGGATCAAAGCATGGATTGAGAGGAAGACAACACAGTCAGGACTCTTGCACCAAAAGCTTCCAAGAAAAATATGAACTGATTACAGGCCATAGAGGAGCTCTAGAAGGATTTTGAAAATCCTTCCTTTGAGAAATGGAGGAAAAATTGGGAAGAGAAATGAGAATGATGCAAGAAAATCATGAAAAGAGAGTCAACAACCTGACTTAAGAAAATAACACCTAAAAATAGAATATAAAAAATAGAATAAAACTCAAATGGCAAAAGAGGCCCAAAAAGCCAATGAGGCAAAGAATGCCTTTAAAAGCTGAATTTGCCAGATGGAAGAAGAATCTCAAAAGTTCACTGAAAAGAATAACACCTTCAGAATTAGATTGGAGCAAATGGAAGCTAATGACTTTATGAGAAATCAAGATACTATTAAACAGATCCAAACAAATGGAAAAACAGAAGGCCATGTGAAGAGCACATATGTCCCAGGGTCGTTGTGAGGGTCAAATGAGATAATATTTGTAAAAGGCTTACCACAATGACTGGTAAATAGTAGGCACCTAAGAAATATTTGTCCTCTTCCCTGGCATAATCATGGTTGTTGACTGACTGCTTCAGTCCTCACCCAGATGCTCTCCACTATTCCCATCTACTCTTCTCTACCCTGCCTTGCCAAGGGCTCTGCTCCCCTAAAGCTTCCAACTGCCCTGAGGAAGGCCGCCTTGGCTTTGAAGATTATTCTAGATATTTCATTCTCCTACCTCACTGAAGATACAAAAAGTGAACTTTTGAGCACAAATAAGATGCCAGAGGGCATCAATACCATGTCAGGGCCAGGATTTACTCTTTCTTAAATTTCTTGGCATAAGGGCTATGGCCAGTTGGGCATGAGAAGTGAGGATCTGTGCATTTTTAGGAAGCATTCTAACACCACAAGAAAAAGCCAAAATGGGAGGTGAATTCAGGGTCCCTGAAAAGTTCTTAGTTTTAAAGTTGTGGTCCATTCATATAGAAATTTAAGGGATATCATCCTTGCTGGTTGGAATGGTTTCCCTGGTCCATTAAACATGGCATCCTTGGAAATTCCTTAGGTAGACTTTCCAGTTCCAATTAGCATAGGTTGCAGAGACCCCAATTCTAATGAAGTGGAGTTGGATTCATAATGTTATATTCACTTACCTATTCATATATTATATCCCTCTAGAAATATGTAAAGTCACTGAAGACAAGAATGGTTTTATTTTGTCTTAGTATTTCTAATACCTTGCACATAATAGGTACTTAATAAATGGTTGTTGAACTGAATTGGGACTCTGTACCTAAGGACACCTCATGGAGAGTTCAATTCGATGGTGTATATTATAGTATATTATAGTCATGCATTCAGTCATTCAGATAGACAGAGTAATGGAAAGCAGAATGTAATATAATAAGAGTGCATCTTTTTTTTTTTTTTTGCTTTTTTGGAGGGGGGAAGGCAGGGCAATTGAGGTTAAATGACTTGCCCAAGGTTACATGGCAAGTAAGTGTTAAGTGTCTGGGGTCAGATCTGAACTCAGGTCCTCCTGACTCCAGGGTCAGTTCTCTATTCACTGAGCCACTTAGCTGCCCCAAGAGTGCATCTTTTTAACAAATCTGAAAATCAAAATTCATTGAAACGTTCTTTTTTTGTAAAACCAAATCAGGTACCACACTTCCCCTTTCTTCAGAAATAGTGGTGTCCCTCATCCTCTGGCTGAATTCTATTTTCCATTGGATTTCCTTCAATATTTTAAAGCATCTAATTCTAAGGTTTCAGCTTTGTAGATGCTCCTTCTGATGAAGATCACAATCCCCACCTCCTTGACTAGAAGATGATTTTGTGAATTTCAAAAGATCAGAAGATTTTGGACTTCCAGTTATTCCTTAAAGTTTAAAATGAAGTGACTTTTAGCCTCATTCAATTTGTTTTCCCTTTTACTCCTACCCCCTCATACTTAAGTATGGCAGCATTAGACAGTAGAATGGTGTAGTTGGAGTCTCCGACTTTGCCTTTGAAACTGTAGGCTAATCACATAAGTTTTCTAGGCTTCCATTTCTTCATCTTCATCTTCATCTGTAAAATGAAGGAAGAGGTTGACCTAATGTCCCTCTGAAGTCCCTTCCAGCTCTGAAACTATAATCCCATGCTCTTATATACCTAGTTACCACATGCAACTTTCTTTACCCCCTGACCTGTGAATTTGTCATCTGTAAAGCCAATTGGCTGAACTAGCATTTATTATATCCCTGGAATCCTACTGACCACTTAGCCAACCCCTTCTAGTTCTAAAATTTAATGACTTTGCTCTAAACTACTATTTTTCCAATATCATTTGAATGGTTTAAGCCTTTGTGTTATTCCCATGTAGAGGCAAAGTTACCATAATTCATACATTGAAACATAAGACTATTTGCCTAGATTGGTCCTTAAGACCTGGTTTGAGACAAGCATCTGGATGACAAAGTAGTCATGATAAGGTTTTCCCATAAAGAGGACACAATCTCACCACCCTAAATATTAACTACCCTGCTGGTTAGGTGTCCAGGACTCAGTGTGGACAGCAGCAAGTGGGAGGAGAGAAGTAAGGGCACAAGTGATTTTTCAGCATGATCTATATTGTCATTTCTGGGTGCCTTGACTCAATTTCAGGAAACTCAGGAATACTTTATGGGGAATATTGGTCACTGGGTTTTATCTGTGGCCCATTTCTACCTTATCTCTTACTCCAGGAACACTGTTGTGCTCAGAAGGATATTGGGAAAGGCAGAAACATCCCCTTCCCCCACCCCAATGTTGTATTAGTGTCTCCAAGAAGACAATGGCACCTCTGTCCACCCTCTACCACCTCTTATGGTCCTTTCATTAAACATTTGCAGATAAAATGACGAAAGGAGATTAAAAAAAAATAATTTTCTTTTCTCTTTGACTTCGGACCAGGCTAAACAAAATGCATTGTAGTTAGCTGCCAACTTGACATGTGAATACATTGATTACAGGGATTTCGGGAAAACTTTGTTATTTATTTGTGAATTTTGGCAGATGTTCCAGTTTTGTTTTGTGTGTCAGTCAGTTCAAATCACAAATATTGAAGGAGTTGAAAATATTTTAAAAGTTATATAAAAATGAACTATAACCCTACCATAATACAAGATCAAAACTGAGAATTTAAGTAGCCAAAGTCCAAGAATTTTAAAATTGAAAGTTACCATAGCAACATTATTTGGCTATTAAAGGAAATGAGAAGCATTTGGCAGAGGGTTTGAGAAACCAGGAACTTATATTGACTATCAATGATTTTGATTTAAAAAAAAAAGGCTTAATTTCTGCCTCACCTGTGTTATTCTTTCTACCCAAGTCTTTTACATGTATGTATAAAATAAGGGGTCATAGCTTACGTAGTCACGAAATTCAGAATGGCACAGTGGATAGGGGGGTTGGCTTTGGAGATAGCAAGACCTGGGTACAGATCCTACTTGAATGTGTGCTGGTCATGTGACCATGACATTGAAAGTGCCCAAGACAATTCCCTAAGACGATAATAATATTCAGCTGCTGCCAGTCTGCTCAGGTGACACTCCAACTTCCCCACACTGAAAAAAAGTGTGAGTCTGAACAAAAAGTTGCTTAATATTTACAGTAACTTAAAATTTTACAACAAAAACACTAACATCAGTGGAAGACCCTTTCCCCCAAGATGGCGCTGAAGGCAAAGAAGGAAGCCGTTTTCCTCCCCAAGACAGAAGCCAAATCCAAAGCCTTGAAGGCCAGGAAGACAGTGCTGAAAAATGTCCATAGCCACAAAAAAGAAGATTCAAATATTCCCCACCTTCTGGTGACCCAAGACACTAAGACTTTGAAGGCTGCCCAAATACCCTTGGAAAAGTGGCCCTCAGAGAAACAAGCTTGATCACTATGCCATCATTACATTTCTTTTGACCACCGAGTCTGTTTTGAAGAAGATTGAGGACAACAGCACCCTAGTCTTCATTGTGGACGTCAAGGCCAGCAAGAATCAGATCAAGCAGGCCGTAAGGAAGCTGTTTGCCATTTATGTGGGCAAAGTCAACACACTGATCCAGCTTGATGGAGAGAAGAAGGCTTATGTCTGACTTGCTCCAGACTATGATGTTTTAGATGTGGCCAACAAAACTGGACTCATCTAACCTGCGTCCAGCTGTCCCACTCCACTTATGATAAAAAGTTTTCCAGTTAAAAAAATAAAATAAAACACTAGTATCTGGTTCAATGTTTTATACACAGTGACTGTATGTTGTTGGCAGATTAACTGACTGCTTTCTACATGCAATTATATTTTTTATCTTTAATTCCATTAAAAGCAGCTTGACAGTCAAGTTGTTGACGTAGTCAACAGTTTAGCAAACAACTCGATGTAGAGAACAAAAGCGAAAAATTAACACACACAAATCTTTTTTGTCCCCAATATTTTATTCTAGCTTGAAATATACTAATAATTGCTTCATTTCTTCTCAAAATATTTTTCAAGTTTTATTGACGTCTCAACATTCTATTCTGAAATCAGAGATGGGAAGTATGTTTCATCATTTCTTCCTAGGGATGAAAATTAACCTTTGCAACTAATGTGAGATTGGCTGCCTTTTCACGTTGTTTCTTCATTAATGTTTTTGTGGTCATCGTATTGAGCAATTAGGTGGCACGGTGCTGGGCCTAAAGCCAGGAAGTCTCACTTCCCTGGGTTCAAATCAGGCCTCAGATGTGTGCGACCTTGGGCATATTGTATAGATTGTTGTTGGGGTTTTTTTTTGGTTCTGCTTTTTATGTTTGTTTTGCTCTGTGTCAATTCATATAAAACTTCTCATGCTTCTCTGAATTTTTCATATATGTTGTTTCTTGAGAGTTTCATTTTTTCTACTTCATCTTGCTTATATAGAAATAGAGATAGGGTCTGGTTTTTTATAGAAAATTCCCAGGAGTGGAAACTCCTACTACAACACTGGTTATCAACTTCTCTACAACTTATGGTCTTAAAGAGTCACCTAGAACCCTGAAAGGCAGAAGGACTTACCTAGCAGGTGTCAGAGGTGGGACTTCAACCCAAGATCTTACTGACTTTATGGTCACCTCTCTAACCATCATGCCACACTGCATCTTCTGTATGGAGATATTCCTCACCCACCTTACTTCAATGTCTCATCATGGCATGAGTGTGACCTTGGCTTATCCAAAACTATGGGAGCAGAAAACAAGCTCTTGGTAGGTCCTACCAAAGTTGGAAAGTCTTTGAATCTAGGAGCCATGAGGAACTATAAATTCTTATTGCCCTGACTAGCCTAGGTAACGATGGGAAGGATCATCACCAATTTGACCACAAGGGTGATTAATTAATTCTTTAGCTATAGCAACTAATGAAGTCTATTTACCATAGTGTAAAGGAATCAGGTTTTTGTGTTAGTGAAGGGAACACCCACTAAAAAAAATCACAGATTCTTGAAGCACTGGATAATATAGAGTATGAATGGCTTTCATTTGTGCCTGTATTCATTTGTTCATTCAACAATCACTTATGATACAAAAAAAGCAAAAAATGAAACATGGTTCTTTAGGGCAAATACTAGGGATTTTTTTTGTTTTTTCTATTACCAACACCTCATACATAACAAGTGTTTAATGAATGCTGGTTGAACTGGATTGAATTGAATGTTTTGTCTATACTCAAAGGCATCTAGCCAATCCATCCAATATCACATAGAAATCCCTTCTATATGTGTTAACAGATGGTTTGTTTAACTGAGTTAATCTAGTATTTGATATCAGCCTGCCTTAGATATTCTTGGTATGCGATCTTTGAACCTTTGCTGACATGATAGCTGCTTCCCTTTTGTACATCCTTTATTCTTAAAATGCACTAAAAGATTACAATTTCTTTCTTTCTTTTACTCAGACAATAATTTCCCCCTTTCATACTGGGGGAAATATTTATATTTGACTTTTCCCCCTAATCACTTTTGTGTAGGTCAAAAAGAGTTAAATAAGCAAAACCAGGTAAACAAAGAAACTCAATAAGCAAACAATGATGGCTGTTGACTTAAGACCACAGTCCGGTAGCTTTACAGTCTAAAGTCCTGATTCAGCACAACAGTCATTGTCAATACAAAAATGCTCCTGCTGCAGATTTTCAGAGTCTGTGACCTTGTGAAAAATACATTGATCTAAGTTTCACCACTGTTCAGTGAGTGCCCTGTCTGAATCTGGGTAGGCACAGGGTAGCAAAACTGTGGTTGAGGAAGAAATATCAAGTAATTTTGTACTGTGCAAATAAAGGGTTGATGTGAAATAGGCCGCAAACTCTTCTGTTCCTTTTGGAAAACAGAGTTTTTAACTCAGCTGTGGAGTGGATTCTCCAATTCATTTGTGAAGGGTACAACCTGACACAAAACTTGTAGGCACAAAACTTGGACATGAATGGCGAAGAATGAGAAGGCATGATGGGAGTCACTGTCTCCCTCAGCAAAGGAAACTGATCACACTGAAGGAAATACAGATCTACCAAAGCCCCTCCTACCAAAATAATAACACCACACAATCCGAATTTGTTCCACAAGGATGACTCCCATTTCATTAAACTTTATGGCAAGTTTTCTTTTACCATCTGAATAATACAAAGAGATAAATTCTAAGTCTGTCATACACTCTAAGACTAAAGGATACACAAAAGGGAAGCAACTGACATGTTAAAAATATCCAAAATAATGTAGACTAATGTCAAATACTAAGTTGACTCAAATAACAAAATCATCTGTTGTGCATACCTAGCTTTTATTATAAATTTCTGAACTTTTCCAGCTATCGCTACTAGAGATGTACAAATAACTATTAGCAATATTATAACTCTTACACTATGTTCACTTGCAAATTTATTAGCCATTCCTGTATTGTAGTAAAATGATCACGGAGTTGAGAGTAAGCAAGGTTCAAGTCCTGAGTCTGACATTTACTAGCTCTAGGACCCTTGACTTCATCAGCAAATGCCTTATTTCTTCATCTGCATTTATTATTATTTTTAATGATTATTGTAACAATAGCTAATATTTATACAACATTTTAAGGCTTATAAAGCACTTTGCAGACATTTTATCAGTTGATCCTTATAACAACTCCACAAGGTAGTCAAATCAACAAGCATTTATTAAATATTTTCTATATTTCAGGCAAAAAAATAATTTTTCCCTCAAAAAGCTTGCATACTATAAGGAAAGAAAACACATTAAAAGGAGCTGCAAAGTAGAGTGGGGTACAGAGAAGTATTTAAGTAAGGCAATGTGATAAAGTCAAAAAAAGGAAGGATGGCTAGACTGGTTCCTTCCTCGGAACAGAAGTTCTAGGGATGAATTTATCAATGGTAGAACGAGGCAGAGGAAGACAATAGCTGGCAAAAATTTACAGAATGAAGGACTGCTCTGGATGGTTTATCTAGATAACTGGTCTTGGCCTTTCCTCAAAACGGAAGTTCTGTGAAAACTCAACAATGGAAAAAGAGAGGGGGGGAAAAAGATAGTAGAGAAATGGTGATTGAGTCTGTAAAATGGTAGGTGCTATTATTACCCTCATTTTATAAAGAAACTGAGACTGAGTGAATTTAAGTCACTAACCTAGGGTCGTATAGCTAATTAGCATCTGAGGCAGAATTCAAACACAGTTCTTCTTTAACTTTAAGTCCAGCAGTTGATTCACTGCACCACCTAAGTCCTGGCTATTGACAAATGGTTCTACATCAGAAACCAATATCGTTGACCACTGGAGACTATATTAAAGAAGAAGCATTGACATATGCATTGCTTACTATTGTGGTATAAGAAATGACAAGCAGGAAGCTTTCAGAAAAGCCTGGAAAGACTTATATGAACTGATGCAAAGTGAAGTGAGCAGAACCAGGAGAACATTATACACAGTAACAATAATATTGTATGGGGATCAATTGTGAACGACTTAGCTATTCTCAGCAATACAATAATCTAAGACAATTCCAAAAGACTTGTGATGAAAAATGCTATCCACTTTCAGAGAAAGAAGTGATGGGGTCTGAATGCAGCACAAAGCATACATACTTTTTTAAACTTTATTTTTCTTTGAGTTTTTTTTTGTCTTTTTTCTTTTACAACATGACTAACATGGAAATATTTTGTTTGACTGCACATATATAACCTATATCAAATTGCTTGCCTTCCCAATAAGGGGAGGGGGGGGGAGAGAAAGAGAGAAAAAAAGAGAGAGAGAGATTGGAACTCAAAATTTTAAGAATGAATGTTAAAATTTACAAATTTTAAAATCTGCTTTCCATCTAACTTGTAGGTAAAATCTTCTATATCTGTTATCTCCCCTGTTAAAATGTGAACTTCATGAGAACAGGGACTATCTTACTTTTCTATCTGTATCCTCAACACTTTGCATGTAGTATACAGAAAATGATATTTCACCCATTCATTCATCTACCTGTCCATCCATCCAGCTACCCAATTATTCCTCCCTCTATCAAGAGAAATCCACAATTAAGTTTCCACCAAAATGTAGCAAAATCTGCTGCTTGGGTGCTGCCAGTCTTTATAACAGATAGGTGATAGGTATAGACCTTCATCTCTTTGCAACCAATAGGAGTGATTATAGAGTTCAATTTATTAAGACTGGAGAAGATGTGGGAAAACTGGGACACTAATTCACTGTCGACAGAGTTGTGAGCTGATCCAACCATTCTGGAGAGTAATTTGGAACTATGCCCAAAGGGCAACCAAACTGTGCATAGCCTTTGATCTAGTAATACCTTTACTAGGTCTCTATCCCAAAGAGATAATAAAAAAAGGGGAAAAGACCTACACATACCGAAATATTTCTATCAGCCCTTTTTGTGGTGGCAAAATATTGGAAACTGAGGGGATGCCCATCAATTGGGGAGTGGCTGAACAAGCTGGGTATATGAATGTAATTGAATAGTATTGTGCAATAAGAAATGATGAACAGGCCGGTTTCAGAAAAACCTGGAAAGACTTGTATGAATTGTTGCAAAGTGAAATGAGCAGAATGAAGAAAACATTGTACACAGTGTCAGCAATATTGCGTGATAATCAGCTATGAATGACTCAGCTTTTCTCAGCAACACAATGATCCAAAATAAGTACAAGGGATTCATGAAGGAAAATGCTATCCATATCCAGATAAAGAACTGATAGACTCTTAATGCAGAATGAAGCATATTTTTTCACCTTTTTCTTTCTCACAGTTTTTCCATCTTTTGTTATTTTTCTCCTTTTACAACTGTTACTAATATGGAAATATTTTTACATGATAGCACATGTATGAACTATATCAAACTACATACCATTTTCAGAAGATGGAAGGGGGAGGGTGAGAGAAAAAATTGGAACTGAAAATCTTATAAAAAATAAATGCTAAAAATTTTCGTGACATATAAAAGGGGAACAAATAAAATACTGCTAAAAAGATAAAGACTGGTTAGGGATTCAACAGGCAAAGAGTGGCAGAAAGGAATTTCCAGGCATAGAGTGAAATGTGAAAATAGTCCCAGAGGTGGGAAATTGTTTATGTTCAGCAAAAAGGAAGTAACCACATTAGGATGGCTATAGAGTACTTGGAGGGTTTCAATAAGAGATAAATAGGGCAAGAAAGGATGGTGTCAGGTTGGGGAAGCCTTTCAATGTCAGGAAAAGGAATATGAAGATTTTTTAGATGTGGAGACATTCATGATGAAGGAAGATTGGTGAACAGTAGTGCGGAGGATGTATTGGATTGGGAAGGGTAGAGAGAAGTAATTGCTAAGAAACAGTGGAATAAAATTGTAGATGTGAGGGAAAGGACAAGTTCTAGTTTATAAGATTCTTGCTTGATAGCAAACATTATTGAGTCTTATTCATCTGTATAACCTCATCACTCCCTAGCACAGTGCCTTGCACATGAAGAATACCCAGTAAATGTGGTAAATACATGAATGAATGATTGCATAAATGAATGAATGAAGTATCCTTTCTGATTTCAATTTTACCTAAAGAAAGGGAATAGTACTCCACCTATCTAGTGTATTAATTCTACCTGATCAAAGGATAGTAGAATACTACAATTAAACTCTTTGATTAATGCCTAAATTGGAATTTCACTACTGTAGTCTCAGAACTTCACCAATTTTTAACGTCCCTCGTCCCCAAGTCACTAGGAAATTCCCTTTAAGTGAAAACACTTAAATATTTTTCCACCTACTACCTACCACTACTCTACCACCAGGGTCTACAATTAGCTAGGAGAAGAGTAAGCTAGTCAGGGATTGAGCTTAGAGACAATCTTTGTAGTGGTGATGATCCCGCAATATTCCCATTTCCAACTCAATGACTTGAAAGAGTTCAAGAGCTTGATGTGACCTCATGTTTATCTTTAATCAGTATCTCCCTGCAAGAAGGTTTTTGCCTAAAGATCAATGATGTACATCAGACGGGTCAGCTCAATATTTCTGGACTTTAAGCCTACCCCCAAAGAGTAATTGGAGTCTTTCCAAGGTCCAACTGTGCGGGTGGAGGCCCCAGAATTCTTTGCATCTTTACAAACAAGTGAAGGATTAAGCAGAGGATGGGAAAAACAAGTTGATTTTTTAAAGCTGGAACT
This sequence comes from Pseudochirops cupreus, assembly GCA_028627135.1. Classification (NCBI taxonomy): domain Eukaryota; kingdom Metazoa; phylum Chordata; class Mammalia; order Diprotodontia; family Pseudocheiridae; genus Pseudochirops; species Pseudochirops cupreus. Next base: position 120,976,148 of record CM053583.1, on the reverse strand, counting down.
AAATAGACTTCAGATTGTCTACTAATTGAATTATTAGAACTACTACTCCCTTCCAAACCTGTGGAAAACCAATGGTGGACTGTATTTAAATTTGTGCTTTTGGTTGGTTGGAGGAAAACAACTTTTTTCTCTTCCTAAGAGTAACATGTATTAGCATATGTTGATTAACATAATGAAGAGAAACAGGAATTTTGTAGTTAAGGACATGGCAATAAGATGACGGGAATTAGTAAAGGACCTTGGGAATCATCTCTTCTAAGCCCCTCATTTTATAGATAGGAAACAAAGTCTCAGGTTGAGTGACTTGCCCGGGGTCACCCAGCAAGAAAAGACAGAATTTAAACTCAGATCCTTTGACTCCAAATTGAATACTTTTGTTAATGAGCCATAGAATAGAAATTTCAGCTAGCACAGTTTTTTCCCTAAAAGTTCCTGATATTGCTTCATGCCTGCATCTTTCTTTTTTCCTTTCTTTTGTTAATGCTAGAAGTGATTGGCAACTGATATCAGCTGGAGGCAAGATGGTACTCAGAAAAAAGCACTAGCTTTGAAGAAAGATAGCCTATCACCTGAATGACCTTGGGCAAGTCACTTCCTATCTCTTGTGTATTAGTTTCCTCAGCAGTTAAATGATAGAGAGCTGAACTAGACATTTTCTGAGATTCCTTTTGCTACATTCTCCTCGTTTCTTCAAGGCAAGTAGGTAAGGAGCTGGCTGCTATCTCAAACTTTCTCCATTGTATCATGGCATCCCAAAGAACTGTCAGTAGAGGTACTATGTGCTAAGCAGAGAGAATGTACCAGAGAGATTCCTCCAGCCTCTTCCCTTTGCACACCATCTATGCAAGAGATCTACAACCATACAGTATTTCTGTACAGAAAGGAGGGGCACATAAACATATATTGTGTGAGCCCTATGCCACAAAAAGGAAAATCCAGGACATTTCCATTGAATTCAATGCCAGAAATATTTATTAAGCTCCGTGCAAGACCACTGCACTGAGGACGAAACACATTTTAGGTATATAAAAAATAAAATCCACTGTCCCTGCTCTTGTGGAGCTTACAGTCTCATAGTCAATAGTAATAGAGAATATAGAATGAAATACTGAAATTCAGGCATAACATGAAAGTTTACAACATTTTAAATATGAGTATCCTGAAAGTCTCAGTTCATTTTAAACCATTAATCACTTTAAAATGCACAGAGACTTTTGGAACATCATGCACTATGTTTCCTTGGCACTCGTTTCTCGGAATAAAAGTAGCTGCTTACGATTAGCTCTCCAAGTCTTTGTGGCTTGTGTTTATGGCTAAATGGGTCTTACATTTCTGTCACTTCTGATTACTGGTATTTAGTTTCATTGAACTTGTATCCCAGCTCATTGTCCATTCTCCTGAAGTTAGGAGTTGTGTCTTCTTTTTTCTACAACTTCCCCTAATGTTTTATGAAATGCTCATCTTATGGTATGAGTGCCATCTATATCCTTAAATGTGAGATATCTTGTTTTAGTTAAGGATCAAGTAATGGCACAGGGCACTTGGTCATAGCTATTAAATTTTTAATTGAAATGGCACAGAGATAAATTATTGCATGCATCAAGTTGTTTGTGAAAGTTTCAATCCTGGAGATCAATACAGTGAAAATGAAGTATGTGCGACATAACAAATCCACTCTCCCGTTGAGAAAACAATGTCTCTGTTCAGATAAAAGTCCTGTAATATGTAGACCATATTGGTAACATCCTTCTAAACATCTCCAACCTATGGCAAACATGAGAAAAAAAAAAACTATAATTCTTTCCTTTAAATACAAAAGTTATTAGATATAACAAATACAAATGGGCTTAAAAATATTACCTGTAAATTTTTTAAACCAACTACAATATATGGCTGACAAATAATTACCAAAATTTGCCTTAAGAACTGGTCACTTTTGAGCAACAGACTGAATTTCAGTGTATAGCTATAGTTTACATTTATACATACATATGGATGTATATGTATATTTAGATACACACATACATATATTCCTTATATACTATATACACATATATTTTACATATGTGTATGCAAACAAATATATACATATATAGGTTATATATATGTATATATGTATATACATATATATATGTGTATGTATGTGTGTGATAGAAACCAACACTTTGTTTTTAAGATCAGCAAGCGTAAAATATTCCTTTATGAGGTTGTTTGTCTAACAAAGCCAAAGAGTAGATGGTGAATTTCATCCCAGGCTGAATACATGCAGGAGAATAATGGTGAACAAGCACAGGAAGTGAAAGATGAAAAGAATATTGAAAAGGGAATTTGTGTTCCTTATGGAATGAGTAGGACAATGCTTAGAAAAAATACACACAGCTCAATCATTTCTTAATAGTCTATTTTAACACATGATCTGAGCCCACCTGTTTGGATCCACCCAAGTGATGTTGCTGCCCATCTATCGAAAGTCTGTTGAATGGAATAATCTTCATGGTAGTTTTCTTCATAGAGTACCACCTTGACCTCCAGGTAGCCCAGATAATGCCATTATCATAGCCACTGGGAGTTGATGATTTTGAGTAAGTGCCCCCTAAAACATAAATTACACAAATATATCTTATTAGTCTGAAACTCCTTGAAACAGAAGTATGGAAGAGATATTTTCTACCATTTATAAATAATATATAATATCCTCCACCAAAGTCTTGCCTCATTGTGGCATGAAGGTAACCCTAGGGAGATGCTAAGTGCTGGTGAATTTTTTCTAAGGCTTCCAGTATGGACCTGGGGATGGGTCATCTGGTATTTGGGGACCAGCTTAGTAAGCACAGAGAGGGTCTTCATCAAAATGTTGGCCACCAGATGATGCTTGTGGCCTCTGCAGCTCATAGTACCATTCACTAACAGACTACTTGGTACCAGCATCAGTATGGCTTGGAAGTACTAAAGCAAGTGCTTCTCTACTACATGTTAGACATTTGAAAATCTGCTTAAAGCCCCTCTTTAAAAAAACTTTAGATGGTTGTCTTATGATATTGTTAATAAACAAATAGATGAAGAAACATGTAAAGTATTTGATTTCATCAACATAGGAGACTATGGTGTGGAAATTCCCACCCACCAATACAGATCACATCTAATCTCGGCTTTGGTAAGTTCTGGGGGACTGCCTGAGGTACACTGATGCTCTGTGAGCCACAGGATAAGCCAAAGACTCAGGTAGAGCTAGGTTTAAGTCTTTTCAGTATGCCAGGAAACTCCATCATCCCAAAAATTCTGGAGCATTTGATATTTTGCATTGATAGATGGAGTTCCCTATACCATTAAAATTATAGGGCCAAAACCTAATAATGATAGTTTCAATAATAATATTAAATCATATTTTAATAAAATTTTTGAAATAATATAATTACAATGATAATTGCTAGAGAAAGGTCTTTAAGGTTTTCAAATCACTTTAGAAATATTGTCTTTTATTATCCTCACAATACCCTAAGAGGTAGATGTTATCATTATTCCCATTTTACAGCTGACAAAACTGAGGCAGACAGAAGTTATGTGACTTGCCCAAGGTTATACAGCTAGTAAATATCTGCATCCAGATTTTAATTCAGGTCTTCCTGACTCCAGGTTTAGCGTTCTATCTACTGTATCACCTAGTTTCCCTCATCATTGATAACAATAACATAAAATATAATATTATATATTGAAGGGAGCCAAAACACCTGATCCAGGAATCACACTGGTCCTAGATAAGTTAGCTCTGGATTTTCTCAGTGTTGTTGCCATTGCGTATGGCCAGCACTGGTTTTCCTGTTGATGCAGCTGTACATCAGAGCCTTTCTGATATCCTGTGATCCAGGGATGTGCCTTGGATTACTGGATTACTTGGATTACTTGGATTACTGCCAGAAGGTGTTAAGCAATCCCATACATTTTTAGATACTGTTCATTTGGCTTGGAAATCATCAAAGAACATGATAATCGTCAAGGCCTAAGTTGACATCACTGTCTGGCTTCTTGAAATTGAACAAAGAATATTAGAAAACTAAGTGACCTATAATTACCTTCTTTGTTTCATTACTCTATAAAAACCTTGTTCATAGTATCAATAAATGGATTGCTTGACAATCATGCCTGGACCGCAATTTTTTGCACTTTCACAGGCTCATGTGTCAGTTTAGAGCTGCCTTATGTAACCACTCAAGTTAACTCTACACTATATCATAATAATATGTTATGATAATATTAGATAGATAGCTAGAGATACTTCCACTGATAAAGGATCTACATCTGAATCCTACCTTTACCATTTACTACTTGCATGACTTTGAGGAAGTCACTTCCTTTCTCTGGATCTGAGTCTCCTCATTGATAAGTTAAGCCAGTTAGACTAGATAGTTTCTAAGATTTCTGTCCATTTGAATCCTTCAGTCCTATAATGCTTTACAGTTTACAGAGCAACTCTCAAATAGAAGTTCCCCTACTCTAGACCACTGGTTCTGCTTTTCACCCAGCCCCTATAGCCATTATCCAGAGGAGCAACTCTTGAGAAGGCAAGACCCAACAACCACCTCTGCAAAGGCTGTAACCCTGGGCTCCTTAGCATCCATTGCTACTGAAGACTCGGGAAAGAAAGTCTGCTAGCCCCTAAAACCTTCAGCAACTGTCTACTGGTTCAATATCAGCAACAGGTATAGTCTGATCAATGGAAATGACGCTAAAGAAGGTGCATTCCCATCTGTTTGCCTGTGTATCCTAAGGACCCCTGAGATTTTCATCTGGCTTGTGGCTGGTGCCACCAACATGTGTCAAAATGTGAGCTCTTTGGTAGCAGAGGATCTTTTGCTTTTTAATTTGCATCCCTACTTAGCACAGGAGATTAAATTGGTCTAGACTCATCTCAATACAACTATCATTTATAAATCACCTACTATGTACAGATAGCAAGCACCTAAAACATGGTTTTCCATTCATTTTCATTCAGTCAATCCCATATATATTATCCATGTGGAGTCTAGTGGTATTCCAAATTGCCTTTAACACCTCTAGTGGTCCCTCCTCATTGAACTTAGCAATTTTGAAATCAAAACACTTGGGTCATTTTTGTAAAGGCAAATCAAAAAGGTTCAAATTCTCCCTCCCCATGTTTACTTAAATTCGTTAATTTGCCTATCTTCAATGGGCGTACCTAACTGAGCCAGCAATAGTATACTCTAGGAAATGGCACCTGAGTTTTGCTAACAGCCTTCACTATAAAGTAGAGTGCAAACTGCATGTACTTTTAAAAATGGACCTTTTTTAGTACCTAGTACACCTTCTGACCCAGATATCCATTGATCTCTCAACACGTCTTTATACACCAGGTCCTCTCCTCTGTTGCCCACATTTCCAAACAGTCCTTTCTGTTTTAGGCCTTTTGTGACCTTCTTTCATCAAGAAAATGCATCCTTTAACCCATTCCCTCACTAATTTGTTAACTACCAGGCAGGTGATAAGACAAATACATATCTATCTATCTACACTATATATACATACATATATATATATATATATATATATATATATATATATATATGTATGTATGTATATACATCCATCCATACAAGTACATATATATGCTGATGAGCACTCTCAGATTATGCTATTCAAGTGACATATGTATTTAATAAGGGAGGAGTTAACTTCAGGAAACTGTGCAGTAGCTACAAAGAGTAACTTTGATGGTGAAAATTGAATAGCCCATGACAAAGCACTGAAAGTCTACAGCAGTTGGATACTCTAAGCTTAAGTGTTAGCTAGGCTTTATACAATGCTAACCTTGAAAATAAAATGAAATAAAATAGTAAAGGGACCCATTCATCTCTTAACTATTTTTCACTCTTTGCATAAATAGGATCATAGGTTCATAGCTTCAGAGCTGCAAAAGATGTAGAGATTTTCCAGTCTATCACCCTTATTTTATGCATGAGGAATCTGAGGTCAAAGATGTTAAGTGACTTGCTCAGCATTTTTATAGCATCTTACTAGGGTCATAGAGAGAGAGGAAGAGGCAGATTTTAATCTAGGCCCTCCGACCCCAAATCCATGACAGCACACTGGTATTTATTGCCTTACGTAAAAACTGTGTAAAGAACCAGGAAACAAGAGATGATGATACCTTGGTAATAAACACCATTGAGATGGCCTGCATGACATTTGTTCATCCACCAGCCAGAGCCATCCTGTTCAGCGCAGTTGCCCTCAAACTTATCATTGTCATTGTCCCAGGTACTGAACTGCATGCCAAGGTGGGAGGTGAAATGCTTGTCACTTGGATCATCACCAAAATCATAACCATCAAAGGCATCTCCTGCATCTCCCCCAATGAAGTAGCCATAGGTCAGCCGGTACTTGTCAGCTTCAGATCCCAACTTGAACATGGCATAGTCAGCAGTGCTATGGAAAAGGGAATACGCCCATCAATAACAAGCTTCATTTGTATATAGAATCATTTTTGGAAATATCAGCATTATTCCTAGAGTTTGTCATGGTGTTTGCCCATGAAGCACTCATTTATACTTCAGTTTCTGGCAACATAAAATAGACATACAGAGCAGCGTAGAGGTGGCCAACATTCACATTGAATCTACGGTATCTCATGGCAACCAGGAGACACTTTTCCCCTCGAAAAATATTATCCATTTAGATAGATGGCCTAGACTTAAATCAATTCAATAGTAATTTATTAAGCATCTACTGTGTACTGGACTGTGTGCTACACTGATGCCAGAAGTCCAGATATTTTGAAGAACTGAAAAACTGGCTGAATTTTTCACTGTTGTCTGTATGTTTGACATCATATAGACAGAGCCCTAGTGAAGCATGGTTATTTTTCCTAATCATTACTTCTTGGTTTCCAAGCTTAGAAAACTTGAGAGAATAATAGAGTTAGCATTGTTAGCCCTTGAAGAAGTTAAATTGTTTTCCTGGAAATGTGAATTTTAGAAGCCAAAAAAGATATTGTCTTTGCCATATGCATGAGTGTAGTGACATTATTCTCAATTGGCATACTAGTCCTGGTGGGAGTTGAAGGCCAGGCACACTCTGGGGGGCCTTGGGAAAAGTACAGATAATCATGCCATGTATGGAATTTCCAGATTAGGGAAAGGAATTCTCTTCCAGGAGGAAATGTGAGGGAGGGACAGAATTTGGTAATGTAAAGGAAAACAGCTATTTCCTACTGCAGCTGCTCAAGTAGACTATATAAAATAGTCAGTTTCTTCACTGGTCTACAGTGTTTAAAGATTAGGAAATTGTGAGAGGGAAAGCTCTACAATGGTAATATTTCTGCCAGTTGAAACTGACCAGTTTGACACAGAACTGATTTCTTCATTCTACAGATATATTAATATTGCTCCATTTAGAAATATTTTAAATGGTTTAGGTAGGGAATTCAGTGCAAAAGGATGTATGTTTCTATGACTTGAGCTGATTAAAGCAGTTACTGCTCCTTTATAGGAATTAGGAAAATACAAAGATGTGAGATGTCCCTCACCTTGTACCTCATTGGTGTGATTTTGTGGAAACCATGGCACTGAACATTTAAGAAATTGAATTGGTTAAAAATTGACTTAGATCCCTAAACTCTTTAGCTCTGTGAAATAGCCCAAGAACCAAATAAACTAGTATGAGGAGGGCTGAGTGCCACTTTGCCTTGCGGGTTTGCCATGCTGCTCTGACAAGGACCAGTTCCAGGGAATTTTTTGTTTTAAATGCCCCTCTTATACTGTACCTGGTTTTGCCACTCCAGTCTTCCAATTCTATTCTTAATGCATATGGAATTGTAGTCTGGGTGCTGAGAAGGTGAATCTTTTCATTTCCCAGCCAAAACTCTGTGTTGCCCGTTGGAGACAAATGTCCAAATCCTTCCTTATACTGAACCCAATTTTTCTTGAAGTCCACGCTCCCATCCAGTCTCTAGTAGAATATTTGCAAAGGTAAAAGCTAATGATTAGTGACCAACAAATTAATACTGTCACAGCTTTATTTTAAAATATTGGTAAACAGGTAAATTATTTAGATGCTATAAGTAAGATGCTATAAGATTGTGGAGTCTCGTTTTTATCAAAGGGGATCATTCTGCGCTTTGGCTAAAGCATCTAACAACCAAAGGTTCCAGCTCCCATTTCTTTGGTAGAATAGTTGTAGCAGGATGTACAATACAGGATTTGTAGGTGAAAGGAATCTTAATGAATGTCTAGTCCACAGCTGTAACTATTCATGTCAGGGTCCAGGACAAGCATTATGGAATTCACCAAGGGCGAGTAGAATGAAAATTGGCCCTTGGATCAATTTTGTAATGCATATTGTGAAAATAATATAAGTAAGAAAAATTCAGTTGTGGGGAGAACTAATTACTATAGAAACTTCTATGATTCAGAATGACTGCATGTGTTAACTTTTTTGGTACCCTCTAAATTTCATTGCCTTAAGGCAAAGCCCCAGTCATCCTACCTTAGTTCCAGCTCTGAACTTAATTTTACAGCTTAGGAAACTGAGGCCAAAAGATGTGAAATGACTTGGCCAAGACCAGGAAGATAGTAAATAGCAAATTTGAGATTTGAATACAGGGCTACTGGCTCTAAATGCCACTACACTAAATTGGTAAAAGTAGTCGATGGCTTTGGCAGTTGAGTGTCATTACTGAACCTTCTAGAAGACTCCAACTTCTTGTAGCAGCCTGAACCTTTCTAAATTATTTTTTCTAGCCCTATTTTTAAGATGGTATGATATTAAGAAGAATGTAGAGTTTGAAGGTTAAAGTCCACTTCAAAGAAAACAAAAATAGTGATGATGATGATGAAGAGTAAGAAGAGGAGGAAGAGGAAGAAAAGGAGGAGGAAGAAGAAGCAAAAGAAAAGGAGGAGAAGAAAAAAGATGAAGAAGAAAGGAGGAGGAAGAGAGGATAAAGGATAAAGGGGAAGCATAAAGGACACCAGGAGGGGCACAGAAAGGAAGAGGAGGAGAAGAGGAAGAAGAACAATAATATACCTTCTGAAGTACAGTCCATCCGTTGCCTGATGAATCTATTTCACAGTAGACTAAGAACTGAGTCTTAGCTTTTAATGGCTTGACAAAGTAAAGCCCACTTACTGAGGCCCCCTTGTTTGCAATGTCTTGACAATCTGTTGGAAAATCAGATTGTGTCAGTCAATGTAGTTTGTCTTGTTTCATTCTGGGGCCACATTCTGGAAAGGACATGGACAAGCTGGAGCTGATTCAGAGGAGGACAGTCAGGATGGGAAGCCAGTTTGACATTAGGCTGTTTGAAGATTTGTTAAAAGAGTGGGAATGTTTAACAGGGAAAGGGAAGACTTGGTGGGGCTAGGGCAGGATAGCGGGCTTCAAGTATTTGTTGGGCTATCATTTGGAAGGCAGATTAGACTTGTTCCTCTTGGACCCAAAGAGCAGAACTCGGAGCAATAGTGGAATTTGCAGAGAAGCAGATGCGAGGAAAAACCTCCTGAGAATTAGGATTTTACCAACATAAAACAGGCAGCCTCAAAACCTAGTTGGTTCCCTCTCATTGGAAGTTTGTAAGCAGAGGCTGAATGGTTGATTGTCCACGAGGTTGTAGAGGAAATTTTCATCCCCGTATAGGTTAAACTAGATGGCTCTGAGATCCCTTTCAGTCTTAGAATCCCACAACCATAGTTTAGAATGCCATTAGCGTCTTAAGGGCAGGCTCACTATTCCTCCAAATTGCACAGTGTTTCCCTGAAGGAAGATGTATGCACTATAATTCTTTTTGAACTGTGAACACTGGAACAGTAAATCAGTCAGTTGACTAGCACTTATTATGAATCTACTTTGTGCTGAGCATTGGGGATACGAGGAAGGAGTCCGTAGTCTAGAGGAGAAGACAGCATGCAAATAACTGTGTTTGCACAAGCTAAAACTGTGTTTGGACAGCTATATACAGGATAAACTGGAACTAGTCTCAGAGGGAAGGCACTAAGATTAAGGAGAACTAGGGCAGGCTTCTTGCAGAAAGTGGGGCTTAGCTGCAACTTAAAGGAAGCCAGAGAAGCTAATAGACAAAGACCAGGAGGGACAGTATTCCAGGCAGTGCAGCCAGCCAATGACAAGACAGAGTTGGGAGATGACCTGCCTTGTGCGAGGAACAGCAAGGAGGTCAGTGTCACTGGATTGCCAAGCACTAGTTGGCAAGCAGCGAAACACTCATTCATAGAGTAATCTGTGATTGGCACTCTGCCTCCCCCTCCAGAAAGCTGATCCCAGAATAAATATCTCACTCACCCTTTCCAGTGGTTTCTTGTATTTGAACTGAGTCTCTGCAAGGTTCCTGACATTTGGCTTCAAGCTCAATTGCCTTTTGTTTCAACTGAAGAATCTTTTGATTGTTTGAAAGCAAGATTTCTTGCAAATACCTACAAACAAAACCAAGTAAAACAAAAGAACAAAAACTGAGATAATTCAGACGTTGTTGGACTCTAATAATTGTCTCTTTCATAAATGTTGCCTTGTTTTTCCAAAAATTTACCCAAGACAGAATTGCTTGTTTTTCTCTTCTGATAAAAATTATAAAATGACATAGTTGGGGCTAAGGGGAAGCACCCTAATCTACATGGGGAAAAATAAAGAAACGCAAAAGATACCATTAAGATTGGAGTACACTTTTAATCTGAATGTCTACACCTACGTGGCTGACATGTGGTATGAAGGAAAGAGCCCTCTCTGCTCTGTGAACATAGATCTTTGGGGCTCGTTTTGATCTTATTCCTCATGAGCAGGAATGGAACAGAAGGAGCAGTGGGGAGGTATCTGTATAGGCAATGAATTAAGATGCCAAATACCATAATAGAAAAGATGCTGGGTTCAGAGGCTGAAGGCTGTGTCCAAATCTTGGCTTTTCCACTTAGTATTTATGTGATCTTGGGCAAGTTACCAAACCCCTCAGGTTCTTCATCAACAAAATGAAAACACTGGATTGGATGAGCACTAAGATCCCTGCCAGTCCTAGATCTATGATGATATTTTGGACTTGGATAAAAAAGCACATGCCAAGCATTTTGCTATTAGCACACATTTCTATCACACTTTAAGGTTCATAAAACATTTTTTTATTTCTATTTTTTGCTTTCTGGAGGAGGAAGGTAAGGCAATTGAGGTTAAGTGACTCGCCCAAGGTCACACGGCTAGTTTTGTGCTAAGTTGAACTCAGGTCCTCCTGACTCCAGGGCCAGTGCTCTATTCACTGCACCACTTAGCCACCCCCATAAAACATTTTTTTTTCCCCACAACCACCATATGGAAAAGGTAATGTGAATATTATTTCCATTTTACAGAATAGAAAACTGAATCTTAGAGAGGGGACTTGACACCCAACATCCAACACCCAACTCTGAAGTATGCCATCCAGAACTCAAATCCAAGTTTTCTGATTTCAATCCAGCATGCTTTCCATTGGTGCTATGCCACCTCCCAAGAAAGTAAATCAGAAAACCAAGAAAATTCATGCCCCTACTAACTATTCCTATTCCTTTTTATATCTGCTGGAGCCCAGCTTGAGGGGGCTTTGGGACCTTATCCTTATGAGAGGATATGCTATTAACCCTTCTTATAGCATCGTGCTGCCGATGTCCATAACTTTGCTTTGGGATGTCTTCCTGACATTCACTACTCTGTCACTAAGTAGAGGTAAACCCTTAAGACTTCTGGGTTTTGCACTTTCCATCAAGTCTGCCACTGAAGTTTCCTATATGTGTTGTAGCTCCCATTAGGATTTAACTCATTAGCAACCCAGAATATCTTGCTTATCTCTCTATATGCCCCACACTTTGCAGAGACACGTGATAAGCAGTTACAAAGTCCTTTTGTTCACTCTTTAATTCACGCACGATCTCTCCCAAAGTGTGAAGCTATTTTAAAAACAATAGAGAAAAGTAATCAAAGTAAACTTCCTATGATCTAACACTCCCATGTTCTTGACCCTTTCAAGGGTTCAAAAAAATTAAAAGGGCTTCAGTGCCACATAAAAAAATCATTTCAATATTTCATTAGCTTGAACATGAGATGTGATACCAGAGGAGAAAATTACATTTGGACAGTGACAATCAAAGGGAAGTGAAGACATCAAGGAGATCTCTCCTTTATGGAGTGTTAAAGGACCATACGACCATAGAAACATAAGTCTAGAGCTTGAAAAGATCTCAAAGGTCAGCTAGTTCAATGCCTGCCTTTTATAGTTGAGAAATTTGAGCATCAGAGATGAAATAACTCATCCAACACCACAAAATGAGCAAAACCACAGAGTAAGGGTATGAATTTGGATCTTATTGACTCCAAGTTCAGTACTCTTTCCACTGCCCATAGACTGATATGGAAAAGGAAAAAAAAATAGAATGCACAACAAATTTCTATGGCCTTGAAATTTTCCCCTATAGTATATTTGAAACAGTAGGCATATTACCAGTTTTAGCTTTTGAAGACAGAAAAAAAAATAGACCAAGAAAATATCCCTCCCAGAAGTAACACTGAGTTTGAAATAGAGTAGCCTTTAAAAAACAATCATGTAAACCAAAGTCCTTACTTAATATTGTTTTCGTGTGTGAGAACCAATGCTTCATATTTCATAATCTCATCAATCATCTTCCTTGACTTCTGCGTCACATCATTGATCACATCTGCAGAAAGGGATCACACAAAGAAAACATCAGTAAGACAGAGGCAAAAGAGATGGGGAGAACGGCTACTTTCTTTTCTAGTTTTCCCATTTTGTGCTTGCTCTTACTTTGAGGTCTTGTATCAGAATTCTGGCCGACTTGGATTTTCTGGATTAGCAGTTTGGATTCTGATGTCTTATTTTCAATATCCCTTAAGGTATCTTCCATATGCTGTAGGTCGTGGTCTATAGTGGTTTGGTATTTGTTTAAGAAATCTGCAATCCCACAAGTAGTCGGACAATAGCTACCCTGCAAGGTAACCGCAAAAGAAGACATTTCCAAAAACCTTGCTAGCTAAGAGCTCTGACTGAAAGCCCCCAGGATTCAAACGACAGGGCCAAGCAAACCCCAGTTGCCCCAAACCAGCAATTTCCTGTGCCGTGTGTCCTGGGTTTCTTACTGTCTAGTCTAGTCCCCCTCACTGTCAAACACAAAACAAGAGACACACAATTACTTACAAATCGCTCATCTAAAATGCAGCAGTTGTCTCTGGTGGCAATATACTGTGGGAAGGAAGCAATAGGAATTTCACTAGCTGGTCACCACATTTTTTTTCAATTCCAAAAGTTGTATTATATCTATCTATCTATCTATCTATCTATCTATCTATCTAATAGTAATGGTGTAGTCACACTTACTGCTTGGCATGTTGAAAAAATTAAGAGTAACGTGGAACAATACAGGGCTAATCTCTGGGGATGCCAAGACAACTGCATAGTGTCTGGAATGCTCTGCCCTTCTGTCTCCCGTCTGCAGAGCAAGCAACTGTTAAACACCTCACTCTCTCCCTACCTTTTATATGAACTCCAGGGATGATGCTGACCACAGTCCAACAAGGCAGCCACTAAGAGGGCCAAGAGCCAATCAAGGGGCTGATTTACCAGAAGGGTGGGGAAACCTCACCCTCTCTCTCTCTGTGTCTCAATCTCTCTGTCCCTTTCCTGGGCCCCAGTGTACCCTCCCACAAATTCCCAGATTTTGCATACAAGTTCCTGCTCCTCCCCCCTCATCCCCACACCCATTTTGGTCAAAGCCAACTTTTTCTCTCTGAAGCAACAGTATCCTGAAAGCCTGATCAAGCATTAGCTGTTGCCCTATGGAGAAGACAAGAGACCATGAAGCTGAATGAAGCAACCACTTCCCAGACATGATTGAGATAAACAAACAGTGTGGTGTGACCTAGAATGGAATGAACCCTGGCTGAATTTAGGAAGGTGTCCAGGGTCATTACAGTCTTACCTACTTTTAAAATGTTCCCTTCTAAGTCTTAGGATGGGATCAATAGACATTTGTGCCAGAGTGTGGGTTATGGGATAGGGATGAAGTATGAAGAGGAGACTTGCTGTCCCCTGCCTACACACACACACATTATATGCCAAGTTCTCCATACGGCCAGAAGTTGATGATATTCAAGGCATGGTCTTAGGGTGCCACCCTATCCTTTTCTACCAAGCTGTATATAGTCATTTGTGTTATAAGATCCCAATGCCTCTGGAATGAATCTTTCCCTTTGTATTGAATCAATTAACAAACATTTATTAAGTGCCCACTATGTGTGAGCTGAGCGTTGTCTAAGTACAAAGAATGAAAGACTCTCTACTTGCATTAAGGTTCCAGAGAGAGGATGAGGATGGGAGATGAAGGTATTAGGCATGAATGGGGGTATGGTTTTCAAGTCCAGCAAGTTAGGAGTAGATCCTGGTGGGAATAAAAGCTGGGCAGTCTGAACCCCTTCACAAAATTGAGGTCCCCAGAGAAGCTCACCAATGGGGGAAAGAGGCAGGTCTGGCAGAGGTTTATTACAGGGTGAGAAGATTGCATAGGTAGTTAGATGTTCCAGAGTGAGGAGACCTCAGGTGCTTAGGAAACTTCTAGGATTCTAGAGCAACTGAGGCATGGTTCTGAAGTCCTCAAAGTTAGGAGCAGAGCAGGAAGACCAACTAGGAAGCATTTGTGGTACTCTAGGTGACAGGTGATTAGAGTGTGAAGTGTTAGCTTTAGGTTCAGTTGAGGAAAGGGATCTCTCTCTCTTACTCTTGGCTGGTTTCTCTGGGACACCAGGCCTCAGTAACAGAGCATCCATATTTTTGTGTAAGCCATGGATGGGAAAAGCCAGTCACCAAAACTCTGAACAAAAACACGGATTTGAAAAAGGAGGAAATAGAACCCTAAGGATATAGACATAGCAATACTTTCCCTTCATAGGGGGAAAGCAGGTTCACCACCACCTGTTAGGATGACGAGGATTGATGTGTGGTGCAGCGGATAAGGAATCAAGCTCAGAATCAGGAAGATGCGGATTCAAGTTTTACTCTTGTTATATGTTGGCTATATATATATGTTCAACTTGTCCATTTTACAGATGAGGAAAATGAGGCTTAAACTGCCCAAATGTAACTTGTCCATGATCGGCGCTTTGCATTACTCCTTTACAACTGATGCTGTATATATCTTGTACATACACAGTTGCTCGTATGTTTGTTGTTCCCCTCCCCCATCTTAGACTATGTGTGGTCCTAGAGAGCAGAGATCCTACTTTTGCTTTCCTTTGCCTTTCTTTTTCCTTTGTTTACACAGTGCCTGATGACAATAGCCACTAATGGCTGCTTGTTGACTGACCAACGGAAGGCCAAGCTACCAGACTGCAGACCAAACCTGTTTTACCAGCATGGCTTCTGATTCAGACTAAGGGAAAGATTGCATATCTTTCTGAGCACTAGCCTAGCTATGTTGAGAAAAGCTTATCATCAGAAATTTGACTGTGAATTGACCATTGTTAAGGCATATGTGGATTCAGTGTCCATTAATGGAATATATCCACACCAATGGAATCACAGATCTTTGAAATATTGAAGTATATTATAACCTATAACTGAATAATTATAAATATTCTTAGTTCTCTTGTTCTATATTTCATTTTTGTATAACCATGAATTTTACAAATGTTGGCAAATACATTAATGGGATAAATGCAATAGTAGATGCATTGAGTTTATAACTTGCATTGCTATAAATTCAACTGGATGTTTATTGAATACTTCTTCATGAATTATTGCAAAAGCATCTTGTAGTGGACAGAAAACTGCCTTGGTAGTCAGAAGTCCTGGGGTTCTAGCCCTGCTATGACTGACTGTTCTTCCCTGCTTTGGGGTTTGGGCAATTCATTTCATGACTTGAACCTTAATTTCTCCTCTGCAAAAAGAGCAAATTGGATTAAATGAGCATCAAAGTTTATATAAGGTTTATGATTCCAAAGGGGGCATGTCATAGGCAATCTACTAGACTCAAAAATCTTTGAGGGCCAGACTTGTCTTATTTAGCTTTGTATTTCCTACAAGAACAACTTCAGTGTACATAAGCACATAGTAGGTGTTTAAGAAATGGTCAGTGAATGAATTAAATTTCCAACTATTTCTTTTAGAGTGATCCAAATGCAAAATGAGTGACACAAGGCAGCTAGGTGAAACAGTGTATAGAGTGTATGATTTGGAGTCAGAAAGACCTGAGTTCAAATCTTACCTCAGGTACTTACTAGCTGTGTTACCTTGAGCAAGTCATTTAACCTCTAGTTTTCTCATCTATAAATAGCATCTACCTCACAGGGTTGTTGCAAGGCAAAAAATTAATTTTTTATTTTGTTTACATTTAGTTAAATTTTAAATATAGCATTTCTATTTTAGACATTTATATTTAAATGTAGCATTTAATTAAAACAATCTTTGTAAAGCACAGACCCTCTAGGATCTAAAGCTGGAAGGGAAATTGGACATCATCTGGTCCAATTCCTTCATACTTCAATTAATTTACCCTTTGGTGATTGCTTTTATAGGAGTAAAGATGAAAGCAATTAATGAAGGTAAAGTTCAGTCATAAATCAAGTCCAAGTCCATGGCAGAGATTTATCAGAATTCAGGGTCTTTATGCATTCCAGCAAGTTATTTTGCTACCTCCCTTGAATGAGTTCAATTCCAGGAAAAACAAACAAAACAAAACATGACTTTAGCCTCTACTTTAGTTACATTGGGAAGTATAGTGACCTATTTTTGTAGTTTCCCTGAAGGATGGCTAGCCTGTGGTTTACTGACAATTATGTGGCCTAATTTCAGTCTAGTAACACTTTGATTAATTAATGTTTAATAAGCTGTGCTCTTTCGTGCTTTGATTGACAATCCTGATGAGAAATTACAAATGATTAATGAAATTCTGGCAGCAAGATGATTTCTTCAATTGGGGTTACTCTACATACAAGGTTATTCTTGAGAAATAGAATAGACTAATATTGATTTAATACGAAGAAGATGAATTTAGGCCAAAAGGCTATTTACATGCCATCTTATTTGTGTTTTGGCTTGAAAACAACACAATTTCCACTACCAAACTATATTGTAATTAGTGAGTGTGATCATCTGTTGCCACCCCACTCAAACTAAAGAGACCATCAATATTGTCTGGTTGAATGGGAAGGCTCAAGGAAGATCAGGGGTAGCCTTGTCTCCCCTCATTGCCAAGGGAGAAGGGTGCATCACTGTCATTCTTCTGGGCTTGAAAGGGAAGATTGAATCTTTTAACTGAATCTCTTTAGGAGACAGGTTAGTTAATATATAAAAAACAGTGTCTAAAGTGTTGAAAGGAGAAAATAGGTTGAAATTGTTTCCCAATTCCTAAGTGAGAATTCTTAAATTCTGGTCTAGATTCCTAAAGGAGGTGATGAATCCTTAAAAGTAAAAGGCTATATGTGTAGGATAGTAGACTCATATTTTTGCCTACAGTAATCTTTTGAGGCCTTGTGTTTCAATGACTTTAAAATAAACATACCTTCTTTACCCAGCTTCCAAATGGAAGGTATTCACATGATTAACTTTTATCAACACCTACCACCCTTATAGGACTGAGTACATAGATGCTGATCACCAAATACTGAATTGGATTGGACTGGAATTCAATGGATTTTCTCACTAGTTTTAAGTGAGGCACATTGACAAGGTAGTCCAAGAAGGACGCTCTGATGGTATATCTAGTTCAACAAGAAATGAAGGGGCAAAGGTTCTCCCAGGCCAAGTGCATCTTACTCTCCAAGACCAGATTTTTCTAAAAGA
The DNA here is from genome assembly GCA_028627135.1 of Pseudochirops cupreus. Lineage (NCBI taxonomy): Eukaryota > Metazoa > Chordata > Mammalia > Diprotodontia > Pseudocheiridae > Pseudochirops > Pseudochirops cupreus. Next base: position 120,958,321 of record CM053583.1, on the reverse strand, counting down.
AGAAAAATATGATGCACTAATATCATCTTAATTGTAGTGTGGTCAGGTAATCAGGTTCCTGAGCCATTAGATTGAATGGTCTATAAATAATAACTGAAGAAAAGTGGAAATGACAATGTTTGGCACAATATTTACTTTCTGTTTCATTATGTTAATCAAGGAAGAAGGACTTAAAAAGAAAGCAACAAATAAATGAAAATGAAAACATGGAAGTGAATGTTCCAACCTCCCTGGAGCTTGTCAGTCAAAAACAGAAAATTGAAGGAGGGAGAGATGAAGTTGCTGGCTCCCAGTCAACCAAGTTAGACTTCATGATCTCCCAGGTGATCTGGCCTCTACACTGGCCTAGAGGTCATAGAAATGAGACCCAGAGAAACAAGCACTAGAAAAATTGCCTAGTGGTTGGAGAAAGAACTACAGAAAGAATCTGAAGGTCACACAGATTCAGGAGCTAGGAGTAAATAGCCTAGTTGGCCAAAGGTAAAACAGTTTGGAATTGAAAATCCAGACATATGATAAACTGAGCCAAGCCATTTTCTGTGTCTAAGTTGAATACATACAATTTGCATATGGCTACACAGACTATGTACTCTATACAACTTGCCTGAGTGTGTGATCGCCAAATGTGACACTATGAAAAACAGGTATTGAGAAGAATCAAGGGACCAGGCCACAGTCCCAAAAAGATAACCTTAAAAAAGAATACCTCTTGTGAGGTCATGGCAGAATTTAACAGTGAGAATGAGACCCTGGGGAAGTTTCTGGTTGGAATCACCCTTAATAGTTGGACCACATGAGCATTTGCCTTCCCTCTTGGGAAGTGATATTAAGAAGAAAATAAAAAGATGAAAGACCAATCAAACAATAAATTTTATCTAGCTTTATGGATGTCCTTGCTTTATCTCAGCTCATTCTATAATCTAGCATATGCTACAATTTTTAATAAAAGGAGTAAGAATTTGGTTTCCATTTTGAATTTGTGGCTACTTCACTTAGCTTGAGTTATAACTTGTGTGGAAGTTAGAATTCCTCCATTCAATGTTAAATGAATGAAGAATATCTAATTTTTTATTAACTTACCATCAACATTTTAGAAAACCTTAGTTTATCAAAAAAGGTTTTATTTTTCACCCTGCTTTCCAAATACTGATTGCAATGTATGCTTTACCTTGAGTGACAGAACAGTGAACTCTAATGGATAAACAAAGATGGGATTTGTAGTAGATAAGTAATGAGCCCAAATATTTATTGAATGTTTTGCAAGTGAACAGGATCAGAGTCTAAACCAAACATTTGGTTGATACTAGTCTTGTCCTGAAGAATAGGTTGTCAGCAGTATCAACAAGAACAAACATTTTTTAGGAAGAGGAAGGAGGCTTAAAAGTTGAATAATTCATAACACCTCTTAAAACAAGGGAGGAGGGGATCATTTTACAAATTGTTCCATTTTCAGAAATATACATTTTTTACTCATTTTATTTTTGCAGTGTGGATAGTTAAACCAATCTATTTTGTATCACTGTGGATTTTGCTGGGGAGGCCTTGCATTGTTCCAGGGATCAATGTGATAAGTACAATGTCATCTATTAATAGAAGGATTTAAAGCACCTTCCCATGAATAATATGTTGAAATTTATGTAGCATTTTGCAAGCACCTTAAATACTTTACTTCATTTGTTCTTCACGATAGCCCTTCAAGGTAGATAGTACAGACATTTTCATTCCCATTTTACAGATGAGGAAATCTCTGAGTTGTAGAAAGGGTAAGTAATTTGTCAAGATAGTCTAGGGCAACAGTGGCATAATACAATTTTATTTAAAAACACTTCGTATGATGATGATGAGGGAAGAGTTAATAATAAAAGTTTTAGTGGGTATTGTGTGTAAGATGTATAGATTATGAATACAATTACCTCATGATACCTTTCTACAACATGGTCAAAAAGTTAGTTGAGAAGTAAAATGCCTGCAGAGATGAGGCTAAACCAAAATTACCCTGAGAATAATTATAGATGAAGCCAGAAAAACAAACAGATATGAAATGGAAGAAATCTGCTGGTATTTCTAGGGTGATAATTCTTATGAGCAATAGTAGTAGAGCCATCACATGTAGATTTGACATTCTTTCTGTTATTTGGAGAAAGAATAATGTCATTAATGAAAATAGAGATAGGAAAATCATCTTGACCTAAGTCTAATCAGAAGAAATCTATTCTGGAGGTGGCACAAATTTAAAACACTCAGGAAATGATTTCCAAGAGAACTCAAAGACAGAACGATGCCAAAAGAATTTAAAAGATCACCAACATTGCTTCTACTAAAAAAAAATATGGTGGTCATGAAGAAGTTACCAAAAACTCCAACTCTATTGCAATTACTTTCTTGTCTTTATCGATTTCTTATAAAAATAGTCTCTTCATCTATTGATAATATCATAGGATTGTACAAATAGCTCTAAGTTGGAGTCAGAAAACCTGGATTCAAGTCCTAACTCTCTCATTTATTAAACATATGACATTGAATAGGTCCGATATCCTCTAAGACTAAGTTTTCTTACCCAGATTGAGAACAAGTTTTGAGAATAAACTACTTATGATACTACTTCACAGGTTTGTTGTGAAGAAAGCATTTTGTAAGACTCTGGAAGAACGTGAAAGAAAAGATTAGTGGGGAGAGGGGATGATAGCAGAAGTCAAGTATTTGAAAGGCTAAAAGTATAGAATCATCTCTTTAACTGTAAAGAGCAAAACTAGAAATGATATGTGGAAGTTCCGAGAGACAAATATAAGGTTTGACTTAAGAAATCATTTTTTAATGAGTAGAAGAGACTGCCTTACAATTCAGTTGTCTGCACTGGACAAGGTCATTTTTTTTGCTGGATAGTCTTCCAACTCTTAGATTCATCAATTATTTAAAGTGTAAAACACTGAACAGATGTGAGAGCAGGAAGAAGAGAAGAAAAGAAAAGAAGTGAAAGAAGAAAAGAAAAAGAAGAAAAAGGAGGAGGAGGAGAAGGAAGAAGAGGAAGAAAAGGAAGAAGAAAAGAAGACAGACTTTTTCCAGGTGATTTTTCCATACTAGAACGCAATTTGTTGATCATTCAATTGAAAATTGCTACTATATTCTACTAAACAATGCTATTGATTAAAAGAAAGTGTTTAACTTTTTGGATAGAATAGAATTCAACTTCAAAGGCTCTCTTCTGGAAAGGTACATTGGTGGGAATAGGAGGATCAAAGAAGGAATGGGATCACTATAAGTGACTACTGAGAGAGAGCAGAGCTTTTCAGTATTTATCTTGCTTCTTGTTTTTCTGCCAAGGAAAATTATATTTTTGATTCAGAGATGACAGAATGAAAAGATTGTTAAATTACACATGAATTGTTGGATTGCCTTGGTAAAGCAAGTTACTACTCTGTGAGTTCCTTTTACTGATGAAATCACAGATCTGAACCTCCACCTATCCAAATGGAATATAAATGGCCAAGGAGTTCCTTTAAACGTTAAAGGGTCTCCTTCATCATTTTAATCTTCATATTTTTTATCTCTATTACTATAATATCCTGATACTAAATATTTTTTCTTATGTTTGGTTTCTGTTACTAAAAATGCCCAGGATTACATTTTTCAAATTATTTTTATTGTTACAAAGCAAGTAAAGATTTCTTCATCAGTTCCCTCGATTGATGATTAAAAAAAACTTTGATATTAGTTTACTCTTGGGTGTTGATTCAGTGGCGTCAAAAGACATAACATGGTGACCTTGAAAAAAGAAGTCATACATTAGCCTAGAACTGTGGGTCAGTCTGCATGTATAGGAGTCGCTCAATAACCATCTGCCGATTAAGTAAGCAAACATTAAACAGTATTTCAGGAATGCTGAACTCAACTGGAAAGGAGAGGAAACAAAATGAACACATAGAGAATCTCGTGCTCTGCAGTCATTGTGACATAGGCTGGTGACGACTTGGCTGAAAGCCAAATGAGTGAACCATCTTAGATCACTTGAACACATGTCCTCAGGGGATCAGAAGAACCAGTTTGGGGTGGCTAGTGGCTAGTTCAGGCAAGGGATAAATAAGATCCCAATCAGGTAGATAGTAAAAGGAGATTGAAAGGATGAAAGAAAAAGCATTCTAGCAGAATGGAAGAGAATTATCCATAGACTGTTTAAAGACATCCCATGAATGTATTCCACTGCTCCATGACCTAGGACAGCCACTTCACTCCAAAGGAATGGAGGATCTTAGACCATTTCTATTCTGTTGCTAGATCCCTTGGTCCTATGGTCCTCTATTCTTAAGCCATGACAAACATACAACCTACAGATTAGGTTATTATCCAATTAGGTATTGTCCAATAGAAATGGACATATTAATCATAGGGGAGATGAGACATGAATACAAAAATGATAACATAAGGCAAAAGTGACAAGATACATCAGGGGACTACCAGCAAATAGGAGCACTTTTACAGTTCTCTCTTTCATTTTTTTCAATATCGTGTTCACTTCTGAGTCCAAATCCTTTATTAAAAGTGCTTTTGTCATTATGGTTGCATTGTTATTGAACGGTTTTACATTCTTCATGACCCCAATTGGGGTTTTCTTGGCAGAGATACTGAAGTGGTTTGCTATTCCCTTTTCCAGCTCATTTTACAATTGAGGACACCGAGGCAAACGGGATTAAGTGACTTACCCAGGGTAACACAGCTAGTAAGTGTCTGAGGCTGAATTTGAACTCAAGAAGGTGAGTCTTCCTGATTCTAAGCCCACCTACATCACCTAGCTGCCTCAATTTAAAGTGTTTACTATGTGTTAAAGGCTGGACTAAGTGCTAGGGATATAAAGAAAAGCAAATATATGATCTTTGTCTTCAAGAAGCTCTTCTAATAGGGGAGAAAACATTCAAATAGTATACACCTGCAAGGCATATACAAAGTAGAAAGAAGGTAAATTCAAAAGGAAGGCCCTAGCAAGGGAGGAAGGATTTAGGGAAAGAGAGGAGACTAAAAGGACCTTTTAAAGAATGTGGAATTTGAACCCAATGTTGAAGGAAGACAGGGAAGCCAGTGGGTGGAGGCAAGGTTATTATAGAGAGCATGGAGGCCAGCTAGGGGGAAGATGTGGTTGGGAAATATAATATCCTAGAGAAGAAATCGCACAAAAGCCAATAGATGAGAGAGTATGGGCAAGAGAAGAAAGTTTTAAAAGACTGGAAAGGTAGAAAGGAAACAGGTTGTACCAAACTCTAAATGACAAATAGATTACTTGATCTCGAGTGATAGAAACTGCTAAAATGTATTGATTGGGGGTTGGGAAGGGAGCGACATGTTTAGAACTGTCCTTTAGAAAATCACTTTGGCAGCTGATTAGAAAATGGATTGGAGTGGGGAGATGCTTGAGACAGGGAGTACAACTTGTGATAGTTCAGGTGTGAGGTGATAAGGGTCTGCACATATGTGAGTGGAGAGGAGACAAGAGATGTAGGGGAGATGTGAAGACAGAAACAACAATGTGTGTGTATATGCATACACATATATACACACACACATCTATATATACACACATATATATCTGGTGCTGTTTTGTTTATATATATATAACTTGTATATAAATATATGTATAGAAAAATATGGATGTATATATAAATATATGCAAATATAACCAGCCATACATAAATACACACACATACACACACACACACACACACACACACATATATATACAAATATGTGTATATACACACACATACACACATCTAGGCTTACAATGTTGGTGTCATCTTTGACTTCTCACTTGCATTCAGCATTTTGAGAATAAGAATAATAGATAACTTTGGAAGAGAGGAGGGTTTGGTGGGGGAAGATAATGGGTTCTCTTTTGGGCATGTTAAGTTCAAGGAGTCTTATGAAGTCACTAAGTGAGAGAGTAGGACCGAGAACCTTGGGGTACTCACATTTAGAGCATGATGTGAGTGACAATCCAGCAATGAACCCTAAGAAGGAACAGTTAGTTAGATAGGTAGGAAGAGAACTAAGACAGATCAGTGTCATAAGAACACAGATGAGAAAGTAACCAGGAGGAGAGGATGGATCTATGATTCTATGATTATCAAAATCAAATGAAATAGAAAACAAAAAGATATAGGCTTACCTATGTTTGTTACAGTGATGAAAGACATCCAGCATAGGGCCCAAAAGGAAGAGGGATTCCTTAAATTTGGTGAGGTTGTCCAGGTGGTTCTGTTTGTGGATCACATCATCCTAATTCCATCAATGCCTGTAATACAGCAAAACATCTTAAATAAGTTCAATTGTCATTCAAAAAAGTTTAGCCTATCTACACAGCAATGACCAAATGGATGAACAATAGCTATTGGTCAGACTGTGATATGAAGTTGGATGAACAACCCATAGATGTGGGCCATTGGTACAATATTTCTTGGACAGTGTCACTGCAAAAGAATGATAAACTTATCACCAAATTGACTATGAGAAGGATGGGACTGCACATGAAAATTTCAAAGTGCTACCTTTCTCCATGACAAAAGACCCAATTAGTCTTTAAAGGGATTATGTCATACCCAACCTTCTGTTTACTCCTCCATGTCTCCCAGAGTAGGGAATAGGTCTTCTCCATTTTGTGGATACATAGCACTATGGACCTCATGATCCAGAAAGCAAATTTTGGTATGTTGTAAATGAACTAGCAAGGCATTGCTCAGAAGGAAGTTGCTATGTTTTTATCCTCCGACTGGGATGCTGTTATATGGACACAGGAAGTGGGGAAGGTTCATTTCTTTCCTAGAGAATCACAACTTTTGACTTGTCTCTTTTCAGAGAAAGCCACTATTGATTATCATTGCATCCTTCCTGCTATGGAGTTATACGTATTCAGAGAGGGTGAGAGATGGGCACAGAAAATGGTTTCTTCCTTTGTGACCTGGGAGGAGTATAAATAGCCAATACTTGAAGTTTCTTGCCTCCTAGACAGATATTGTATAGGACACTACATGTGGATGATGCTAATAAAGAAAATCCTTTCCAAAGAACAAACTGGGTAGTGTAGGCATTATTATCCCTGTACTACAGACAAGAAAAATGTCCCAGAAAGTTTTTGTGACTCCTCTGTCACAGCTAGCTGGTGTTGGACCCAGGATTTGAACAAAGTTTTGCATCCCGCATAGTGTGGTCTCTTTAAGGTACACAGTGCCACGTAGTGTTCTTTTTATATAATATTATTTTCCTTCATTTCTGATGTCCTTGGTAGTGGGCTTTACAAATATAAAATGAGCAAAGTTTGACTTTAGGATTATAGATTAAGAACTGGAAGTAGTTAATAATTGTGCGTGCGCGCGCGCGTGTGTGTGTGTGTGTGTGTTTTGCTGGTGCTGAACAAAAATTAGTTGACATTGCTTTCTAAACTTTTACAAACTGTAACATAGAAATTAAGACATTAATTCTAAAAACATTCCATTTTGGACATATGTTAAATAGGAGGGAGATAAGGAAGGAAACAAGTATGTGTTAAGTACCTACTGTTTTCCAGGTACTGTGCTAAGTTCCAGGGATGTACCCACTGAGGTGGACGCATGCATTGCCAGAGCTAACTCAGTGTTTGGGAGGCCCCGAAGGAAAGTATGGGAGAGAAGAGGTATTAGATCAGACTGAAGGTCTACAGAGCAGTGGTGCTGACCTCATTGTTGTATGTCTGTGAAACCTGGACAGTCTACCAGTGCCATGCCAGGAAACTGAATTGCTTCCATTCGAATTGTCTTAGGAAGATTCTGAAGATCACCTGGCAGACTAAGGTACCAGACACTGAGGTCAGACACTCAAACTAAGCTGCTGAGCATTAAAACTCTGCTTCAGAGAGCGTAACTCTGATGGGTTGGCCACGTTGTTTGAATGCAAAATGTACACTTGCTGAAAAGACTATTTTATGGAGAACTCACAGAGAGCAAGCATCCACATGGTGGTTAGAAAAAGAGATACAAGGACATTCTCAAGGTCTCTCTTAAGAATTTGAAATTGGCCCTTCATTTCTCAGGAACTGGAGAAGAGCGTATGTCCTCAGGAAGAATTGTCAGCATGTCTGCTCCTGTTTTGGCAAAACCACAGCTGTGAGAGCTTTTGGTTAATCACTTGCAATTTCATATTATTATAGCATTTATTCTGTCTTTGGAGTGTGCTACTATGTATAAGTTTGGAGTAGCCAAACCTAGGAAAAGGGCATATCAGAATTTCTATAGAAAGTATGATCCTGTGAAAGATTTTGAAAAGATGAATCAGGTTGGTGTCTTTCAGTATGGAAAACTATGATGAAATATACAGACTTCAGAGGCTTAAGGTTCTTGGATACTTATTACTGACCTGTTTTTCTTGTGCTCTAACATGAAATACATACATTGGCTAAGGAATAGTAAAAAAAAAAGAACTTTCCAATTGATTGTGTGACATAGAAGACTCCGGAACAGAATCACTCAGAATGGCATGCCCACATCAGAGAAGGTGCTGTGTTCCATGAGCAAAGCAGAACTGAGAAAGCTCGAAGGAAATGTAAGACGTGCAAATTTAGAGAATCCATCCCAAATGTTCACATGAATTATTTGTGTCTGACCTCACAATAACTCTGGGAGCTAAGTACTATTCTTATCTCCCTTTTCTAGTTGTGGAAACTGAGGCAAACAGAGGTGACATATTTGGCATATATGCCTTATAAAGTAAGTAGAAATTATTCTTTGTAGGGCTTAGCAAAACATTACTTAGTAAGAGGAAGCCATTAATCATCTCCCACTAAAACACATATAAGAAACTAGGAGAGCACATAAGCTGTGCTGTGATATATGACAAAATTGTAATTACTAAGAAACCACATAACATTTCATGACCAGGCAACAATCACACAAATGTAAAGTTGGAAAAAAAAAGAGGCATGATAGCAATCTTCAGGGATTTGGATGTCTATCATGTGGAATCAAAGATTCACAGACCCTCAAGTCTAGAAGAAACTTCCAAGGCTATTTAGTGAAAGTTGTACCTGGACAAAAATTTCCTTTATAAGCAGCCCTGACAAGTGGCCATCCCACTTCTGCTTTAAGATACATGATGAGACCTCTTAATAGAGACCATTCTATTTTAGATTATCGTTCTAATTATTAGGATTTTTTTCTCTATAGAGAACCAACATCTGGTTCTATGCAATTTATAGCTAGTTCCTCTGAGTTCTTCCATCTGTGGCCAAAGAAAATAACTAATTCCTCTTCTCCATGGCAAACCACACAATTCTTAAGATACCCAGTATGCCTTTCCTAGTCTCTTCTTTCAGGCTAAAGATTCCTTCAGCCTATTCTCATGTAAGATGACCTTGAGGTCATAATCTTCCTGGTCTCCCTCTTGTGGACAATCTCCAGTTTAACAATGTCCTCATGAAAATTTGTTTCCCTGAACAGAAAACAATGCTACAGATGTTGTCTGGCACTACTATCACTTGCCTAGTCCTGAATGCTATAACCTCTCTCTGTCTAAAAAAAAAGTATTTTATTTTTCAATTCATAGAACAAAGCAAGCACTTCCATAACAAGTACAATAAAAAAGATGACTACATATGAAACTGCAAGACTATCATATACAAATTGCTATTCCCTCCAAATATACCACAGAAAGCAAAGTTGGGTAGTTTTGAAAACAAAACTATTTGTTATATTGATTTTCTCGAAATGAAAATGTATTGTTTTATATTGAATCCTCTCCTATGTTCTGCTGTGTACATGGAAATATTTTTTTTCTTTCCTCATTTTATATTTGTTTAAAATTAATTAAAAATTTACAAAAAAAGAAACAAATTGGCTTACTTTTCATCTAAGTACCATAGGACGTGACTGAGTCTGCTCGATTAATCTCAATATATTTCCTCGGTGGCTTCATGTCATCCAGTGACTTGAAACATTTCTTCCTTATAACCTGATGATCTAGAAAACCTGGGTTTGAATCCCAGCTCTGATTCTTATTACCTGTGTGACCTATAAGAAGTCACCTGATCTCTTGAGCCTCAGTTCCCTCATCTATCAAGTAATGGAATTGGACTAGATATCTAAGATCTTTTCCTGCTCCAGAGGCTATATTCTACTTATTTCTCAGGTGCCACCGTTGCTAGATAGGGAAATGTTTTATGTAACAGAGGCATCTAGTGGTAAGGCAGTAAATCACAAGTCTAAGAACCAGGAACACTCTGGGCTGGAAGAAGGGAGCAACAGCTGTAGACAGTCATTGTTGCCATGAGCTTGTTTTAAACACGTAAGCTTTCCTTGATTTAGAAGGCATGAGAAGCTGAACATGAGCCAAAAGTATATGGGAAGGCTGCAGGTAGCTGGAGAAGGGTGTTTCTGTTTAGGGTTCTTATGGTAACCCTGTCAAAGCTGAGTAAAACAGGGCTTGAACAGAGGAACACAGATTTAACAACCAATCCCCCAATATTTATTAAGCACCTACTGTATGGCAGGCATTGTGCTAGTTCTGGAGATACAGGCATAGAGAAACATTACCTGCTTGTAGGGATCTTATATTCTAATGGAAGACAAAGCAAGTACATATTTAAGTATGTACTTCACAAATTTAACATAAATAAATGCAAATATATGGAAAACAGCTAAATACAAGGTAGTTGGGGGAGGAAATTAAGTATCACAAATGGTTTTATGAAGAAGATAGTAATTGAACTGTATCTGTAAAGGAAGAGAAGGTAAAGGTGAGAAGAGACTATAATCTAGGCATGTGATGTGGCCTATGAAAGCATTGCAATAGATAGTAGAGAGGGTGAAAGGTGGCATGTGAGGGAAAGGGAGAAAGCCAATTTGACCATATCACAAAGTACAGGATGGAGAGTAATGTATAATGAGGTTGGAAAAATAGGCTAGTATAGGGACCAGGTAGTATAGGAATTTTAAAGGTAAACAGAGAAATTTTTATCTTATCCTAAATGCAATAAGGAGTGAGTGGATTTGATAGAGTGGGAGAGACATGGTCAGATCTGCATTTAGGGAAAATTATTTTGGTAGTAGTATGTACAATGGAGTTCAGTGAGGAGAGTCTTGAGGCAGAGAAACTAGCTAAGAGATTGTTGAAATAATCTAGGCAAGCAATGATGAGGACTTGAACCAAGATGGTAACTGTGTGAGTAGAGAGAAAGGGACAGCTATGGGAGATATTGTAAAGGCAGAAACGGCAAGATTTGACAATTGATGGGATATGTGGGGTTAGGGAGAATGAGGAGTCAAAGATAATTCTGAGGTTACAAAACTGAGACACTGGAAAGATGGTGATATATTTAACAGATAAAAGGACTCTTGGAAAAGAAGAGAGTTTGGGGGAAAGATCAGGAATTTGATTCTAAAAAGCTTAGTTTAAGATGTCTCCAGGGGATCCAGTATAAAATGTCTGCTAGGCAATTGGTGCTGTGGGACAAAAGCTCAGAGGAGAGAACAGGGCTGGATACATACATGCCTACATACCCATCCATCCATACACACAGAAGTGCAGATTACACACAACTATATATGTATATACATATTTGTGCATTATACAAATATATGTATGTATACAGACAAAAATACCTAGAAAAAAGCTTAGAGGCCATAGAGTCCAAATCATTCATTTTATGGATGATGAAACTGAGGCCCCAAAAGGTTAAGTGACTTGCCCAAGATCACATAAATTTTCAGTGGCACAGTGAGGGTTTGAATGCATATCCTCTCATAAAAAATCCTGTGCTCTTTCCTCCAAGTCACACTGCATTCCCCAAGCACTAATAGACTACGTACAAGGGTAGCTATTGCTTCAGCAAACTGAAGGATCAGCGTTTCTGCCTCCAGTCTACGTGTTCATGTATACCTCAGATGAATACCTCAGAATGAATGCCTCCCTTCTTGTAGCTACCACTACCCCCACCAAGCTGTTATTTCCATTATTATACCTTTCTCCAGTGATAAATGAGGGGAAAGGAGGAGTTTTGCCATGACAATAGTGCCCCTGACTGACCTGCCCAGAGTTATCTTGGGACAGAAGGCATTTATTCATTCACTCACGTATATTATAGTATCCAAGGTATTATTAAGCTGGTTAGGGACTGGCATAAGACAGGCCTGCATAAAGTTTGTTCAAGGTCTTAGGATAGATATAAAGGGGTAAAGGAGGAGAATTGGGAAAGGAGTTCTCAATAATTTTGCTAGTTGTACATTAAGAAAGCTTTATTATAAGCATGTTATCTTACTAATACAAGGAAAATGAAATAGGAGGAGCCAATACAACAGGGTTTATCAAAGGAAAACAGAAAGCCCAAGAAAGAACATAGGAATTTAAAATCGGCAAAGACAAAGTCATGGTAATCAGAAGACCAACCAAATAATTAACATGCAAGCACAACAGGGTTTTTAACAGGATGCCACTTTCCTTGGAGAACAATTATGTAACAAAATTGTATTCTGAGATCTCATTATGCATGGAGGCAGTCGCGTGCCAACTCAAACCAGCTTGTGAGAGGCAACTGTAAAAGTTTCAGGTCTTTTGCAAGCTGGCTGTTAAACAGTCAGTACACAGTTTAGTCACTTCTTGTACCAATAGTGTTACTTATTGCTTTAAAAGAATTGGTGTCCTCCATGGTGATGGAATCCTAATAAAGCTGCCCCCAGCCCCATATTCTTTTTTTTTTAAAATTTTATTATAGTTTGCATCATTCATTTCCACAAGATTTTGAGTTACATATTTTCTCCCCGTCTTTCCCCCACCCACTGCCCCAAAACAGCCATCCCAGTGTGTCCCCCCCTCCCCCAGTCTATTCTCTCCTATATCACTTTTTGGTAGGCCAGCCCCATATTCTAACTTCCTTACAGGCCCCACTGGGCAGACCCAGTGCCCCTACCTAGGCACTCACCCTCCCCCCTCAATATCCTAACTTCATCATATATGCTTCACTGCTCACTAGAGTAACAGGTGTGTCCATGAACTCATATTTCCCACAGAAACAGCAGGTATGTCCATGCACTCAACCACAACCACATCCATCTAGTCTCAGACAGGACCACGATGCTCAGGCAATCAGAGAGCAGCACCACCAGGATGCCCAAGCAGGATGTGGACCCCAAAACAATACAAGAGACACCTTGTCCTAAGTAGACACCTACACAGTAACGGTAAAGAACTGACTTAGAGTAAACTTATGACAGAGAGGTTTATTATAATAGCATTATCATACATGGTAAACACACCAAATGGGTTTTTTGTATGCATTGTGGGTAATCTCATGCCCAGTTCCACTGTGGCTGGGACCCCTCCCCTATTACTTAGTACCTTAACAAACCCATCCTGCTTTTTTGATATTCATAATTTCTATTATATAATTGCATATTTACTTTATAAAAATCCATCTTGCTTTCTCTGAAGTTGCTGGTTCCTCTTGGAACTTAGCCTACTTTGTGAGATGTGTCAATCTCAATAAATACCTATACTTGGATTAGAGGTGGTCTGACTGAATTCTTTGAGACAGTTCTACCACAACACATCATGAAACTGCAACGGTTTTTTGTGTCCCTGGATGGGCGGAGCCTAAACCACAACAGCACACTGCATTTTCTTTTTTCCTTTTCTTGAAATGTTATTCCACTTAATAGTATTTTGTTTTTTCCAATTACACGTAAAGATAGTTTTCAGTATTTACTTTTATAAGATTTTGAGTTCCAATTTTTTTTCTCCCTCCCTTCAGACCTCCCTAGGAAGGAAAACAATCTGATATAGGCTACACATCTACAATTATATTAAACACTTCCACATTAGTCATGTTATGAAAAAAGAATCAGAACAAAAGGGGAAAACGACAAGAAAAAAAAAAGAAAATAGTTTGCTTCAATCTGAATTCAGATTCCATAGTTCTTTCTCTGGATGTGGATAGCATTTTCCATCATGAATTTTTGGAATTGTCTTAGATCATTGTATTGCTGAGAAGAGCTGAGGTTATTGCACAATGTTGCTGTTACTATGTACAATGTTTGTCTGGTTCTGCTCACTTCACTTTGCATCAGTTCATGTAAATCTTTCTAGGTTTTTCTGAAATCTGCCTGCTCTTCACTTGTTGTAGCATAAACTTCAATGGCCCAGGACAAAAAAGATGAAAACCCGAATTTCTCAGGAGTTGTTTGGATTACTTGAATTCTATGCCATGTTGTGCATACAGTTCCTGCACCACAACACATTTCTCATTAGAGTCTAGACCTTTCGCTTTTAGTTAGTTTGGAAAATGGATTTTCATCTGCTCCCATTGACTTTAATGAGAGAAAACTTAAGTCTTCTTTTATATCCAAAAGACAGCTAAGCAAACAAGATGTAATGTAGGTGTTGAAGACAAATCATCAAGATAAGGCTGTATGTGAAAGATCTTCAATGTGCTCACTGTTTCTGTTGAGTTACTGAAGTATACTTTATATAGACTTCAATGGCCCAGGAAAAAAAAAAGATGAAGGAGTTGTTTTTATTAGTTGAATTCTATCTAGGCATTGTTGTGTATACAGTTCCTGCAGCACATGTTAATCATTTTAAAACATTACAAGATAAATTTTATTCTATTTGTCATTAATTTAATTAAAGCCTTAATGGAACTAAAAACTACAACTAAAGAACTTGACATTGAAATAATTAAAATTGGTTAAATACTGGGACCAATTTGGGCAGTATGTACAAGTGCAAAGGGACTCATCACCATGCTGTATGGTGCATGTATCCTAAAATATATTCATATTTCTTATTCTTTTTATTCTGATTTGGCAAAAAAATATTGACTAACATTAACTTCTTGTAAAAACTTACTTTAATAACTGAAAGTCTTGAAGGATTTTCAACTACATTGGAGTCAACATTAACAGAAATCACAAAAATTAATCAAACACACCATAAGAACTTGGAATATTTAAAGATTGGTACTAGGAAGCATGATTCTCAAGTTGAGGATTTAATCAAGTCAGATACATTTGTAGACATTCCATTTAATAAAAATAATAAATTTAATACTCTTCCTAAGAATATGTTACTAGACAATGTAATTCAATACATGAACTTACATCTTTTACCAGAAAGAAACAATAATGAAATTGCTTTTAATTATTTTGATTTATTGGAACTACCTACTTGACCTTATGAAGAACTAACTTTATTGTTAATAGTTGGTGTGGGAAAAATACATCATTTAGGGGAAATTTTAAAACACAAAACTGATTCAAATTGATAATAAATGTAGAATAAGCAAAATTCCAGTCCTTGCAACTACACAGGAATGCTAAAGCTAAATGATGTCTTCACTTTAATGAATATAATTCATGCAAAGGTGACAAACAGTTAAACAGTAGATGATATACAGTAAAAGACAACAAATTTATTAGGGAAAATTAGTGGATAGGGATGCAACTTCATTTGTCAAGTCATACTTGAATTGCAATCACTTGGTTGTTTTAGTTTAGTTCAGTTTAGCAAAAATCAATAAAAGCATTTGGTGAAAATCAACTGGCTCTATGGCATTCATGATAAATAGTAAAGCATACATTATTATTATTTGCACATTGTATGCTATACATCCCTCATTATCACTAAAGTTTATAATAAACTTACCTATATAAATTTATATGTATGTATGTATGTATGTATCTCTCCCCTTTCCCCACGTGAACTGGTCGTTAAACATTTACCAGTACACCACTGTGTGGCGGTGACTCTCAAAGATTTTGCCATCAGAGCACAGGCTCTGCAAGATTCTACCATGGCAGAAAGACTTTAAGTATGATCACAGAAATATACTATGTGAGTTTTCCGTGGAATAATAGCCTACCTAGGTGCAGAGAGACTCATAACCAGAAGAATAGCCACCTGGGGTTAACTCTTTGACCATGGCATCCAATGAAACAACAAAAAATCTAAACATGGCTCGCAGTCCTTGCAGCCCCCTTTCAGTTTCTTCAGTGACATTTTAGGCAGTGAAAGGGCTAGAAGAAGCTAAGAATCACTCAGGCTTTAGACCACTTAGAAATGTTAACTTAAGACACTGGTTATTCTGCATATGAGACCATTGTGACCAGTGTATGCATACACCAGGCAGTGGTTCTTCATGCGGGATCTGTGAACTTGATTTTTTAATATTTTAATAACTTCTGGCATTTAAATTGGCATTTAAAGCTTTTTCCAAAATGGCCCCTTCCTACTTTTGTGATCTTCTTACATCACTCTCCTCCATTCACTCTATGGTTCAACCACACTAACCTGCTTGCTGTTTCTTAAATGTGATGCTCTCCCATCTGCTAGCTCTGTGTCTTTGCACCAGCTCTCCCCTATTCCCAGAGTGTTACCTCCACCACCCCTCTCTTCTGTCCTCTGGAATCTCTGGTTTCCTTTAAAATTGTGATCAAAGTCCATCTTTTACACATGATCCTATGATCAGAGATCAAGAGCTCAAATAAAACTCGGAGGATCTGAGCCACCTTCTTCATTTTTATAGATGAGGAACCTGAAGTCCAGAAAGACTTAATAACATGCCTGAAGTCACGCAGCTGTTAAGCATTAGAAGTGACATTTGAATCCATGGCCTATGACGCCAGAGGCAGCATTCTTTCCATTGTAAAATGCAGCCTCGCCTTTCTCAATCCCTCCACCCCCCCCCAGCTATTGTATTCCATCTTTACATATATACAAACATATATATATATATACACATACACATATACACACATATATACATATATATGTGTATATGTATATATTATATACTTGTTGTCTCCCTTATTAGAATGTAAGATCCTTGAGAGTAGGGAATGTTTCTCTTTCGTCTTTGTATCCTCCAGCATTTTGCCCAGTGCATGGGACATAGTTGGTGCTTAATAAATGTTTATTGATTGTTTGGACCAGTGTAGGGGGAGGAAAAAATAGGGAAGAAATTTACAGAAAGGTTAGTGAGAGATTCTACTATTCCAGACCTTCCTGAAAGGAAGGAAATGGACAAATGGAAAATTTAACAGATCGGTAAAGATTTCTATTGGGTCGCTAGGTGGTGCAATGGATTGAAGGTCAGGTCTGAAGTCAGGAAAACCTGAGTTCAAATGTGACTGCAGATACTTACTAGCTATGTAACCCTGGGCAAGTCACTTCACCCTATTTGCTTCAGTTTACTCATCTATAAAATGAGCTGGAGAAGGAAATGGCAAACCACTCCAGTATCTTTACCAAGAAAACCTCAAATGGGGTCACAAAAAGTTGGACATGACTGAAATGAGTGAAAAAGCCATAGCAACAACAGCAAAGATTTCTATAACAATTTTCTCCTTTAGTAATACTTGAACCATTACATTGATAGTCCCTGAAACACTACGTGAAGAAGTTGAAATGGCACTAAAGAAAACAGAGATAAGCATCTGGACTAAACCAAATACATACAAAACAGGTCCTTGCTAGAGGCAAAACAATTTTAGGTGAGCTAAGTGATCAATTCTTAAGTTGTTTGAAAGAAGGAAGGATACCAATCACTTGGAAAAAACAATTTTCATGCACTCCCCAAACGGACCAAGAAAATATGAACTCATATACCTATTTTCCAACAAAATCCTCCTGAGAATAATTTACTCACTTATTCTAGGTCATTCATCTTTGATAATCATTAGTATGAACACAGCATCTAAAGAAAAGTCAAGGTCTCACAAACGATATTCTGTAGACACCTTTACAATCACTGAAAGGTGCAGAGAATGTAAAATCCCATTGTGCATCTTTGTTGATTGTTAAAATACATTTTATTAAATAGCACAAAATGCCACCTTAGAGGTTCTCCTATGACAAAGTGTCTCCCATAGGTATGTCAAAATTATATAAAATTCTGAAAGATATGACAACAGAGATAATTTTGTTCAACAACCCTCTGATTATTCTTGTCGAACAGGGCAAAAAAACAACAGTTATGTGCTTGCCAAAGGTATTTACTGTTGTCTACAAATATGTTCAGCACCGAGTCTAAGTGAAAGAAGTATTCTCTTTAGAATTGTGGGATCTTCCAGATGTTCCAGTTTATAGATTATATTAATCCTGCTTGCACCAAGCCCTACAACATTGCAAAGCGTCATTAAATAAGACTGATGAATCACTCAACCAAGTTGAACCCAACTACCCAATCAATAAAATAAATAACCAAAAAACCCCAAGAAACTACCTATTGAGCAGATTATATTATGTTATGTTATGCTATGTTATGTTATGTTACATTATGTTATTATATATTATATTATTGCTATATTATAAGGGGATGAGAAGGATCTGGATTGTCTTTGGGAAACAACACAGCATACATAATGGCCCCAAGCTTCTACCTAAAAGATCAGTCTTCTGGTATTTCAATCTTTATGTTGCTGCATGACGATGAACCATGAAACTATGAACCAGTCCTTGAAACTATTCACACACACACACACACACACACGTATGTATGTGTATTTGCATTTATGTATGTATACCATGGAATAAGGCATGGTAGAGGTACACAAATAGATGCACACATACACACATACACACTTTCATATACAATCATTTATAATCAACAAACATTTGTTAAGTGCCCATTCTGTGCCAGGCACTGTTCTAGGACACAAATTCAAAAAATGAAACAAGCCCTACTTTCAAAGATCTTATCTCCTATATACATACAGATATAATATATGTATAAATAAAATTTGTTTCAGGCCTTTCCTTTCATTAATATGGATGTCTCCTAGTGCAAAAACTTCCTTTACTTTCCTTTCCAGGTCAGCCATGGTCAAAGAATAACAAAATATGTGTTAGAAGTAGGTCAAGAATCCTCCTCTTCCTTAGTTTAAGGCCAATTCTCTATCCACTAGACCACATTGCCTTTTTGGAACATATAACCAACAAAAGAATTGTACAGGAAAAGTGCCTTAAAGATATTTTTGAAGAGTTGCATGATTGGAAAAGTTTGTTTGAACCAATATCTTTTGACATTTTATGAGTAATAATATAGCAAGGGAAAATCAGAGGCCTGCTCCATTTTTAATCAATATGAATGTCAAAGGATCCAGAGGAAGTCCCTTAGTCCACTATGTGAATATTTACAGGATATGACTTATGTAGGAGAAGAAGGTGTGGCTTGGTTGCAATTAGTACTTCTGCAGAGAGCACCCATATTGATAAGTCAGGGATGCATCAAAGTATAAAGGCATTATAATAAAACATTGACATAGACATGGTACAGCCCACATTTGCGGCACTAATGTTTGAGCAACATTTTGGGAGAAGGGAGGGAGGGAGGTGAGAGGAGAAAAGATTGTATCTTCCTGCAAATAAAGTTTTATATTCCCAAAGAAAATTGGAGTTCCAGCTATATTTGCGCAACATGCTCATTCTTTTCTTTTTAATATCCCCAGTGCTTAGCATGGAAAATAGTAAGCATTTAATAAATGCTTTTTCATTTTTTCCTTTGCTCCAGAGTATTGAGAAACTTTATTGAAAGAGAAGGAAATGAACCACATAGAATGATAAAGTATGGAGGGCTTGTAATGAGACAGCAGAGGGACTATCCTCCGTGATGTGGAAGTACCTGTGCAATGTACGGTGAAAAATATTTGAAAGGCATAAGGGTATAAGTAAGATATGGCTGCTACCCTCAAGGAGTCTAAAATCTAGCAGCAAGGGCCTCTTCTCTGTGCTTCGAGTCAGAAAATAGGTGTTTAAATCGTTGCTTCCTCACTTCCATATGACCATGGACTCTGTCAGTCTCAGCTTCCTCACTCATAAAGAGGGGAAGGGGAGAGTAGGATCACATGCCCTCTACATTCTACCTCAGTTCTAAATCTTGTGATGCAAGTGTCAAGATTCTTCATTCTATTACTGGACTCAGATACTCTCGTGTGTCTTTCCTGCTTAGACCACCATCAATGTTGTACCAAATAACTGCTTAGGAAAGAGATTCTAAAAGAGAAGCTGGGGGGGTGGAGCCAAGATGGCGGCATAGAAGCAACAAGTTTCCACAGCTCCCACATAGCCACCTCAAATACCCATAATGTATGACTCTAAACAAATTTTAGGCTCCAAAACTCACAAAAATACAGAAAAACACATCTCCTGCTGAAGGCAGCTCGGCAGGAAGGGCTCATCACAGCACATTGGGATCCGAAACCAACCCAGCCTGAAACCACAGCTTGGTCCCAGGGTGGCCAGGATGAGCCGAGCTGCAGCTGGAGCCTTCAAGAGAGTGGATTAGCTGTGGCAGTTTCCAGAATTATCAAGCCATAAGAAACAAAGACTAAATGAAAGGTCAGTGGAACTCAGCTAAATTTAGGGGAGAAAAGCATTCCTGCCGAACTGCCCCCAGGGCAAGGAAGCAGCAGAAGCAGCAGCCGTGCAGCTGCCTCCACCTGGCTGCTTCAGAGCTCTTGGCCTGCAGACTGCCAAGGGGCCAAGTGATCATTCAGAGGCCAAGTGCTCTTGTGCTGAGCAGTCTGGATCCAGATTGTGGGCTCAGGTGGTGGTTCCGGGGTGCATTTTCAGTGAATCAAAGCTGGTGAGGGCTGCAGCAAGCCTCCTAATAGCTCCAGCAGCTGTGAAAACCCCAGTGATTTGGGACAGAGCTTTCTCCTCTGGAAGCAGAGTTCCACAGAGCTACAAAATCAAGTAATTGATTGGCAGCATGGGTGGGTGGGGGAAGCAAAGTAAGAACAGCAATCAAACGTTAGAACCCTTTTTTGGGGACAAAAAGGATCAAAGCATGGAACGGGAGTAAGACAACACAGTCAGAAGTTCCACACCAAAAGCTTCCAAGAAACATGAAGACTGTCTACTAAGCCATAGATCAGCTTAAGAAGGATTTTGAAAACCAAATAAGAGAAGTAGAGGAAAAATTGGGGAGAGAAATGAGAATGATGCAAGAAAATCATGAAAAGAGAGTCAACAACCTGACTAAAGAAAATAACATCTTAAAAAATAGATTAACTCAAATGGCAAAAGAGGCCCAAAAAGCCAATGAGGAGAAGAATGCCTTAAAAAGTCGAATTTGCCAGATGGAAATAGAATCTCAAAAGCTTTCTGAAGAGAATAATTCCTTCAGAATTAAAGTGGAG
>CM053583.1:120925615-120936678 GCA_028627135.1 Pseudochirops cupreus | reverse complement strand
ATATCTGGGTGTGCATATATGTGTATATAGAGGGTACAGGATCAATTGAATAGGCAGGTATGATACTTTAAAAGGTGAAATTCTGAGGTGGGAGAGGATTAGAATGAGAAGAGACAGGGAGAGACAGAATAGGGTTAATCATCTCATATAGAAGAGGCAAGGGATAATTGTTACAATGGAGGGGAAGAACAGGAAGGCAAAAGGGAAAGGGTCAACCTTACTCTCATTGAATTTGGCTTAGGGAAGGAATGACATAAACCCTAAACTGAGTATCTTGCCACACAGGAGAGTAGGGGGATGGGGATGAGAGGTGGGATGACAGAGGGCAGAGTAGGGGGGAAGGGTTTCTGGAAGCACATACTTCTGTAAAGGACAGAGACAGGGACAGGGTAGAGAATAGAACAAGGTGGGGAGGGATAGGAAGGAGGGACATGTAATCAGTCTCTCACAATATGTCCACTGTGGATATGTTCTGTGTAATTACTCATGTACAGCCTTTATTAAATTGCTTGTCCTTTCAGTGGGGGTGGGTGATGGGGGAGGAAGGGAAAGAATCTAGAATTTAAAGTTCTCTAATCAAATGTTTAAAATATATATGTATATATTATTGTTATTAACTACATGCAACTGGCAATCAAGATATACAGGCACTGCAGTAGGGAGAAAGTCAGAGGGGTGATGGGGGAGGACACAGGAGACAGCAGATTTGGGGAGGGGCTATACAGTGGATGGCTGTTTTGAAGTGGTGGTTAGGGAAAGATGGAGAGAAAATTTGTAACTCAAAATCTTGTGGAAATGAGTTATGTAAACAAGAAAATAAAGTAATTTATTTAAAAATTAAATTAAAAAATAAAAGACTAGCTGGAGTAGGGAAGAAAGACACAGTGGGAGGGAGAGATGGAGGAGAGAGAACTGTTTATGGAAAAAGAAAAAGATGGATTTCAGACCTTGAGCCTTGCTCTCTTTATAGTACATTGGAAGATTCTATAGTACATCAGAAAAATGGATCACATAATCAAGGACAACCTGGTGAACAAGCCTCTGCCATCCAGTTTCCTCTTCCCATTGTCAGACACTTCTATCGTTCTACCATTATTTGGGCCATGAAGGCTTGTCTTCAAGAATCCTTTTAAAATATTAAAGTACAAATACTCCTAAATGGTGTTAAACTTTGAGGGGTGGCGTGGAACAGACAGAGCTAAAGAGAACAGTGAACAGAGAGACCAGAGAGAGATGAGCAGGCAGACAACTACTCAACGAGCCGGGCAAACAATTGTACGAAAAGATTTTCTTCCCCCATGGCTTTTCCCAGCTCTCAAATCTCTGATCCCCGGGACTAGAGCGCAGGGCACATGACAAAGATGACTAGATGGGAGGGAAGGTAACTGGGCAGGCTTTCGAGGGGCCATTGTTGGGCAGAGGTCAGCAGTGCAGTCCCGGGCCGGCCTGCAGGGGGTGGTGAGGGCAACAGTTTGGAGGCGCTCCCCACCCAGCCCCGAAAGGGAGAAGAGGGAAGGAGTTTAGTTGCCAGTCGGTTGGGTCCTGGACTTCCCCGCCTTCTCTAACTCGGTGGTGGCTGTTGCCCTCCGGGATTTGGGAACGCAGCACAAAGGGTCTGAAGAGAGCCTGAGAGCCGTGCTGCCATGAGCAGCCCCCGGACACTGCTGCTGCTACCGCTGAGGGGGCCAGTCCCAGCTTCCTGGCTCCCGTTCCGGCTCCGGATCGGACTCGGACTGCAACGCCTGCGGGTTCCGATCTCTGGCTGCGCAGCGTCCCGCCTGCTGGGGACAAAGATCGCGGCTCTTGGGGATAGTCTACGTAGAGGAGAAGGATGCGAAGGGTCGCGCACCGTGCGGATTGGCTGCGCCTCGGCTTTCTGGGGAGACACGGCGGCCTCAGGTAACAGAAGGACAGCCCTCCAGCCCTCGCTTCTGCCGGCCGCCTGGCCTGCCTTCGCCCTGCCTTCGCCCTGCCTTCGCCCTGCCTCGGCTCCCTGGCTCCCCATCACCGCCTGGTGCTGCAAGCTTGGATACAGCCAGGAGAAACGCAGCGCCAGAGCTCAGTGTGCGGGAAGATGGAGCAGGGCCCACAAAGTTCAAAGTCTCCTTCCCCCACCACTGAGCCTCACCCACATACCCACGTCTCAGCCTAGGGCCTGCTCCTTATCCTTTCCCCAATCGGGAGAGAGTGTGTATTTGGCAATGAGTCTATGCGCTTACCCAATTCCTCTCTTGCAAGTGTTTTCCTCTCTCTCCCGGTTATGTACCATGCGCCCTGCTTTTAGTATGTTTTTCTGTTTGGGATTTGTGTCTGTCTCCCTGCCAAAATCTTTCTTTCCGTGTCTCTAACTGTCTCTTCTCTGTCAAGTCAACAAGCATTTAATTAAATATTTACTGTATGTAAGGCACTGGACTAAGTTCTAGAGATACAAAGAGGTAAAAATAACCAACCCCTGCTCTCAGGATGCCCTCAGTCTAATGGGATGAAACATATGAATTCTCTTTCTCTCTCTCTCATTCTGTCTATCTGTGTGTGTGTGTGTGTGTGTATGTGTGTGTCCCTCTGTCTGTCTATCTCTGTCTCTTCCTGTCTCTCTGTCTGTCTCTGTCTCTTTGTCTCTCACTGTCTCTCTGTCTCTGTCTCTATGTCTCTCTCTGTCTCTCCCTCTCCCTCTCTTTCTCTGTTCTGTCTCTGTCTCTTTCTCTCCTTCTCTGTAGCTGCTTCTGTTAGTCTTGGTCTGTGCCCGTCTTCTCCTCCCCACATTCACTCCTCTTAGGACTCAGCAGGAATGCTAGGCTCAAAATGGAGTGTGTTATTGTAGCACAGTGGGGAAATTTTTGTGTTTTGTTTTGTTTTTGGCTTTTTTTTGGCAAGGGAAGGTACAAGCCTTGTGCTTTGGAGGGGAGAAATATTGAACAAGAGGAAGGAGAGAATGTCATTTATGCAAAACATTCGTATAAAGCAGACCTGAGGTAAGAACTTTTTGTGTGACCTTTGGAGGAGTGCGAGTGTTGTCATAAAAATGTCAGGATTGCTTCATTAAAGCCATTTTTTTCTTGTGACAGTAACAAGAAATCATGTCAAGAACAAAGGACAAAGAGACTCAAATGTCAAAAGGAGGTGGAGGAATTGTTTATATACATATATATCATATGGCCTGGCTGGTAGGAATGGTTATTTAGAAAAGTTAGTTTGGTCAGTATGTCAAAAGATTTATGATTTCTTTGGAGCC
This sequence comes from Pseudochirops cupreus, assembly GCA_028627135.1. NCBI lineage: Eukaryota > Metazoa > Chordata > Mammalia > Diprotodontia > Pseudocheiridae > Pseudochirops > Pseudochirops cupreus. Next base: position 120,933,446 of record CM053583.1, on the reverse strand, counting down.
CAGCACTGATTCAGCTCAAAACTTTCTCTGCCTTAGACGATTGCTATAACCAAAAAAATTAAAACTCTTCACTAGGTGGCAACCCTTCAGATGATGAATCTTTCAAATCTGACCTGGCCAAGTCCTCAGGATACATTTTACTTAAAAAGTATTCTAGCTTGGTAGGATTTTTGACAGCTTGCATTCACTGACATAGTCTTCAAGAACCCAGAGTTACCACAACATTGGTTTGGCATTGGAGAAAGAAGTTAGTGGTTAATAGAAGTTAGTTATAGAAGTTATTTAGTTGGAATATTGATTTTATTATAGAGATTTTCTAGTGAAATGGGAAGAATCAATGAAATATAATTTGGGGACAGAAACATTCCTCCATACTAAGTCACTAACTGGCATTGAAGGGCAGTTGCATATAAGTTATAGGGATAGGTCAGGTGTGGAGATCCTGCAACCTTGAGGCCTTCTAAAATCTAGGTCCTTGGATACAGCCTTTTGACTGAGTACAAGTTTTACAGAAAAAAAAAATCCTTTTATTAAGGGAATTTGTTCTGTGAAGTTTTAATTCAGTCAAAGGGCCACGCTTGAGAACCTAGAGGGCCACATGTGGCCTTGAGGCCTCAGGTTCCCCATCCCTGGGATAGATGGTTGCCCCTGCCTTCAGTCATTGTGACATGTAATTCTGCCTAACTATATATATTCTCTTGAATCTGAGAACTTTTGGTCTTCAGCAGCCCCTTATTCAAATGTCAAGTCCCTTAATATTTTACAGTCATTTCTAGGATCCTGTGGAAAAAATGGAAAGAGATGCGTTAAATGATGGTACAGAGAGATGGATTTGGAAGTGGTTGAATAGTCAGAAGGAATAGTCTTTACTAAAGCAATGTCACTTTGGAAGGATGTCTCTAGTGGAGTGTTCTAATGACTAGTCCTTGGTCTCATACCTTTTAATATTTTTTTTTGTATCAATGGCTTATATAGTATAGATAGCATGCTTATCAAACTTGGGGATGGCATGAAGCTGGGGAGATAGCTATCACATTGGATAGTAGAATCAAGATTCCTAAAGATCTCAGAAGGCTAAAATGTTATACTAAATCTAATAAGGTGAAATTTAATATGGATAAATTTAAAGTCTTGTACTTGGATGCAAAAATTCACTTAATAAATATAAGATGAGGGTGGCATGGCTAGACGACAGTTCCTCTGGAAAAAATCTTTCAGGGGAGATTTAGTAGACTTAATCATGAGCTAACAGTGTTATGTGGTCACCAAAAAAGCTAATATAATCTTAGGTTTCATTAAAATAAACATAGTGTCCAAGGCTAGAAAGGTAATAATCCCACTGAATTGTGCACTGCTCAGACCTCATGGATTGAAGGAGCTATGAGTGTTTAATCAAGCCAAGAAGTACTTATTAAGTGCCTTTGTCCCTCCTCTCAAGGATCTCACAGTCTAATGGAAGAGGCAGCATGCAAACAACTGTGTACCAACATTATGTGTACACTCTCAGAGGGAAGACACTAAGACTAAGAAGGACTGGTAAACTTCTTTCAAAAGATGGGATTTTGGGTGAGATTTGAAAGAAGCCACTGAATCCAGAAGGTGGAGATGAGAAAGGACATTCTAGGTCTGAGAAGGTGAAAACATTGTTTGAGGAACAGCAAGGAGACTGTTACTGCATGGTGGACTAGGTGGAACAGAGTAAGGTGCAAAAAGACTGTGAAAGTAGGAAAGGGCCAGGTTATGGAGAACTTTAAGAGCCAAACATAGGGCTTTATATTTCATTTTGGAGGTAACAGACATCCAGTGGGGTTTATGGAAAAGGAGGGTGACATGGTCAAAGCTATACCTTAGAAAATTCAATTTTATAGGTGAGTATTGAACTAGAAGAAGAATGGACTTAGAGAAGCTAGCTGGTACAGTGGATAATAACCAGACCTGGTGTCAGGAAGACCTGAGTTCCACTCCAGCCTCAGACCCTTACTAACTATGTGATCCTGGACAGGTCACTTAATCCTGTTTGCTTTAGTTTCCTCATCTGTAAAATGAGCTGGAGAAGATTATGGCAAACCACTTCAGCATCTTTGCCAAGAAAAGCTGAAATAGGGTCACAAAGAGTAGGATTTGACTGAAAAACAACTGAACAGCAAGAAGATTTGGGGGAACGTGACTAAATTCAAGTATTCGAAGGGCTGTAGCATGGAAGGGGGATCAAATGTGCTTTGCATAATCCTAGAGTCCAGAAGCGTGAACAAGTAAAAATTGCAGGTAAATAATTTGGAGTAAGATATCAGGCAAACTTCCAAATAATTAATATTTTCCCATTACTATGGGATTGTACTGCTTTAGTAGGCAACATATTCCCCTTCCCTAGAAGTGTTTAAGCAAATGATGGTGGCCAATTTCAAGATAGAATGTAGAAAGGATTCTTGTTTGGGTGTGGGTGGAATTATGTAATTTCTGAGCTCATTCTATCATTCTGTGATTCCACATAATTCAATCATTAGTACAGAAAATGCTGAATTGGTGGTTAGAGATCTAGATTGCCTTCCAAACTAAATGGTGTCTAAAGTTCCTTCCAGATCTAACATTCTGCGATTCTAAGAGATGGGGCAAGGATGGCAGTATCAAGAGCAGCTAACAATTTAACTAGGAATCAGTTGACAACTGAGAGAAGAGAGCTAACTAAAATGGAACCTGGAAATAAGTAGAAGGAAATGTACTTTAGAGATGAGGGGAATTGGGTCCTAAAGAGAGAGATGAGCATGTGCCTAATGAAGCAACACATATTCACCAATGTACCCTATAAAATGTTGGGAACTTTGTGGGATATGAAAAAGAATCTGAAGGATTGTCCTTGCCTAGCTCATTTGGGCACACCAACCTGAACTCTTTGAAACCAGCTAGAGGTACCTGGCTGGTTTTGACAGTTGTCTACGAGTTCCACTCCTTGGCAACCATTTTTGTTCTTTCTCAGTCCACAGATCATTCTCCATGGAAGAGAAAACAGATATAAAATGAGATTTAGTACCTGGCATGTGCTACAAACAGTTCTGTCCTTTATTTAATATTACTCTTGCTTCCTTCATAGCTTAATTGTGTTTCATTATCTTTAGCTTTCACTAGCGAGCTCAAATCCTTCTGGGATTTAGTGTTTCCTGGCAATTCTTACAGGACTGCTGCTCCTTTGTATTCTTCAATTACTTGACTTTATTTTCATCTTCTGTATATGTCTTCTTAAAACTTGAATTGATCAGAGTTCCTTTTGCATCCACATCAGGTTCTTTATGTAGGTATCTTTTATCCTACTTTGTTGTTGTTCTTATTCAGTTGTGTCTGACTCTTTATGACCCCATTTAGGGTTTTCTTGGTAAAGATACCGGAGTGGTTTGTCATTTCCTTCTCCAGCTGCTTTTACAGATGAGGTACCTGAGACAAACAGGGTTAAATGACTTGCCCAGGGTAATACAACTAACTAGTAAGTGTCTGAGGCTGGATTTGAATTCAGGTCCTCCTGACTCCAGGCCTGCCATTTCTGTCCACTGAGTCACTTAGCTGTTCCCATGTTCAGTGCTAGGTGCCACATTTAAGGAAGAACATTGACATGCTAGAATGTATCAAGGAGATGGGGAACAAGATGGTGACGGACCTCAAAATCCTGTTGATCCTGAATATGCCACTTACTTCCTATGTAACTGGAGAAAAGTCAAGTCTCCTGGTTCTCATTTTCTTCACCTGTAAAATGAAGGAATTGGACTAAGCCATCTCTAAGGTCCTTTGCAACTGCAAATTTGTGCCCCTCTGATCATGTCACACAGAGCCTTTTCAAGATTCATTTACAACTTAATCTGAGAAAATCAGAAGGTGATACAAAGGACAAAGGATGCTCCATTTCTTGTTCTGAGGAAGTAGAGGAGTTTTTTTTGGTTTGGTTTTGTTTGGAAGGTGATAAGCATGAGTCACACTGTGTTTGGAATCACAAATGAAATTAATTTATTTGTTCATATCCCTACTAAAAGAATAGGATCCTTTCATGTCTTCAACTGGCTGAACTGATGGAGTTATCCATGGCCTGAGGAAAATGAAGATAGGGAGGTTTCAGCTTCAGTTTTAGGAAGCAAAAACCTTTCTACTGTGAAGAAAGGGCAAAAGTCGCATTTTTGTGGAAACCTCCAAACATTTAGAATAGTAGATTTGGAGCAGCAAAGGACCTAGAAGTCATATAGTTAAAAAACCCAACAACCTGAGACCCAGAGATTACTTGTCTCAGAATACACAGGCAGAAAATGGCAGAGCCAGGATTTGACCCTAGACCCTAACTCCACATGGAGTATGGTTTTCATGGCCTGCACTGCCTACTGTGAAGATAAATATCACATCCAACGTGAGCTTTTTCTGAGCTAAACAGTCATCAGATCCTCGTGATGCATGATAGCTTATGGAATCTTCTGCCCAAAAAGTTCTTTCTCCTGAATCCCTCCTTCTTTTCATTTATCTCTAGAATTTTTCCTCTCTTGGTTGATAGTGTTTTTCCTTGTCTTCTGTCTTACATATCCCCAAAACACCAGCAAACACCTTAAGTGAGTTTATGTCACTGCTTTTGATGCTCAGCAGATCACTCAGCAAACTTCCGTGACCACATATGCCGTAGAATCTTAAATTTTTTTTAAGTTTTGTTGCTTGTATTTTTTTGCATCATCATAGTTTGCCCCAGTATTCTTCCCCTCAATTTTTGCTCCCAGAAAGCTATCTTATTTAACAAATAGTATTTTTAAAGAAAATAAAAAGAAGAGGAAAAATAATTAATCAATACATTGAAAAAGTGTGAAAATACCTGCAGTGATATACACTTGCGGATCTCCCACCTCAGTGAAGAGTGGGGGAAGTAAGAGTGTCTTCTTATATTTCTCCTTTCAGAGCATGCTTGTGCCTTTATAATTTTGCAGCAATAACTTTTAATTTTTAATTTTATTTTTTCTCAATTACATGTAAAAAAATTTTTTTAACATTCAGTTTTTAAAATTTTGAGTTCCAAATTCTTTCCTTCCCTCTTCACTCCTATCTTGTGAAGGCAAACAGATATAGATTACATATGTGCAGTCATACAGAACTTTTTTTTCTTTATTTTTTATTAATTGATTTGTTCATTTACTTTTAGTTTACAAGATTCAGTTCCACAATCCCTTGAGTTTCAAATTTTCTCCCCTCCCTCACTCCTCAACCCATGGCAGCATGCAATCATGTATAGGATCTGCAAATACTTTCACACTGGACATTTGTCTGCTTGTATAGAAGGGTTGTAATCAATGGAGTGAACAATGGGGAAAAAAATGGAAAACCAAACATGGAAAAGAGCGATAGCATGTAGGTTGCTTCAGTCTCCATTTAAACTCTGGTCTTTCTAGATCTTTCTCTGAATGTAGGTATCTCCTTCCATCCTGGGACTTGTAGAGTTGTCTTATAGCTGTGCATTGCTGAGAAGAGTCCAGTTTATCAAGGTTGGTCGTCACACATACGATGTGTCTGTGATTGTGTACAAATTTTTCCTGGTTCTGCTCTTCTGACTTAGCGTCAGTTTGTATAAGCCTCTCCAGGTGGATATGAAGACTGTCTCCTCCCTATTTCTTATAGTACAACAGTATTCCATTCCATTCATATACCACAACTTGTTTAGCCATTCCGCAATTGATGGGCATCCCCCTAAATTCCAGTTTTTTGCCACCACAAAGAAAGCTGCAATAAATATTTTTGTACATATGAGTCTTCCTCCCACTCCTATGATGTCTTTGGGATACAACTCCAGAAGTGGTATTACTGGGTCAAAGGGTATGCAATTATTTATAGCCCTTTGGGCATAGTTCCAGATGGCTCTCCAGAATGGTTGTATTAGTTCACAGCTCCGCCAACAATGCATTAGTGTTCCCATTTTTCCACATCCTCTCCAGCATTTGTCATTTTCCTGTTTCTCATCTTAGCCAATCTGACTGGTGAGATGTGGTACCTCAAAGTTGTTTTGATTTGCATTTCTTGAATCAAGAGTGATTTAGAGCATTTTTTCATATGCTTATAGATATCTTTAATTTTTACCTCTGAAAATTGCCTGTTCATATCCTTTGACCATTTGTCAATTGGGAATGAGCTGTGTTCTTATAGATTTTACTTAATTCCCTGTATATTTTAGAAATGAGGCCTTTATCAGAGACACTGGTTGTAAAATTCTTTCCCAATTTCCCACTTCCTTCTTAATCTTGGTTACGTTGGCTTTGTTTGTACAGAAACTTGTCAATTTAATGTAATCAAGATTATCCATTTTGCATTGTGTAATGCTCTCCAACCCTTCTTTGGTCTTAAAGTCTTCCCTGCTCCATAAATCTGACAGGTAAACTATTCCATCCTTCCCCAGATTACTTACATTATCAGCCTTTATACCTAGATCATGTACCCATTTAGACTTGACTTCGGTGTATGGCATTAGATGATGGTCTATGCTCAGTTTCTGCCATACTATATTCCAATTTTTCCAGCAGTTTTTGTCAAATAGTGAGTTCTTATCCCAAAAACTGGGGTCTTTGCACTTATCAAACTGTATATTACTATAATCATTGACTATTGAGTCTTTTGTACCCAATCTATTGCATTGATCCACTACTCTATTCCTTGGCCAGTACCAAGCAGTTTTGATGACTGCAATACAGATTAAAATCTGGTATGGCTAGGCCACCTTCCCTAGCATTCCTTTTCACTAATTGCCTTGATAGTCTGGACCTTTTGTTCTTCCAAATGAATTTTGTTATTATTTTGTCTATAAAATAATTTTTGGTAGATTGATTGGTATGGCACTAATTATATAATTTAATTTAGGTAAAATTGTTGTTTTTATTATATTAGTTTGACCCAGCCATAAGCAACTGATGTTTTTCCAATTAGTTAGATCTGATTTTATTTGTGTGAAAAGTGTTTTATAGTTGTGTTCATAAAGGTACTGGGTTTGTTTTGGCAGGTAGATTCCCAAATATTTTATAATGTCTGCAGTAACTTTAAATGGGGTTTCTCTTACTATCTCGCTGTTGGACATCGTTGGATATATATAGGAATGCTGAGGATTTATGTGGGTTTATTTTATATCCTGCAACTTTGCTAAATTTATTTATTGTCTCAAGGAGTTTTTTATTTGATTTTCTAGGATTCTCCAAGTATATCATCATATCATCTGCAAAGAGTGGTAGCTTGGTCTCTTCTTTCCCTAATTTGATTCCTTTGATTTCTTTTTCTTCTCTAATTGCTACTGCTAACATTTCTAGTACCAGATTGAATAAGAGGGGTGATAATGAACATCCTTGTTTCACCCCTGATCTTATTGGAAATGCTTCTAGTTCATCCCCATTACATATAATACTTGCTGATGGCTTTAAGTAAATGCTGCCTATTATTCTAAGAAAAACTCCATTTATTCCTATATTTTCTATTGTTTTTAATAGGAATGGATGTTGTATTTTGTTAAAAGCTTTTTCTTCATCTATTGAGATAATCATATGGTTTCTGCTAGTTTTATTCTTGATATGATCAATGATACTGATGGTTTTCCTAATGTTGAACCATCCTTGCATTCCTGGAATAAACCCAACCTGATCAGAATTTATTACTCTTGTGATAAGTTGCTGAAGTCTTTTTGCTAATATTTTATTTAAAATTTTTGCATCTGTATTCATGAGGGAGATTGGTCTATAATTTTCTTTTTCTGTTTTGTCTCTCCCTGCTCTAGGTATCAATACCATATTTGTGTCATAAAAAGAATTTGGTAGGACTCCTTCCTCACCAATTTTCCCAAATAGTT
>CM053583.1:120895422-120915645 GCA_028627135.1 Pseudochirops cupreus | reverse complement strand
TCTCACTCAGCATCAATTTGTATAAGCCTCTCCAGGTAATTATGAAGTTCATCTCCTTCCCCTTTCTTATAGCACAATAGTATTCCATTACATTCATATACTACCACTTGTTCAGCCATTCCCCAATTGATGGGCATGCCCTATATTTCCAGTTTTTTGCCACCACAAAGAGAATTGCAATAAATATTTTTGTACATATGGGTCCTTTTCCCACTTCTATGACCTCCTTGGGCCCATATTTTGTCTTAAAGAATGTGTATTCTTGGACTATGAGAGGAAACATAGGTATGCTTTCTCTACTGGGCTCATTCACCATAATGGTTTCTACTATATTAATTTTAAATGATCACCATAAGTCAGGTGGTTTGATCTCCCACTTGAGTGAAGTAAAAGTAGTAGCAAAAAGATTCATGTCTGAAAATTTTATAGAGAGGCCTTGTGTCTTCATGCCAGAGTTTTAGAGCCAAAAGTGATCAGGTGGCAAGGTGGTCCAGTGGGTCGAGACTTGGGTCTGAAGTCAGGAAGCCCTTATTCAAATATGACCTGAGATACTTACTTGCACAGAATGCAGAAAAAATAGCTGTGTGACCTTGGACAATTCACTTAACCTCTTTCTCAGTTTCTTTAACTGTGATATGGAGATTATACTAACATCTACCTCCCAGGATTGCTGTGAGGAGCAAATGAGACATTATTTTAAAGCACTTAGCCCAGTGCCTGGCACAAAAATAAGTGATGTGAAAATGCTAGCTATCGTTATGATTATTAAGCAAACCAAAAAAGAAAGAAAATGCATACCTCTGTATCAGACACCAACCTTCTCAAAATACTTTCAGCCGTCTGCCTTCCTTTCTCTGTGGCTCTTGGCCCTCCTATTGGACACACAGCAGTTGCTCTGAAACCATCCTGGTAAGAAGCACTTACCTATTGGCAAAATGTTATAAGATTAAGCCAAGGGACTTATCTGTAGTTAATAATAATAAAGCATCCCAGAATTGTAGTGCAGAAGCATGTTTGGTTTATTCTAACACAAAAGAAACAGTTTTTCCTAAACACAAATGGCAAGTCTCAAAGCTGCAGGATAGTGGTGTTTGGGTGATTTATTTGGGGGTGGGGGAGCTGATGTGTTTGGAAGACCATGAGCCTTATGGGGAAATGTACAAGACACTGAAAATAGTCATGTAAATAAGAGCTAAGCCCCACACATGGAAGTGATCTATTTGGGAAAGTGGCTACTCATCTGCAAAACAAAAATTAGGAACATAAAACTACCTTGCCTGGATCAAAGACCATGAGAGAGGAAGTAATGCCCAATGAGGTTGGAATGACAAGTTGGGGCCTGAATGTATAGGATTTTAAAAGCTAAATGAAGGAGTTGAAAATCTATCCTAGATGCCATAGGAAGCCACAGGAGTTGATTAAATAGGGCAGTCACATAGCCAGAACTATGTTTGAGAAAAACCACTTAGGCATCACTTTGTGGTATGCACTAGAGTAGGAAGTGATGAGGAAAGGAGATGAATTAGGATGTTATTGCAATAATAAAGGTGAGAAGTGGTGAGAGCTTCAAAGGTTTTGGAGATTACCTAGAAGACGATACAGAGAAGGACTACATTAAATGTTAATTAGCAGTTAAGCATTAATTTTAAAAATTCTATTGGACTAACAGTAAAAGCAAAAGAGAAAAATAAAAAATTTGTAAAATGTTTCCATCAATTAAAAAAAGTGAACTATGACTGATTGACTTTACTGTTTAACTGTTGCTTCTGAACTTAGTAAAAGTTTTAAAATGTTTCATTGCTTTTACAGCTCTAAGAAAATCAAGCTTTTCTCTCTACTTGGTCCAATTATGTCCACTATTTTGTAAATAATCTAATTCATTTACAAACATCTTAACATACACTGATTAATTCATGTATTCCATATACTGACACTATAGGTGATGTTATTGTTGTGTAAAAAAAATATTTCACAGTAGACATACATGAACATCTACCACTAAAACTAAATCTTAGAATGCAATATTAGAGCTGGGGTTCCAGGTTGCAAAAATTAAACTCAACTCTGCTCCATAATGATGACTAAGTCATAATAACCCTTGGAAGATGTTGAAATTCTTTGGTTTTATTATAAAGGTATTAAAGAGCAATTCATTTCAATTTCTCCTAAAAGAAAGATACCTTTCACTGAAATGAGATCAATGAAATGGTTTTATCATTGTCTACCTAATATGCATTCAAGCTGATACACATTAGTTGACAACAATTCGATTTATTTCAGTAAGCATTTATTGAATTATCTACTACAAGGCATCGTGCTAGGCACTGGGGACGTAAAAATTAAGTAAAAATTAGCTCCTGCCTTCAACATGCTTACATTTTATTGTTTTAATGAATTAGAGATATCACCACTGAAGTGGTGATTTGTGTACCACCTAGGATCCTATACTATCTTCTATCTTTGGTAATAACGGTTTCATATTGGGAAATGTACAAATATAATCATTACAAACCAAAGTTGTCCATGTCAATTTTATAAAAGCCTCTACGTCTGTTCCCTGTCCCTGTTAGTTTCTAAATGAGAAAGAATATGATCAACCTTTTAAGTTCAACATTCGTTTTTATTTTTATTAACATTTTAAAATTATATATGTTTTCAATAACACCATCACTTTTTCCTCCTCTGGACACATTCATAAATGGAATTAAAATAAGAAAATCCGTGTATTACATGGTATTATAAAACAATGTTTATTATTCAACCTTATGGGTTTTTTGCATTTTTTTGTCAACTTCAAAAATGAGACATTATTTTCACTATCCAAAAACTGGATACACTCTGCACCACTATTTCTCAATCCACCATAATTGCCTTCTCTTGGATTCCTGCTTCATTCTTGAATCATGGAAACATGGCTGTGTAGGCTAAAATAAATAAACTGTTCATTTCCACACTCCCAGCCCTTGCCAAACCAAAGGAAATAAAAACAACAGAAAGAAAAAGAAACCTGCACTCAGTAAGGCCGTGTGTATGCTATGGGGATTGCTGAAAGAATTGAGTAATTCGCCAACGAAATTAGTCTATCACCATGGCCAACTGTGGAGAAAACAGCAAAGAGTAATTTCACTCAGTACATTCTCTAGAGTAGTACATTAGGCAGTGGTAACAGAGGATTTCCGGAAACCATTTGTATCGAAAGACCCACTCTACATTGCCAGTTTTCTCTTACACCATTCCCCTTTACAGACCAGTCTAATTGTATTATCTCTAATTTCTAAAACACACTATGGGCTTTTCACAGCTTACATGCTCTATTTTAGATTGTTTCCTATACTAGGAATGTCCTCTAATGTCACTCAGAGGTAATGTGACACAACATTGGACTCAAAGTATTCCCAAGTCAATTTTTACCAATACATAAAGACCTCAATCTAATGCCATTATCACACAAAACCATGCTCTTTGCAAATTTAAAAAAATAGTAGTTCACTCAAATCTAATGCATAATCTCCACTGCACTGTAAGAGAACTGGTCTGTGTAAGCATTATCATTTAAATTCCTGACAAACGAGAAACTTTTTTAAAAAGGAAAAATAAAGGAACCTTATAAGATGCAGAAGGAGCTGATCCCTTTGCTCCATTGACTTGCACGGCCCCACCTTCAACACCTAAATATTGAAAAGAAAAACTCAGCATTTATATTACGCAGAACCTCCTTTAAACAAAGAAACATTATTCTTTTTAGGGACCATGATTAAAATAAGCTGATACTAAAAAATAAGAAGGAATGTGATTAGCATGTTTTTTTTACTCTTCTATGAGGATTTTCATTAGAGGCACAGACCTTATCAATGAGTCCTAGCTAGACAGGCTCTTTCATTTTGGGGTACAGTCGTGTGTCTTAGCATGATAGATCCTTGTAATGACTCTACTAGGCAGTGGCTGAAAAAGTTTTGACTGAAGAGTGTACTGGTAAATGTTTACCAGCTGGTTGTCTAGGGGAAAAAAGTACATGCAACACACTTTGAAGTTTAATTCACATTACTGACATTTCCTCCATCAGTTTCTTAAGTCTTGACCATCAGCCAAACAATAAATCAAGGCTTGATTTCTAGCATTTGCCACTTTCTAAGCTATAAAGGATCACCCTGAAAATTTAGTATTTGGTTCTTGGGAGCCAGTATGACCTGCCTCCAGCATACAAACATTTGGACCAATCTTTGCTTCTTTCTACAGTGAACTGAAACAGAGTTAAGATCTTTAAATATCTTTTAATGAGTAGTTTTCATTATAGCTAGGTCCCAGCTATCATGAATAATGAATACTGTGAAGTGGTCACATTAGTCAGATTTACATACTTATTTCCATTGGGTTGGAACCGACAACCATATTTTACACAATTATAACTCCAAATAGTGTAAATTTATATATGTGCAACTACTTCATGGGATTTGCTAATCACACTAATCAAGACTAAGCAGTCTTTTTATGTAAACCAGGAATGATTAATCAATCTCTCTTTGTGTTAAATAACACCTGAAATACCATAGAGGGTAACAGCATAAATAGCATAAAAATATTTGACCTTAGACAGGTAAGTGGCACTCTGTTGTACTCTTGGTCCTATAATAGGCCCACCTTGCATAGCTATTTATTTTAAAGAGAAAAAAAGTGTCAGTTCACTGTTATTGTTTCCTATTAGATTAAAGTAGTAGTTCACCCTGGCACTATGTATAATAATACTTGGCACTATGTATAATAATCATTAATAAATCATTTCTATCATTCTCAAAACAATGGTCACAGAAACAATGTCTTTCTGACTCTGAATAGTTTAATCTAAAGATTAAATCTAATCCAAAGATTACATCAAGAGCACTGATATTTGACTAAGAACACTTTAAAAAGTTCTGGTTGAAAAGTTCCTTTTTAGCAATGCCAGAGTCATTTCCCATTAGACTCCCCAACGAGGAGTAAAGGCTGCTCCAAACAACTTGTGTCACAGTTATACAACAATACTACCAATGATCTTAAGTATTGATTTTGTTTCCAATTTACATTCTCTTTCTCCCTTTGACCTCTTTCTCTTCCCTCATTTCTCTCACTTCAAAACTTCAAGGGCAGTGCGGCTAGGTGGCTCAGTGAATAGAGCACTGGCTCTGGAGTCAGGAGGACCTGAGTTCAAATTTGACCTCAGATACTTAACACTTTCTAGCCATATAAGCAAGTCGCTTAACCCCAATTGCCCTCCAAAAAGAAAAAAAAAACCCAAAACTTCAAGGGACATTCATTTCCTTAGAGTAGGTAATCCATTCACCAACAGAAATTGCAACCACTCTCTGCCTTAGAAAACAATCTTCCCTAGTTGAAGTGGCTCAAAATTTGCCACCCTGTAGCCAACCAGGAAACATGTCTTTCCAAACTTAGCTAGGCTGGTCAGCAGATGATACAGATACAGTTTGCGACTGGGTGCATATGCAAAACCTTTCTAGCCTGGTAGGACTTTTCTACTAACAGTCTTTGAGAACCCACGATCACTGCTAAATCACCATAAGGCATCAGAATAGGACTTCAGTGAAGGTTTTACATATATCAAGTATTTAAAATATATAAACATATATGAATCAATCTTCACATCTATGTTCATAAGCAGCTTATGTGAAAAAGATCTATAGATTGGTATGTTTACATGTCAATATGTACATATGCTCATACATGTATATAAATATACAGACATCCTATATATTTTAAATCAAGATGTCCATCAAATTGAAACAAAGCAGCACCTCTTAGTTCAGACTTGAATTATATCTGAACAGCCGGGAGTACAATAAAATCAGTAAGATAAACAATGGCAAGAATAGCCTGCCCTGTTGTCTCTGTTGGACATGTCGAAGTACTTGCAACTAAAAATATTTGAGAAATCTGTCTATTTTCCATCTGTTATATTTCTCAAGGATAATTGAAAGTACATGTGAAAGTTCATTGTAAGTTCAATTATGTCATATCAGGTCATTTATGAGCCAAAAGTTCATTGAGAGGTTATTTCCTAAAACAGAAAGAGAGAGAGAGAGAGAGAGAGAGAGAGAGAGAGAGAGAGAGAGAGAGAGAGAGAGAGATTGAGAGAGATTTATTAAGGCTGGTTTATATTGTCTTTTGATGATTGCATTTTTAAAAACTTATTAAATTAAAGAGGTTTTATCAATTGTTTTAAATTATCTTGTACTTTGCTTAACCACAATAATATGAATTATCAAGTCCCTTGTAAGCAAGACTTCTAATCTGGTGTGGCTTGGGAGAGTATATTTTTTCACATAATCTTATTACTTGGCTTAAATGACAAATTTTTCGACAGAGTAATAATTGACAGACAAAATGGGGAAAAGGCCTGGGAAACAGCTACTAATTTAATAATGATAGATTATTTTCTGTGAAATTTAACTAAAAGAATCCAAAAATAAAATTCAAAGTAAAGAATGCTATTTTTAACTCTCAGTTTGTGTTGTGCACAAGGGAGCAGGCTGTGCCCAAAATAAGGGAATCAGGAAAGCTAAATTTAGTTGGCAAAAAATACTGAAAGACAAAATTAAGGCAAACAGGGAAAATGAATTAAATGTTTTCAATCACTGAAGCCAAAATAAATATTTTCTTTCAGGCTTATACCACCAAAGTTTTGCCCAAAGAGTTCCACTAACCATTTTTTAGGTACAGAACATCCCTTGGTGAAAATAGTTGCCAGATTCTGAACAAAAATTTTCAGGTTTTATAGGATGGAAAACATTTTCTTTAAGAGGTAGCAAGCTATAGTGAAAGGAATGATAATTTGGGTATAAGGATGTCTGGTTGTGAATGCTGGCTCAGATGCCTAAAGTAAGTTAGCTTTTTATAAGCCACTTAAACTTTCTTAGCCCTAATGTTCTTATCTGTGGAATGGAAACAATAATTCTTTTGCAAGCTCCCTCATAGGGATGTTGTGATACTCAGACATCATGAATGCCTATCAAACATTTTGTAAACTAAAGTGCTAAAGAAATGTAAATCGTGAGGCAGCTAGGTAGCGACAGTGAACACTGACCCTAGACTCAGAAGGACCTAAGTTCAAATCCAGCCTGAGACATTTACTAGCTATGTTACCCTGGGCAAGTAACTTAATCCCAAATGCGTCAAAAAAAAAAAAAGGTATATCAGTCGTCACAATCATAAAATACATATGCACCTTAGTGCAGTAGCCTGGAGTCATAGACTGGTGCTTGACCTGAATTGATGTGGACCTAGGCTCAAATCCTAACTCTGGCACTTGATACCTGGGTGACCATCACTGAACAGTAGCTGTAATACCTAAGTCGCAGGGTTAGCAAAATGTCCCAGTGAGATGATATATGTCACATGTTCTGCAAACTTTCAAGTGCTATATAAATTCTAGTTATTATTATTGGCGCTTAGGAAAGATTTTCAAAATGCCTCTTTATAACAAGATTTTAATTACAACCTTTATTTAAACAGTGACTTGCAAGAAATAGGCACTTAATAAATGTTTTTTTTAACCTAATCTAAGTTTCTTCTGTCAGATGAGTATTTCCCCCATTTTTTGTAAGCTTCTATCAACCATTTTCACCAAAGAATTATATCAGTCTATACTTCTGTCTTTGAATTCAACAGAATTTTACTTTCATACCAATATTTTTTAATCTTGCCAATGGCTATATATTATTAATTTGTTTTTAAATACCTCCTAATAATTCCAGGGTTAGTGAGCAGTAACATGTATCATTAATTTGTGTTTTTCTTTTTTTCTCCCAGATCACTAATAAACATAAAATATGATCACACTTGCCAACAATTCCATAATATTTCCGGCTATTAATTTGTTTAGGTTCTGTGCTTTTACTCATTCCAAAGGACAGAACATAGATTAATGGGCAAAAACTACAAAGTGACCAATTTAGTCTTGATTCCCACTAATTAAAATTGTCTAACCGGGTTACCTCAAGAGTAGGAGGATTCCCTCTCCTGGAGAGCTGAATGATCCCCTGTAATAATGGGGACTGTAATGGAATAGTGGGGATTCCTTTCAGGTATGTGTGGGACTGGATGGCTTGCTGTGATCCTTTCTGGGTCTTAGATTTTATGAATCTGCAGATGTTTGCCTAAGTTCTCTCTCCAGAGTTGAAGAACTTCATTTCTTCCCTTCTAACAAATTTCTAACTTATATAATAACATCTGTGACCAAAGTTGTCAAGTTTCTAAATTGTGCTTGGAAAAAATGGACTTCAATTTGATAAACAACTAAAATTTTATCCAAATATACATCTTCTATTTGAAATACCCATCAGATTATTCCTATATCTATCTCCCCCCAAACCATACCAAACTTCTCTAAAACCTAATTCCATATTTCTCTCTTTTAGCTGTTATGATCACTGACCTGGAAGTTCAGTAATAGTGACTTGAGAAAAGTCGCAGGTCACATCGGGCAAGAGGTAGAGTTGAGGATTTCCTATTTCATACACCAACTGTTCAGCCACAGTACCAAAAGAGACGAGGCCTCCCGTGTCAGGAGGCTTGGATAGCACAAACTGTCCATCGGGAGAACATTCCACTATGGGAAATCCTATGTTGTGCCTAAAGAGTAAACAAAGGAAACTTTTTATAATTCAGAACATCTAGAGAGAAAAGCAGAAGAAAGAACATTTTTATGCAAAATAAAATGTCAGGATGGCATAGTGGATAAAATTTTGGAGTTGGAATCTGAAAGACTTAGATTCAGATCCTACCGTGGACACCTTAGCTATTCTGACTGTGGACAAGTCACTTAACTTCTCTATATCTCAGTTTACTCATCTATAAAGCAGGTATAGCGATACTTATATAAGCAATCTCTTATAAGTTTGTTTTGAGTATGTATCCAAAATGCTTTGCAAACCTAAAATACTATATCATGTATATTATTATTAACACCATCATGCAATAAATAAAGATCAACACTTAGGCTTTTGGGACTTGTGATTTCATTAATGTGGGTACTTTCTCCACCAAGCCAGATTGCAATTCCTCTAAACCTTATTAAACAGTATTCATGAGCATCTGGGGTCAAATTTCTGGTGATGAGCCTCTCCAAAATGATCTCCAGATGACAGTCATCACCAGGCTCAGAGTAGAAGTTTTTTCAGCTTGGGGGGATTCTTTTAACATCTGAAAACCCAAGGTCAGACTCAGTGACCACTAGGCATTGGAAACGGGCTACAGTAGAAGACACTATCTAGTAGTAAATCATTGTTTAATACACTCTATACAAGTGGCAGCCCAAAGCAGAAGACAGAGAACTAACCTAAGAGTCAGGAAGACCTGAGTTCAAGTCCTGCTGGAACATACTGACACATACTGGCTGTGTGACCTTTGGTAACTGACTTATGCCTCGAGCAATTCCCTAAGGCTACACTTGAAGAATAGGTGCCAACCTTCATGGGCAAAAGGAGTTCCCTACACCAATGAAATCACATGTCTAGTGCAATTCCAGCCCCCACTAAGTCTTTTTCACATTTTGATTTGCCATGTTCAATTACATTCCTATTTACTGAATACCCTGAAACACTGAAAGTAGGACGCTCCTGGGACCCAAGAAGAAAAACCAAATCCCAAAGGGTGGGGCTGATGGTTATCCAAAATGTGCCTCTATAGAATTCCACTGGGAGGGAAGAGGGGTGAATGTGATGGGATCTAGTTCTTCCTGAAGTGAGAGTAAAGGAAAATCCTGGCCTGGGTTCAAATATTTAAAATCAGGGATGACGGCTTATTTTGCTTCAAAAACAAAATTTCTTGGTTGCCATAGTGATATTAACCAATAATTTGCTAATTGCATATGCAATAGATTGTTGTTGTTTTTCACATTTTTGCAACAATAGATCTAACTTAATGTTTCAATTTAATCTTAGGCAATTAAAAACCATTTATCTTCCCACTAGGCTTCTTACAGTTTATTTCCATTTGCATACTCTGAAAACCACAACCTTGGCCTTTTGGCTATGTCTAACACACCACTGCCATCTCCTGACTGTACCTCATCACTGGCTGTCCCCTGTCCCTGGAATGTTCTGCCTCCTCCCTCCTCTCTTCAAAATTTAGCTCCAATCCCACTTCCTATAATAGGCCTTTCTTAAACCTCTTCCCCTCACCTAATGCCTTCTCCCTGAGATTACCTTCAGTTTAAACTGTTATTTATGCCATTAGAATGTGAGCTCCTTGAGAGCAGGGACTGTTTTTGCCTTTCTTTGGATCCCCAATATTTTCTCTCACGTTAATAATTAATAAAATAATAATTAATGATATAAAATAAATACTATATAATAATAAAATAATCATTAATAAAGGCTCTTGACTCTCTGATCATTGTATGCAGAACCAAACGTCAGGAGCTGGAGAAACCTACAGACATAACACAGACCTATTCTCAGACAATCTACTATCTAATGGTGGAGGGGGAATGAAGTGTGTCACCAAGTCTATATAATACAAGAAAAAGTATGACAACTGCAAAAGACAGGCCAGGGAAAGTAAGCGCTCTGAGAAGTCTGAGTGAGCAGAGATCATATGCACCTGGGAGGGGAGACAATGAGCCTTACTTACAGAGGTGGCAGCTTTAGCAAAGTCCTATATAGAGGGCCTGTGATAGAGATGGCTTGGGTGATTCAGCCCAGGGATACAGGATATCAGTAAGCAGTGTGATTATAGCAGTCAATGAAGTTAATGCCTTCTTGGGCAGCGTTAGGAAGGATATGGCTTCCCCAAACAGGGAAGGAAGGGCTAATGCATTCAGCTTTATCTGATCTCCTCTGGGGTACTGCTTTCATTTCTGGGCACAGCGGTTTAAAAAAGGATGCCGAGGGGCAGCTGGGTGGCATAGTGAATAGATCACTGGCCCTGGAGTAAGGAGGACCTGGGTTCAAATACGGCCTCAGACACTGAACACTTAAGTAGCCATGTGACCTTGGGCAAATCACTTAACCCCAACTGCCTTGCCTTCCCCACTCCAAAAAAAAAAAAAAAGAAAGAAAAAAGAAAGATGTTGAAAATCCAAAGTTTACAGAAGAGGAGGGTGAAGAGCCTTGAGTTCATGACAAATGAAGACTTAATTGATGGAATCGAACATCTTTAGTCTTTAGAAAAGAAGTCTCATGGGGAAAATGATTGCTTTGTTTGAGCATCTGAAGGGCTATCACCTGGAGAATAGATTAGGCTTGTTCTGTACGGACCTAGAGGGCAAAACCAGGAGAAATGGGTAGAGATTTCAAAGACAAATTTAGGTAAGATGTCAGGAAGAATTTCCTAACAATTACTGCTGCTCCAAAGGCTTGCCTTGAGAGGTGGTGGAGTCTCTGTCCTTGGTGATCTTTAAGCAGAGGCTGGAGAGCCACATGTTGGGTATGTTATAGTGGAGATTCTTTCATGTATGGGTTGGACTAATTGGCTACTGAGATCTCTTCCAGCTCTTAGATTCTGTGATTCTGTCATAGTATAAGTAAGAGCTAAGAGACAGGAGATAGAAGGCCAAATTGGAGAAAGAAAGCAGTGCATGTCTTTTCAGAGAGCACAAAGAGGGAAGGAGGAAGGGAGGGAAACCAGTATGAGCTAAGGCTGCTTTTACCACTAATCACGGGTATCCCCCAAAGATCTGTCCTGGGTTCCCTTCTTTTCTCCCTCTCTATGTTATCTCACTTGATGATCTTATCAGCTTCCATAGATTAAATTATCAGCTCTACGAAGATGATTCTCAGAACTGGCTTGTTGAGTGGTTTAAGTCATGTCTGAATCTTCATGACCCCATCTGGGGTTTTCTTGGTAAAGATACTGGAGCAGTTTGCTGTTTCCTTCTCCAACTCATTTTACAGATGAGGAAACTGAGGCAGGCAGGGTTAAGTAACTTGTCCAGGATCTCACAGCTAGTATGTGTCTGAGGCCAGATTTGAACTCATAGAAGATGAATCTTTCTGACTTCAAGTGAGGCACTCTATCCACTGTGCCACTTAGCTGCCTTTTTTTCTTTATATACCTACTGTTTAGCACAGTGCCTGGAATTATTTATTACCTAATAAAATATTTGATTGATTGAGACTGGAAAGAAAGACTGGAGCCATACTACTGATGTTCTTAAATGCCAGAGTAAGTAGTTTATTTTCTATTCAACAGGTAATGGGAAACCACTAAAAGTGGAGGATTGATCTTCTTTTCTTCACAACTTAATCACAGAAGTTATATTATGTTATGCTTATTGGAAGTACAAGAAAAGAAGAGGATCTATGGCAGGCTAACCCTGTTTAGCTATTGGCCTATAAATGCAAAGATTTTTATTTTTACAAAGTTGACATTTAGTCTGTTAAAAATATTCTTAAGGAGGGTGGCTAGGAGGTACAGTGAATAGAGCATCCGCCCTGGAGTCAGGAGAACCTGAGTTCAAATCCGGCCTCAGACACTTGACACACTTACTAGTCGTGTGACTTTGGGCAAGTCATTTAACCCCAATTGCCCTCCAAAAAGCAAAAAAAAAAAAAATATATATATATATATATATATATATATATATATATATATATATACATTCTTAAGCTATTAGAAGACATCTAAAAGATTTAAAATGCTTTATAGATATAGAGCAGTGGTTCTCAACCTTCCTAATGCCGTGACTCTTTAACACAGTTCCTCATATTGTGGTGACTCCCAACCATAAAATTATTTTCGTTGCCACTTCATAACTGTAATTTTCCTACAGTTATGAATCGTAATGTAAATATCTGATATGCAGGACATATTTAAATTGAACATAACCCACAGGTTGAGAACCGCTGATATAGAGGGTGTCCTTACTGGAACCTAATGTACTATTTTAAAAAGAAATAATTGCAACATTGGAGTTAGAATTACTTGAGATTAAAAGCAATTACAATTCTTTGATTAGATTTCCTATAAAATATAGAACTGAAAAACCCCTCTAGGTTTCACTGGGCCATATGTTGGTTTGTTTTGTTTTGTTCTGTTTTTTCTTTTTAGAGGGGGGAAGGCAGGGCAATTGGGGTTAAGTGACTTGCCCAAGGTCATACAGCTAGTAAGTGCTAAGCGTCTGAGGCCGGATTTGAACTCAGGTCCTTCTGACTCCAGGGCCAGTGCTCTATTCACTGGGCCACCTAGCTGCCCCAGGCCATACGTTTGGAGACAGCTAAGTAGTACAGCAGATAAGAACTTTAGACCTGGAGTCAGGAAGACCTGAGCTCAAAATCTAGTCTCAGACACTTACTACCTGTGTGGTCCTGGGCAAGTCACTTAATTTTTGCATCAGAAGAAATGAAAGTGAAACAAATAGAAGAATCATTAGAGATAACAAGCTCTTCTAGAATGGAGGATTTGCAGTGAGGAAGACTAAGGAAGAGAGAGAGAAAACTGAAAGATAGGTGGAGTCCCAGTCATTGAGAGTCTCAAATGACAAAAGCAAGGAGTCTGAACTTTACCTAAACATTGGGTTTAAGTGTGAATGGCTCATCTTACTACATCAGAGTCTTCTTAAAACAATCTCCTTGGGGTTCATGTTATGAGATGATATTGAAGGTAGGGCTTGTACTCTAACAGGATCTTTCAACCCCTTTCAGAAATAAAGCCTCAAAGATGAACTAGCTCTATAGCAAATTCTTATAGCTGGTCTTATTAAGACCGAGACTTCTGAGTTTTTGTAATTATTTCTTAAAGAGAGAAGTTCTGTATCTATCTTATGGATACTAGACAATATCTACTTAATGGTGAATAAAAACAATAATTGGAGTTAATTGTCCAGGTAGAGGAAACAAAGATGTACCATTCATAAGAAACAAGATCAAAGATACTGTGGAAATTCTCCCATAACTAAGCTCTGAATTTTAGTAAATTAATCACATCACTTTACTAAGTAAAATCTGCTCGTAGGTCATACTTAAAGAGATTAAGAGAATTCTACAATGAATAACTCCAGTTGAATACATGAAATAGCTGAGTATTTTAGAGCCATATAATCTAGTTTCTCCCCTGTGCTGTAACACTGGATACATATATTAACTGAGGCCTACCAGTCTGGCACCACATGCCAATCGGTATATATTCCCCCAGTACACTGAGCACCACATTCAATGAGGTGACCTGCAAGACTGCAAAACAAAGAGAAATAGTCTGTCATTAGCATGATGAGCAAAACTTCCCAACATATACCTAAAAGTAAAAAGGAATCAAAATGAAACTATATTTTAAAAAAAGTTAAAATGTGCTATGTCTAAAGAGTAGCTTTAGTTAGCTTACATAGGTTATCCACTTTTAAAAAGTCAGCTAATGTTCAAGTTTGACCATTAATTGAAGGAAGGGGTCAATATGGCAGAAAGACCACTGGACTTGGAGTCAAGAGCAATTGAGGTTTGAACCACATCTCTATCATTTACTAGTAGTGTGACCCTGGGCAAGTTCTTGAACCTAAATTTTTTCACCTATAAAATAGAAATGATATCTGTGGGATCTCCTTTCACCAAGTCATTATAAGGACCAAATGAAACAATATAAAGGTTTTTGTTAATATTTAATGTTATACATAAGTAAATAATTATTTTCTAGCACCTTTACAATTGCAGGTTACTTAATAAACGTTTTTTGTTGAACTGTATTCAAAATTTTAGATACAGCGACATAATTTGACATACTATATTTGTCATTTCCTACAGATATTCTGTAGATTCAACACTTTCATAAATTAATCTACGATTAACACTTATTATTTTTAGCAAATCCAGAGAAACACCAAAGACGACATACTACTTTCCTAAAAACTGTAATAACTATTGATAGGGCTTTTGTTGTTGTTGTTTGGAGCTATGATTTTATCTGTGTGGGGAATTCACAGTGTTGAAACTCCTTCTGCTGAAGAAGAACAGCAAGTTGCCTGAAATTCCCTGTTTTAGGAGTTGCTTTAGGACACTGAGAAGTGATTTGCTCACAATCACATAAATAACATATGTAAAAGGCAAGACTTGAACCCAAATCTTTCTGGTTCCCAGGCTAGCCCACTATTCACCACCACAGTACAGCCATCCTGATTTTTGTCTTGCCACTGTACTCTGATAACTCTGCAACTCTGCCTCACAATTTATCATGCCAGTCATGACATCACCCTGTGGTGTTTCTGGTCCTCTTCAAATGAAGGATGAAGAACAAAAGATTTCACTATATGGATTCAGTCTTTGAAATTCAGAAGGGGTTCTAAAATATCATTGCAGGCAAGTCGATTTCTTTATTTTACAAGTGAGGGAAAAGGATACCAGGAGAGTTCAATTGCCTGACCTCACCCAGTGGCAGAGTCAGCAGCACTAGACTCAAAGTCTCTTAACTACCAAGTCCATTCGTTTTTCCATCACTTCAGACTTTCTCATTTCCATTATGCAATATTTGTCTAACTAATTTTCTCAGGTTTAATGAAAAGTTGAGTTATTTAAAATACTTCACTGCAAATTTCATTGTGAAGTGTCTTTAATAAAAAAAAAATCAGCATAGTGTACCAAATACTTTACATTTGAAAAGTTTCACCAAACTATTGTTTTTGTGATAAAAAACAGGGAAAATGGTTTAATTAAAGATTTACCTTCCAGCTGCTAGTAAGTCGAAGTCATTTCTGTTCCAACCAAACTATAAAGGAAAAAAATTAAATGTAAAAATATAAAAAATATTTTCAATTATATCAAGGCTTTCTGTAAATAGATTCACTACCCGCATGTGTCATTACTATGAAATTAAAATAACTCACCTATGCAAATGAAAATAAAGTGAAAGATTTCAAAGCTTTTTATAAATAATCATATAAAAACACAATGACCAAAACTACTGGTACTAGGACAAGTTAACCATTCTTTGGATAATTAATGCAAGTCAGCAATATCAAATAACTTTTGAAATATTACATCTCACCTCCTCCATAAACCATCCTTTAGTCCTCTTCTCCCCCCATTACCAATAATTGTTCCTCCTCAAACTATCTTATATTGATTTAATCTTTGTACAGAGTATATCCCTACAAGAGAACACACACTCTCTGAGGGCAGAAATTATATAATTTTTGGTTTTCATGTCTCTATAACCTTGGAGAGGGCTTTGTAAAAAGCAAAGACTTAATAAATATTGAATCTAAGTGAAAAAAAACCACCTCTCAAAATCAAAATACCTACTAGAAAATGCTTGATAAGAAGTCAGGAGGACCTGAGCTCAAATCCTGCCTCAGACACTTAACACAAAACCAGCCATGTGACCTTGGGCAAGTCACTTACCCCCAACTGCCCTACCTTCCCCTCTCCAAAAAAGGAAAAACAAAAACAAAAACAGAAAATGCTTGATGCGATGGAAACAAAATATATAAAATAAAAACAGAAATTCTACGGTATGAATTTTTCTTGATCTTAAAAAAAGTCATGACTGTTAAAAACAGTAAATAGAGGCATATGACGAACAAATTTTATCTGGTCAATTGGGATACATCAATATTTATATCAGTACCTCTTTGTTGTAGGTTCTATTACCGCCTGCACTGACTGGAACCTCCTGACACAGTGGGGTCCTTTAGAGCTACTGTAACTGAAAGATCCATCACCCTGTAGCCCTCTTCCTGATGAGCATCTCCAATAACTTGGGGCCGGGTCGAGGACATCAGACCATCACTGAGCCCATGCTTGAAGCCTCTCCAGTATGGTAGAGCCTGCCACAATTTAGGCTCGACTACCGGAGTCTTCAAGAAGCCAAGAACACCTTGATCCCATGTGGAGCTATCCAAGTGGAGGACTTCCATAGTAGGTATGTAGTAATAGATACTAACAGGTTTATTTTTATGAATTGAATTATCACTAAAATGATACACCATTCAATTCAATCTAGTAAGCACCTATTAATTACCTACTAAATCTGAGACTCTGGGGATAATAAGACAAAAGTGAAAAATAGTTGTTACTTTGAAGGAGCTGGTATCTGCTGGGGAGAATAAGCATTTTTATTTAAAAAAAATTTTTTTTAACATAGTAGATAAAGCCCTGGATTTGAAGTCAGGAAGACTTGAATTCCAATTCTGTCTCAAACATTTATTAGCTCTGTGACCTGGATAAGTCATTTAACCTCTGTCTGCTTAGCTTTCATCATCTGTAAAATGGGAATAATAACAGCACCTATCTTCTAAGGTTGTTGTGAGGATCAAATGAAATAATATATGTAAAGTGTTCCGCAAACCTTAAAGCATTATGTACACATTAGCTATTATTAGTAGTGTTACTGTAATTAGGAAGGGGAAATTCTTTTAAATGATCAACATTATTAGTAAATTGTCTAAAAGATTTTTAAAAAGCAAGCATTTTTAGCTGGACATTAATAATTAAAAAACAAGTTTTTGAAGAGCAGACATGTCAATTAGAAGCTATAAAGTTACATTAAAAATAAATTCAGTTTCATACATTTTAAAACTGCATGTATGCATGAATATATGCATTCACATATACTCTAAAGTTTTTTTAGTATCAAGAAAATAATTCATACCTACCAGGTCATGTGCTTATTTTTTAAAAAGGGATACAAAAAATTTAAATATTCAAAAAAATCTCTACATCCTGCCATGAGTTTTCCATTGAACGTGACTAATTTGAGAATTGTCGAGCTCAAATGAAACATGTTTAAGACACGAACTCATAGAAAGCAGATCCTCAGAGGAAAAACTCATGAACATTTCGCCAATGAATCAAAACCTGTTAGCACCACCCTGTGGTCAACCTCAAATGGAGGACAATGTATACAAGGATGGAGAAAACGTTAACTCACTTATTTTTCCCACATATATTTAAAAATGACTTCTCCATGCAAAAAGGTTATTTAAAAATAAAAGAGTTTTATAACTTTTTTATTCAAGACATTAATATTTAACAAATAGCATAGATAATTTCAAAAATTCATTTTGTTGTGATCGTTTCATTCGAGTTGGTCACAGAAGGTACACCTTTCTATAAATAACAGGTATGTACTGTGAAAAACTGTATATGACTAGGATGACCATTTAACATGCACTAAGAGCTTCCTGTTTTAATTCTTTCTTTAGTTTTCTCCTTAACTTAATTGTGTAAATCCAAATGTTCACAGAACAGATATGCTTAAAAACACAACTGTAATCATAGTTTGGGAAAGAAGTGAATTCAATGGTTAGATTTTTAAATTCCTTCCTTAGGTGGGTAGATTATATTGAAATCTAAGAATTGTAAATGATTAAAATAAAGGTGAACTGTATGAACTGAGGCAAAGGGAGCTAAGCAGGATCAGGAGAACCAAACACTCAATATCTATTATAAATGGGTAATGTAACAATGCAAATTGTGACAACATCAAAAGGTAACCATTTTTCTGATTAATTAGAGCTAACGAAAAGTACCTCCATTCTTCTGATAGAGACAGGAAAGACTACAGCCAGGGAGTGGTGGTATAGTAAAATTTAGACGGCATGATGCCAAAGGCAGGGGATAGGGAGGCAGAGAGCCTGCATTCCAATCCTGACTGTTACTTGCCCCCGAGTAATCCCTTGCAAGTTGCTTAACCATTTTCAGCCTCCATTTCCTCATCTATAAAATGAAGAGTTACCCCATATAGGGTCATGACCCACGGTTTACTGAAGGGGTCTCCAGTGTAAAAAGTTTAAGAAGCCCTGTACTAGATGGCCTGTAAGGTCCTTAGTAGCTCTAAATTTATGATCCCATGAGTCTGTGGCCTCCAAAGGAATGCTAACATTGAACGCCAACCAACACAGCAGCAGAAATAGGGACAACTGAAATCTACAACACAGTGATTTCATGCGGGGGGCCTCAAAGAAGCTGCCTAGAAAACTGGAGAAAAAGTAGACCAAAAGTGTCACTGAAGCGCAAGAAGTATTTGCGATCCCTCTTCCTAATATGATTTACTTGGAGCTGGAATCTGTCCTCATACATGGAGGCAGTGAGGCAGTTTACGGATTACTCACTTGCTGCAGATGCCAAGAGGAAAGGGTTATCTGGCATTTAGTGTGACCATCCAGGTACACACTGCTGTATTAAACCCTAATCAAAGCTTTAATTGTAGGGTCTTCAACCCCTACCCATGTACAACTACTGAGGCCTCCTAGAGAAAACTTCAGTGCTCAAATATCATAGCAATTATGGGGCCATCCTGGGAATTAACTAGTCCCCTGAGACAAGATTATTTAAAAACTGTTTACTGGAACAGGTAAGAATAACAATACTTTATGTTTCTGAATAGTTCCAACTCCATGGATTTAAAAGTAATTTGTCTGTAAATATCCCTATGTATTTTCTCTTCCCTTTAAGTCCTATCCCAGTTTTTCATTGTGGAGATGGCTATGGACATGGCTATGGCCTCTCATTGGCTATGCCAGTGTAATACAAACCCTGGTAGAGCCTACCAAGTTAGAAAGACTAAGTGTGGGCCTTGTGATGGATTATATGTCTCTCCTCTGAGGACCAGTCTATCTGTATTCAGAAGTTAATGGTGGGGGGGGCGGACCCAAGATGGCAGTGTAGCAGCAGCAACACATCGCAGCTCTCACATAGCCACCCCAAAATACCTATAAAATAGGACTCTAAACCAATCCTAGAACTCCAAAACGCACACAAAGATACTTCTCACTAAAGTCAGCTCAGCTACGAGGAACCATATCAGCACTGCGAACGAAACCAGCCTGGCCTGAAGCCACGGCTGTGCCCTGGGGGCGGCTGGACAGGAAGAGCAGAGGAGCCTCTCAGGTGAGCGGATTAGCAGTAGCTGCGAGCAGCTCAGTGGGACTTGCGAATTTGGGAGGGGAGCAGTCCGGCCAGAAGGCCTCCAGAGTGGAAAAGCGAAAGGCAGAGGTTTTGCACCCGCCTCTGCATTGCAGCTTCCTGCCTGCGGCCTGCAGACAGCAGGGGGACTAAGCGATTTTTCTGAGGCCACTGCTCTCGCGTTGAGCGGCCTGGATCCGGATCGCCGTCTTGGACCTCGGTCTTGGAGTCTTCATTATCCACTCTGCCAGAAGTAAGTAGGAAGAGTCCTAGCATCTTCCTGTGAGCTAGGGCAGCCGGGAGGACCCCAGCGATTTGGGACAGAGCTTTCTCTTCTGGAAGCAGAGCCCCACAGAGATTTAAAAAAAAAATCACGGACTGAACAACCATGAGTAAGAATAAG
>CM053583.1:120862518-120894922 GCA_028627135.1 Pseudochirops cupreus | reverse complement strand
CCTCTCCCCACCATCTCTGTCTCAAAGTAGGAAACGAGTGGAAAATGTTGTAAATGCTCTAACAGTTATTTTGTTAGATTGTATTTCTCACAACAGTGTTTCTTTGTCATAAGAGAGGGTTTAATATGCGTATAGGGAAACAAACAGATGATAACTGGAATAAAAAACAACAACAAAAAATATCACTAAAACTTTTGAAAACACAAAAAGCAGTGTTCTCTGGGGCAGAGTGCTGGACCTGGAGTCAAGAAGATCTGAATTCACATTTGGCCTCGTGTATTTCCTAGCTGCTTGGCCCTGGGCAGGTCATTCAATCTCTATTTGCCCCTGTTTCCCCATCTATTCAACTCAGATAATAAGAGCACCAATTTTCCTGGGTTGTTGTGAGGGTCAAATGAGATATTTGTAGATTATTTAGCACAGTGCCTAGCACATGGTAGACACTATATAAATGTTATTATTATTACCTGGACAGACCCTATCTATGATTTGAAGCTAAGCAGACTTATATGCAAATAAGCTGATTTTTTTTTAATACAATATTTACCTAATAAGTGCTCACTCATTCACTCACTCACTCTATTTATCCTACTACTACTCCATTTGCCCTAGTACTTCATTTGCACCTAATACTCTTGTTCTTTCTGTCTTGCATTATGGTTATCTGGAGACAGTATGAAGTTCTTATTATGCAGCTAGGGCAGGAGTAGAGAACCTCTGGCCTCAAGGCCACATGTGGCCCTCTAGGTCCTTAAGTGTGGCCCTTTGACTGAATCCAAACTTCATTGAACAAATTCCCTTAATAAAAGCATTTCTTCTGTAAAACTTGGACTCAGTCAAAAGGTCGCACTCGAGGACCTAGAGGGCCACATGTGGCCTCCAGGCTGTAGATTCCCCACCTGGGGTTAGGCAGTGAGCTAAGCAATATGAAGAAAGGCAAAAACAGTTTTTGTACTCTATGGAGTATCATTCTAAAGGGTGTCTTCCTTATTAGACTATAATAAAATACATAAAAGCCAGAGCTAGGTAATTCTGTATCACCACCAATCAAAGCCATGACTAGGGCAGTGTGACCAGGGCTTCACCCTGTATATAAATATTCTCTCAGCTGCTCCCCTAGCAATTCTCCAACCCATGCCTGAAGCACATTTGCCCCTACTCCATCCTCAGGGCCCCTTTCCACTACTCTCCCACCCCTTCCCCGGATCTGGTGGCCTTATTCTCACAGTGTCCTGGAGTTGTGCAAGACAACCATCACACACACTCTTTGGCTGTTTCTCTCTTCCTATGTCACACTGTCTCCAAGGGGTTGGGAGCAAATGGCTACATTTGGGGGCATAGGCCGGACTCTCCAGGGTTGAGGAGGGCAGGCTGTCCTCTCCCTGGCATTACTGC
Organism: Pseudochirops cupreus; assembly: GCA_028627135.1. Lineage (NCBI taxonomy): Eukaryota > Metazoa > Chordata > Mammalia > Diprotodontia > Pseudocheiridae > Pseudochirops > Pseudochirops cupreus. The sequence continues at coordinate 120,893,527 of CM053583.1, read as the reverse complement.
ACCTAACTATGCGCAGCTTATGTGAAGCACACACAACAAAACAAAATGGAAGGCTGAGACTTTCCACAGTCACAGTGAGCTCCCTGGCTAACATCACTTTACTTTCTTCTCTGGTGGTAGTCTCTCTCAGAGGTCTCTACTCCATCCCCCTCTCCTTACCCCAGGGACCAGAATTCCTCATTAGGACTCCAGCCCCAGTGCCTAGCACAGTTGCTCTGCATGTAGTAGATACTTTATTAAATTAAACGTTGGTACATCCATGGCAGGCAGCTAGGTGTTGTCATAGTGTACCCAGTGCCAGTCCTGGAGTCAAGAAGACTTACCTTCCTGAGTTCAAATACGACCTCAGATACCTCCCAGTTGTGTGACTGGGTAAGTCACTTGACCCTATTTGCCTCAGTTCCCTCATCTCTAAGCTGATCTGGAGAAGGAAATGGCAAACCACTCCAGTGTCTTTGCCAAGAAAACCCCACATGGGGTCATGAAGTCAGACATGACAGAAATGACACAACATTTCTATTGGACTTGTTTTTAGTTAATCGCATTTTTTCCCTCTTTTCTCTCATCAACTTGGTTTTATGAGTATATTGCATATCATGTCATCTTATTCCATCTGTTTGCTCTCTTTACCTGTTGGTCTACTTACCCTGAACTCAAAATTTGTGATCCAATTAAACTCTTCTTAAATGTAAATTTTTCTTATAATGAATAAAAGTATCAAAAACTCCAAATGCAATATAGATGTTAAATTTTATATCATGGAGGAAAAAAAATGGAGTCAAAGAAAACCTATTGAATTTAGATTTTTAAGGCCTTGGTTTAAATTCTGGCTCTGCTACATACTGTCTAGGTGATCTTGGGCAAATTATTTAACCTCACTGGCCTTGGTTTTCTCTTCTGTCAAAGGAGGGTCTTGGGTTAGATTACCTCTAAGATCATTTCCAGGTCAAGATCCTATGATCCATTTGACTGAGTTGCTTTTTCATGCCCTATCAACACTCCCTCCCCCCCAAAAAAGATTTTAAATAACCTCTCTGTCTCATTAAAATTGCTAACTCCTGTCCTCCATCTATATTACTGTACCTCTATCACTGTTGTCTCCACCCCCTTCCTAATTAAAATTCTAGGTTTTTGTCTATATATGAACAAATTATTCATATAAACATGAATAATTCCATCACACCCCAATTCAGTATCCACTGACTCCCTGTCCTCTGCTGACTGTTTCAGACTTTCAAAAGCTTTGATATTTTTATTCTGTGCTACTGTATGTACCTCATACTCTGACTAAATGGCCCTTGTCAACTTTCACTTTATTATTTAATTCTTTACTAATTGACATCGGTGCCTTTAAGAAACACTGCCTCATGCCCCATGGGAAAGCATCTCCCTGAACTCCGACTCACTGATAATCTTAATCTATGAAGCCTAATAACAAACTCTGTCTCTTGGACTTCTGTTTATTACTCTTGCTTCCTATTCCTTCTAATCGACTCTGTCATCCAAAATTCGCTTTGACCACTGAAGATTGCAAAGAAGGCTCCAAATGGCCTTCATCATGTTGAATAGCACTTTAAGATAAAAATGAACTAAAATAAGATTTAAAAATAAGGTTGCATTCAGACTGGGCATGCACTTTGGAACAATTTCAAAGATCATAGTGAAGGAATGATTCACCTTTGATCCTGATGCACCTTTGATCTCTAACATTTCTCATTACCCCTTCTCTTGAACTGCAATGTGAAACAAAGGGGTCAAAACATGTTTTATCAGAACAATTTCAACATACTTGCATTGCTAATGTTCTCTTGCTGAAAACTCTTTGGGAGCTTTTATCTACCCGAGCTATTAGAATACGGGTATCTGAACTCCAGGGTGCAGTACAAAGATGTGGTTTTACTTTTGCAACAAGCCTCTATGGATGGCACATACAGTCATTGTTTCCCTGAGTTCAATTACACTTTTAATTACTCCATCTATTTCCTCTAAATTCATAAGATAAGACATTTGTTGTGATGTTTCAAACTAAAAAAGAAGCTTGCAGTAAACTGTTAAACCAAAGACCTTTTTGGAAAAGGTCTTCCAACACACTTAAGAGATCAGTCATAATATTTATATATACTCAAGAACTTTAACCTTTCAAGCTGTGTTAACCAGCTGTCACTGTGGTGTCAAACTCCGGTCATTTTAATGTGAAATCAGGGTCAGTGCATTTTTCTTAAATTATTTATTTATTTTGCTATTAGTTAAATCCTTTATAGTTACTGTAACTCTAACCAAAATGAAAAAAAAAAAGGCTTTTTGGGCACTCCTTTGACCTGAATCACATGGGGATTTATGAGTTTACAGGGGAATATGAAAGTTAATTACAGAAGGCAAAATTTAAAAAGGAATATTATAAGCTGTTATCAACCATATTTCAAATCATAATCATTTAATCAAAGTTTAGGGATCACTTTTCTTTTCTTTTTTTTTCTTTTTTGGGGGGGAAGGCAGGGCAGTTGGGGTTAAGTGACTTACACAGCTAGTAAGTGGTAAGTGTCAGAGGTCAAATTTGAACTCAGGTCCTCCTGACTCCAGGGCCAGTGTTCTATTCACTGCGCCAACTAGCCACCCCAATCACTTTTTTTCTAAGAAAAATTTACATCTTAAAACCAAAAACCAGTACTGACATCATGAAACCAGGTCATTTCTCTGTATTCCTAGTAAAAACTGATGTCCTAAACCATTAGTGAATTTTTACAACTTTCTTATGTACTTATTTATATTTTATCTTTTATATTTGAGTCTAAAGATTCCTTTAATTTTGAAGGAATTTTAAGTCACTAGAAGTTACAGATTTTAGATAAAAATAATCTGTATAAACCTATATAGATATAATTTGGCCATTGTGTTTTGGCTTGATTAGCAATTCAAATTGTCTTTACCTCACATTAAAGAACCTTGCTGAGGTAAATAACAAGTAATATGACTTCTAGAATTCCTTTCACTTTAAGGATCACAAGTACAAGTCAAGATTTATGTAGTACAAATGACATCAAAGTATCTTGAGGCACCCACTAGCTTTGTTCTACATACTTTTCGGCTTTTGATACCTCTTTTAATTCAACAAATAACATTTCTTAAGAACCTACTACGTGCATAGTATACACGTTAGGCACTGAAAATATGAAGACTAAAATAAATCAGTTCCTGCCCTCAAGCTTATATTCTCATGAAGCAGGGTGCAACTTAGTCTGTATTTTGATTTCTATGATTATGAGATAATTGTGTATCATCACTTTCATTTGGATAAGCATCCTGTAGTCAATATAAAATAGCACAATTCTTTTAAAAATAGCCTTGACATTTAATAATTCATATATTCAGAAGCCATATGGTTTGGAAACCACAGAATGGTCAGGTTGGAGCCCTCTCCCTCAACTCCCAGGAACCCATGGGAATAATTAAACAGGAATGCATAATGCAGAACCCTGCTAACATAATTTCATACGTGTAGTAGTTTACAATGATTACTTTTGCTGATTCAAATTTACCAGTTCAAATTTACATACTTACTGCTGGCATTTTATCTCATTGACCCTGCACCAATCCTGACTACAAACTGCCCTTGTTTGTACATAGACTTCATGTCTATTCACTGTACTGTACATCTGGGCCCTTGATGTTGTTCAGTTTAGAACTTTATTGTGTAACTTTTATTCTCCAGATGTTTCATGCATCTTAAGCTTTGTCCCCCTCCCAATTAAATTTATTTTAAAACCAATGTTAAGCACCTAACTATATATTAGGTCCTGGAGAAACAACACTTTATGACCTCAAGGAGCTAACATTTTAAGGGAATAAAAGGGTTCATAAAATGTGTACATTGGTAAGTAGGTTCGAAGAAAACCTGAGGACGAAGACAGAATGAAAAATTCAGAAGATGAGGCAAGACCTCCTTTAAAGAGAGGGCATCTTTAAAGAGAGCCTTGTGGGAAAACAGATTCTGAGAAGTAGAAATTAGGAAAGAGTGCATTCTTGCTATGGCTTGAGTGATGGCTGAAGAGAAGAGGAAAAGCTAGTAGTCCAATCTGGCTGGAACACAGGTGGATCTGAAGAGGAATATTATGGAATAAGGCTGGAAAGGCAAGTGGAAGCCAGATTGTGGAACGCTTTAAATGCTGGACAAAAGAATTTATATTTTATCCTAGAAGCAATGGGAAGCACTGAAAGTTTGTTTTGTTTTAACAGGAGGGTAGCACGGTCAGAGCTATGCATTAGGAATATTATTTTGACAGCTTGAGCAGGGACTAGAGAAGAGGCAGACTAGAAAGGAGACCAGTCAGAAGGCTAGCGCAGCAATACAGGCATGAGGTGATGAAGGCTGAACCAGGGTGGGGGCTATGTAAGTGGAAGGAAGGAGAAGGATATTTTGGAGGTAGAATCAATAAAAGTGGATTAGATGGGTGAGGGGTGCAGGGAGAAACAGGTAGCATGACTCTGAGATTATGAACTTGGTCTATGAGGATAGTAGTACCTTCAACAGAAATAGGGAAGTTTGGAGATTGGTCAGTTTAGGGGGAAAAGATAAATTCCCTGATGGTAGGGGACCACTCCTTATACTATATATATATATGTATATGTATATTATGTGTGTGTGTATATACACACACACACACATATACATGTATGTATGTATATACATATATATGCATATACACACACACACACACACACATATATATACACATGCAGACACACACACACACATATATATGGGGTTTTTTTTAACCTCAAATAGGCAAGTGTAGCAGTGTTGGGGTTGTGAACAGAGTGGTTCAAACACTCTGGTTTTCCCCTCCCTCACATTACTATTGACTCATTATCTAGATGGGCTCCTTCTCTGCTCTGGGAATCTGTAATTCTCTGTCCTTTCTCAGTTCTAAACCCCTCGTCAAAGACATTGCTACTGTCAAAGCCCCTTAGCCTAAAACATTTCTTCACTGGGGATGATTCCCCCCAATAGCCTCTTCCCAGCTGTATTCCCCCAGAAGTCTACCCAAGACTGGCGAAAGGTGGTTAATGTAGTTCCTAAAGACAAAATAACCTTTTAAAGCAAAGAAAGATGAATGGACTTTCCCCTGTGCTCAGAGGGAATGGCTTCCAGCTCCCATAGAGGAACATCAGGGCTAAAGAGATGTAGAATTATACCTTGGGGTCAGCAGTAGAGAGGGATTGGCAGGTGTCTGGCCACACCCAAAAAGCCTTGCTCCAGGACACTAGACCTCAGCTCCCATTCCTGGCTACCTCAGCCAGAACTTCTGTTCTCCCATCTCCAGGGAGAGTTTTCTCTTGGCCTCCCCGGCGCTAGCCCAATACAACCAGAGTTCTTCTCAGGAGCTGGGATCTTCTCCAAGTCTGATTACCGAAAAGACTGACTTTCAAAGGTCACCCAGAGCATGGCCTATCATTCTTGGGCCTATTAAGCACTTTCTAATTCATCAAAGAATTCATTTATCAAAGAATCTGACCTCATTCACTCAAAAAATCTGACTCCACCTCATAAAGAGATTAACCTAAGGGCTTAATATTTTGTTATATGAATTGATATACTGGTAATGTACGTTATATGAATTGAATTAGAAGCTTCTAACAATCCAAGACTTTAGGATTAGTTTTAAAGCACGGATCATCATTTCCATTCTTGTCACTCTCTATGCTATCAAACCCCTTCCAATAAAGATTTGTTTTGTACTTTGTTCCCCTACCTCCCCAAACTGCACAGTCCTTGTAGTGTAGTATTACTATTTGTCTAAGTGTCTTCCCGTGACGGGGTGCTTGGGAGCTTGTGCTGGAGAAATATAGTTTATTTTACTAGGGACCCTCTGATGAGTCATTGTAGGGAAAGAAAGTTCGTATTACTGGGGCTCACTCATGAGAATTGCTAGGCACAGTATCCTTGGGCTGGGGAAAAAAACTGTCAGGAATAGTGTTTCAAGGCTCAGGAGAAACGTGATTTTTGAAAGTGGGGTCTAAGCACAAGCACCCAAGCACCCCCTCACTCTTAGAGTGTAAACTCCATGAGGGTAGGGATCAATGCTCTTATTATCCTTTGTATCCTTGTATACTCTAGATCAGTGGTTAAACCTTCCTAATGCCGCAACCCTTTAATACAGTTCCTCATGTTGTGGTGACCCCCAACCATAAAATCATTTTCGTTGCTACTTCATAACTGTAATTTTGCTACTGTTATGAATTGTAATGTATATATCTGATATGCAGGATGCATTTTCATTGTTACAAATTGAACATAACCCACAGGTTGAGAACCGCTGCTCTAGCTGCTCAGTAAATATCTCTCACTCAAATGATCAAATTAAATATTTGCTTTAGCCCTGGCTTACACAAGAAAGAAACACAAAGGCAGTGAATCAAACTGAATGGCCTACAGGATAAAAACCACTTTACCACAGGAAGGTAGCAGAATGTACAGGTAATGTAGAGCATCTTCTGGTAGTAGTGAGTGCCTTCCACTATAATTAGAGCTTATTAATTACCAAGTTATAATTGGAATAGTTGGCCCAAATAGTCAATAACTTTTTAGTTTCACACAAACTGAAGGAGTAGAATTTAACTGAGGCAATCTCCGCCAAGCTCATGACAAGACAGTTTTAAACTGAGCATAGAGGTTGAGGGGGAGAGGTTACCAAGCGAGGTGAGGGAAGGGAATTTGCTTTGTTATCCTTCAGTCCTGATGAAATGAAAATTCAAATTTCTCAAACCCCTCCTTAGAAGTTCAACTTGAACTTTTTGAGGCTGTCATGTTTAGTTTAAGATGGAATCCAGTTTTCAAAGGACCAAAATAAACTCACTTAAAGTTCACAGGATTTTCTTCAGAACTCCCCAAACAAGAACTTTGTACACCCTTGATTTCTGCAAGTCATCAGACAAACAATTTTATCAAATAATGTTTTTCATTTTCTCAAAAGAACAAATATAAAAAAGTTAAATGACAAATGCAGTATTTAGAGAAGTATGATTCAAAAATCTTCACATTAACACCTATCCTTTAAATATATTTACCTGTCATAAAGTTTTCTTTTAAAAAAGTAAAACACTACACACACACACACACACACACACACACACACACACACACACACACCCCACACCCTTTCCCCAAAACTTCTAGAGAGAATTCCTGAGAAGAGCTTTGTAGGTGGAGTTTAATTGTAGTAGAAGTTAAAAAGGTGTTTTGTTCAGTATTAACTCTGATGGTGCTTTCAACTTTATTATTATGAAGCATTGGCAACTCCATGCAGCCTTTGCAAAAGAGAAAATAACGCAGTGTCATGGAAAGGACACTGGGTTTGGAGTCAGATCATTGGGGTTCAGATCCTAGCTCTGAACATTGTGACTTTAGTGACCTTGGACATGGTATTTTTTCCTCTCCAGGCCTCAGTTTCTTCATCTTGTAAAATGAGAGGGTTAAACTAAATGATCTCTAAGATCCTTTCCAGATGTAAGTCTTACAGTACAGTTTCTTCATATTTTCATGCGCTATTAGCATCTCATAAGGGCTTTTAAAAAATCACACAATTCCCTATCCCACCATAGATAGTGTTAAGATGGCAGATAGAGAGTTACCTTTGGAGTAAGGAAGCCTAGTGTTCAAGTCCTACCCACCCAGTCTCCACATCCCTGAATCCTGGGCATTTAACTTCTCAGAGGTCTATGCAACACTCAAATACTCAGAAATGCAAGGTAGGTGCCAGTGTGTGCTGATAGGGGGTGTCTCCTCACTGGCAATTCCCTTTATCAACAAAATCACTGGTCTGATTCAAATATATATAAACAATGTGTGTGTATACATATTATATTTACACACATATGTATATGTATATATAGAGAGATTATATATAATATATTCATGCATGTGGGCACACACACATATGATATATACATATATATTTCCAGTCCAAATATAGACATATATCTTCACATATATACAATAACCTACACCAACACCTATCTATAGACACAGATACAGATATACATACCTACACGCACACACACATACACACATTGAATTTGTGGTCTTCTTTACTTCTTTGCCACAATATAAGGATACCAGGGAATTAGACTAGTTGTCTACTTTTCATCCATCATACTAGTCCTGTGACCGAGCAAGCAAAACCCACCATGAACAGGTACCATAATAATGTCTAGGGATGCAAAGACCAAAATTAAGAACAAAAACAAACAAAACAAAACTCCAGTCTCTTCCCATATATTCTAATGGGACTTTCATTGTAAACAGGAAGACAACACATCTGATATTTTGTCTATATCAGTATACACAAAACACAAATCAAAACAGATACCCAGGAACCTTGTTGGGGGAGGCACTAACAGCTGGGGAGAATGAGAAAAGGCCTCACATGCAGAATGTGGCACTTGAATTGAGTCTGAAGGAAACCAGGGATTCTGAAAGGTCAGAGGTGAGGAGGAAGAGAATTCCAAGCATGAGGGATGGCCAGTGTAAAGACTTGGAGTCAAAAGACGGAGTGACATATTCGAGGAACTGCCAAAGACAGTATGGCCTCCCTATAGCATATGTGGATGAAAGTGTGTAATAAGGCAGGAAACATAATGTGAGGACAGGTTATGAAGAGCTCTAAGACCCAAACAAAGGAGTTTAAATTTGATCCTAGAAGTATGATAGAACCATTAGGGTTTACTGAGTAAAGCGGTGATAAAGTCAGATCCGTGTTTTAGGAAAAATCATTTTCATGGCTATGTGGAATAGAGGTTGACTTGAGGAAGGAAAACCAATTAGGAGGCTATTGCAGTAGTCCAAGCAAGAGTTAACGATGCTTGAATTAGGGTGGTAGCCATGCGAGTGGAGGATAGGCATGTCAGGGATATTGTAGAACTGTAGAAATGATGAGCTTTGGTAACTGACTGAATAAAGAAGGTGAGTGACCAGAGGTCACATCCAAGGTCCTTCTTAGCTCTGAGTCTATGATCCTATTTTATACTATGATATGACTAATGTTATTTTCAGTTTATATAAAAAGTAATCCAAATAATTATATAAAAGTTTCTTCTTTTAAAGATATTACAATAGATTTTATGAATGAGTGGCCACTTAATTCCTTAGAGGAAAAAACATAATTTAAGCAATAGGATTAAATTGATCCAATTTTTAAGGCTAACCCCAAAGGTGGGAGTCAATCAAAGGGATGGTTAACATAGAATTGAAATATACAACAACTTCCCTACTCCTAAATCCATAGTCAGAAAGTATCAGTAAGTGGTCTTAGCCATGAAATTTGACAGCCAAAAGATGCTGAAAAAGCACTTAAGAAAGTTGAAATCACCATATAAATACAAGATATTGTTATATTATTCCACTTACATAGTCTTTCCAATTTACATAGTCCAGCTGAGATAAAAATCCATGATAGCTAAAGAAGCTTTGATGTAATTACCTTCAAATTAACATAATACTCTGAAAGTAAAGCCTCCTTGCCAACTATGTCCCTTAACAAGGGCAATTTTAAAATATCACATCCAAATCATGGAAATGGGGGAGATTATCACAACTACCTTCTTCCTCCAAACTCTTTAAGTGGAAGAGGATAAATCACAATACTTTTTGTAGTTTGTGTCTTCTACCAAGACTTTTCCCAAAATACTAAAAATACTTTCTAAATTCCTGCCATCAAAGTCCAGCAAAGCTAATGACAACTCATCTCTCCCTTGGCAGTCTTCCCCCCCCAATGTATTCACTATATTTCTACACCTACTATGGGGTCCCTTACCCAGGTTAATGTCTGTGACCCTTTGAACTCTTAAATATGGTTCCCTGAAGCATCTGACAGAGAGGAAGCTAAGAAAAGGTGTTACATAAGGGGGAAAGAGTAGGCCATGCATAGCTGCTGTAAAACACAAAGTCTTCGTTATTTTAAAAGTTAACAAATGGCAATTTACAGTGAATGCTGCCACATCAAAGGCTCCAATTAAGCCAGAGTGTGAGATCTAGCACACATGCACACATACACATACACATACATGGCAGTGCTTTGAAGATAGGGTTAGAAAGGTACAGGATAGGGGGAAATCAAGAGCTACTGTGTTAGCCTTGGAATCAGATCCATTGTATGAGAACTGAGGTAAGTCAATGTTATCCAAGCTACCTAAGCAAAAGACAGACACAAACAGCTGAGAAGGTAAAAGAAAAAGTCTTAATGAATTATAACTATAACAGCTAACATTTTTATAATGCTTTAAGGTTTACAAAATACCTATATTCATCTGATAACAATAGATGAAATAGGTACTACTATCATCCCCATATTACAGATGAGAAAACTGAGTCTGAGAGTGGTTAAGTGATTAAGCCCAAATTCACAGAGTAAGAATCTGAAGCAGGATTTTAACTCAGGTCAGCCTGACTCCTGGGGTGATTAGGTGATGCAATGGATAAAGTGCCAGACTGAAGCCAAGAAGACTCATCTTCCTGAGTACAAATCTGACCTCAGACACTTACTAGCTAGCTGTGTGACCCTGGGCAAGTCACTTAACTCTATTTGCCTCAGTTTCCTCATCTGTAAAATGAGCTGGAGAAGGAGATGGCAAACCACTCTAGTATCTTTGCCAAGGAAACCCTCAATGGGGTTACGAAGAGTTGGGCATGAATGAAAAACGACTGACTATTGAACTTCCTAACTCCATGTCCAGCATTTACATTTATCCTGTCATCTAACATTGCATAACATAGATAGATAAGAGATCTAAGACAAACCACATTAAACATCAGGTGTCTTCAAATTGTCTGCTTATACATATTAATGGCAATCCATGAACAGGTTAAGTAAACTATCAGAATGAAGTCCCCCTTTGCTTGCTGCGGCTTGCTTTCCTGGAACTTCAAGAGACCTGAGCAAGATCTTGCCTATGGGCAATGTGCAGGCTCTTATGTTCAACAATCTCCATAGAGCTAAATTCAGCCATAGAAGACCCAAGAACCCAGGAAAAAAGGATTGATCACTTCTGGCAACCCAGGCTGATACAGTTTTGTGACTTTAGGCAAATCATAATATCTCTCTGAGCTTTATAAACAATATAAACAACAAAGGGATTTATAGCAGCCGATCTTGAAGGCCCCCTTTCAGCCTTGAGATTATAAGTAGCAATCAGAGAGTTTAAATTAACTGATTCTTCTGTTATATGTAATGACCTTACTTTAAAAAAACATCAGTGATCAATATTGTAATAGGGATCATTCTGTTCAATAACCCCAACTAGTATGACCAAGTAAAGCATAAAATGGATAGATGTATTCCCACTGAAGCTGTTTGGAGAACATCTAACATAAAATCCAAATGTAAAAGTCCACTGTCACTGGTAAAGTTCTGCAGAAAAGAGTTTGACGTAAGGATTCACAAAGGAAAAACCAATTGGACAAGAGAGTCTACTGGCCAGACTGTCATATGCACTTGGATGTACATAGAACTGCTCCATCAATACATGTATCTTGGACATACACTGCACACAGATAATGAACCGGGGTGAAAAACAAACAGGAAGAAGAGAATAGTCTGGATTATCTCTGGGAAACTGTGTGTAAAGGCTTTTAAAGCCTTTCAGCTTCTCCCAGAAACCGAGGTCAGACTATCTTTTTGAACAAGATTCTTGTAGTGACATTGTATGGCTGTATTTCATGGAAGATCAGAGTGTTGAGAAAATTAAAGCTGAGAGTCACTCAACAGGCAATGGTAAGGTACGTGGTGGGTGTGAGCAGGCTAGTCTAAATATGTCACTAATGAATTCTGCAGAAGCATCAGCATAAAGGATGTCACTTGAAAAATGCATGACAAGAAAAAAAAGAACTGATCTCGTAGTAAGAGTGAAGTATAAATAAGGATATCCAGCATGTGACACATTGCCACACAATGTCAGGAGAGATAAAGGAAGGCTCCAGGCATGATGGATAGAGCTCTGTACAGAATTACGGGAGGTACTCGGAGAAGAGCTGAACATGAAAGCAGGCATGCCAAAGGTGTGCTGGGGCCAACTTAGACCATCCTATTGTTAAATTTCCAGTGTGAATATTTATATCTTGGAAATTGGCAAATGCTACAAGTCAGGGGCAGCTAGGTGGCACAGTGGATGAAGTACCTGGCCTAGAATTAAAAAGACACATCTTAGTGAGTTCAAATCGGGCCACAGACTAGCCGTGTGACCCTGTTTGCCTCATCTCCTCATCTGCAAAATGAGCTGGAGAAGGAAAGAGCAGTAACTTTGCCAAGAAAACCCCAAACGGGGTCATGAAGAGTCAGATGCCATTGACACACAATCAGGGCTTGTTTTGTTTTTGTTTTATTGATTGTCTATACTGATTGCCTATACTTACCAAAGTGATAGAAAAAAGATGTTAATAACACAAATTAAACTTAAAAGTTCATCCCAGACACACACGAGAGACACATCCCAAGGAAGCTGATTGTCAAACATTTACCAATACGGCTGTGAATAGATGGGTTGTGGTCTGCACCCATGGTGAGAGGACTCAAATGGACACCATCACAGATAACCATTGTTATGGTAAAATTAGAACCAATCTCAGTATTTTGCCACTATACTGAAGCTTAGAGAGTATTTTGGCCTGCCCATGACATTTTATAGAAAATGAAAACTGGAGAGTGGAAAGAACTCACACAAGAACACAAAACTAATCGGCAGCAAAAATCTAATGCTGCTCTCTCAGCTCTTTGACCTTTGGTCATTTCACCGCACACAATATATTTTATACCTAACTTGGTCTAATTCCTTTCAAATAATTAAAGCAAAAGCACAGAAAGCAAAAAATGGACTTCCCCAAGTTCTTTCTACTTTACAATGTCTTCCTTAGCTATGTGCAATGAATTAGAGGAAAGGAGGTTAGGAAATGTAATTCTATTTCACAATCAGAATGTGTAGTCTATAGATGGCTAATTTAAATACCCAATTGATAGGCAATTGCCTGTGTTTCTTAAGCAGCCCAGTACAGCCCTAGCTGACTTAGCTGTGAAAAGAGAAAGAGAAGAGCTGAAGCAGTACCCCAAAGAAAGGAAAAGGGATTCAAACATCACAAGCTCCAACCAGATAGAGGGGGATGGGAAACATGGTATCAGCTGCTTTGGAATGATTGGTTTCTCTAGGAAGCAAGCCAAAAGAGTTTACTTTTTAATTAATCATGTACAGTACACCAGATAGCATCCTTGAAGATAAAGTAAACATTTTTTCAGAATTACATCAATTTTTGAGACCAGGCTTCTTTAATGGATTTTTTTAAAGAAGCTTGGCTTCTTACTGCTTCCTGACTCATGAATAGCTGCTTTTTTTTTTTTAAGGCTAGCCCTTTCTATCTTCACAATTCATCTCTTTTTGACCAATACTCAGGTAACAGAAATACTTTTTTTTTAAAAGTCCAAAGCAGTTGTAAAAGATTACCTGGAAAAGAGATCAGATATCCTGATAGCCTTGAGAATCCAATATCAAACCATCTTTTAGGGTATTTAAAGCCCCTTACAACGTGGCCCCTCCTATCTTGCCAGTCTTCTTACGCTTCTCCCCACATCCTCTCCAGCTACAATGGCCCGCTGGCTGCTCCTCAAGATGACCCTCCACCTTGTGACCTCTTGTGTTCACTGGCTGTACCTAATACTCCTTCCCATCTCTACCTTTTACCTTCCTTGGTTTCCTGTAACACTCAGCTCCAATCTCAGAAGGCTTTTCATACCCTCCTCCATATTATTTTATTAATTTCTACTTACTCTGCATATATATTTTTATGTACTTAGTTATTGACATTTTGTCTCCCCATTAGAGTGTGAGCTCCCTAAAGGCAAGGACTGTTTAGAGTGCCTAAGCATAGAGTAAGCACTTAATAAATTCTTGCTGACGGATTGACTGATTAGATAACAGGCTCAAGGATTCCTTCTGATTTTCTTCCACCAAAATCTTAGAAAACAATAGGGAAGGAGGTGTAGCCACGATGGCAGAGTAGAAACAGGACTTCTGTGAGGCTCCAGCTTCCACCTCCTCCAATACATGTAAAAAATGACTCTAAACAAACTTTAGAGTTACAGAACCCACAAAGTGACAGAGAGAAACAAATCGCACCCTGAAGAAAGCCTGGCAGGCCAGCAGAAAGGGTCCATCTCAGCATGCTGGGACCGAGAGCAGTCCCAACTAAGCGGCAGTTTTAGCCCCAGGGCAGCCCCAACCAGCTGCAGCTGGAGCAGACTTCATATGAGTAAATCACCAGTAGCTGTAGTGGTTTCCAGACTTCTCAATCCACAAGTGCCAAAGATAAAGTAAAAAGTCAGTGTGGAACTTTGTTCAAACAAGGGGAGCACAGTCCAGCTGCTACACCCAGAGCGAGAAGCAGAGGAGGTGTGGTGGCTGCAGCTGCTGCCACGTGGCTGCTTCCAGAGCTCCTGGCCTGCAGATTGTAGGGGGACCAAGTGACTATTCAGAGGGTAATTGCTCTTGCTTTGACCTGCTAGGATCCGTATCACAGTCTTGGGTAGTAGTCCTGGGATATTTGACCAGTGAGCCAGAGCATGTGGGGGCTGTAGAGAGGGTACCTATCTAATAGCTCTGGCAGCTGCAAAAACCCTAGTGATTTGGGAAAAAGCTCTCTCCATTTTGGAAGCAGAGTTCTACCATGGCAAAGAGCTCAAAAGTCAAGTAATTGGCAAGCACAAACAGATGATAGAATCCTTTTTGGGGGACAAAAAGGATCAAAGAATAGAGTGGGAGGAAGACAATGAAGTCAGAACGCCTGCATTAAAAGTCTCCAAGAAAAATATGAACTACTTACAGGCCATGAAGGAGCTCAAGAAGGACTTTAAAAATCAAGTAAAAGAAGTGGAGGAAAAATTGGGAAGAGAAATGAGAATGATGCAAGAAAATCATGAAAAGCGAGTCAACAGCCTGCTAAAGGAGACCCAAAAAAATACTGAAGAAAATAACACCTTAAAAAATAGACTAACTCAAATGGCAAAAGAGGCCCAAAAAGCCAATGAGAAGAAGAATGCCTTAAAAAGCCAAATTGCCCAGATGGAAAAGAAATTTCAACAACTCACTGAAGAGAATAACTCCTTCAAAATTAGATTGGAGCAAATGGAAGCTAATGACTTTATGAGAAATCAAGATATTATAAAACAGATCAAAATAAATGAAAAAATAGAAGGCAATGTGAAATATCTCATTGGAAAAACCACTGACCTGAAAAATAGATCCAGGAGAGATAATTTAAAAATTATTGGTCACCTGAAATCCATGATCAAAAAAATAGTCTAGACACTATCTTTCAAGAAATTATCAAGCAAAATTGCCCTGATATTCTAGAACCAGAGGGCAAAATAGAAATTGAAAGAATTCACTAATCTCCTCTTGAAAGAGAATCCCAAAAGAAAATTCCTAGGAATATTATAGCCAAATTCCAGAGTTCCCAGGTCAAGGAGAAAATCCTGCAAGCAGTCAAGAAAAAACTATTTGTGTATTGTGGAAATGCAATCAGGATAACACAAGACCTAACAGCTTCCACTTTAAGGGATTGAAGGGCTTGGAATATGATATTTCGGAGGTCAAAGGAGTGAGTACTAAAACCAAGAATCACCTACCCAGCAAAACGGAGTATAATGCTACAGGGAAAAATATGATTATTCAATGAAAGAGAGGACTTTCAAGCATTCTTGATGAAAAAAATCAGAGCTGAACAGAAAATCTGACTTTCAGATAGAAGAAGCAAGAGAAGCATGAGACGGTAAACAGGAAAAAGAAATCATAAAGAACTTATTAAAGTTAAACTATTTACATTTCTACATAGAAAAACAATAATTGTAACTCAAGACTTTTCTCAGTATGATGATAGCTGAAGGGAATGTATATGTACATATATATGTATACATACATATATATATGTATGTATAGGAAGATGTATGTGTATATAAATATATATGTGAGTGTGGGCATTTGTATGTTCATGTATACATAGAGGGCACAGGATGAGTTAAATATGAAGGGATGATATCTAAAAAATAAAATTAAGAGGTGAGAGAGGAATTTATTGGGAGAAGAAGGAAGGGAGCGATAGATTATGGTAAATTACTTCATATAAAAGAGGCAAGAGAAAAACTGTTATAATGGAGGGAAAGAACAGGAAGGTGAAAGGGAATGGGACAACCTGATTCTCATTGAATTTGGCCTAAGGACAGAATAACATACACACTTGTAAAGCCAAGCACTAGCAGCTTTTCAGAAGAATGCTACAGCGAACAACAGCTTTTAAAGTTCTGATTACACAGTATAGTAAACACACTATTTATTCCATAACGAATCAAAGGAATATATTCTCAGTAAATCAAGATACAGCATTCACAATGTTACAACTTATCAAAGATAATTAAAATATAGCATTCACAACAACTTATCACAGAAAATGGCCACAGTTTCCACTACAGGGGTCACAAAGTTTTGAACATGTACGTATTGAATTGCTTATCTTCCCAGTGTAGGTGGGTAAGGAGGGAAGAAAGAAAACAAATCTGGAACTCAAAAGTTTTAAAAACAAATGTTTAAAAATTGGTTTTTTACATGTAACTGGGAAATAAGATATACAGGTACTGGGGTATAGAAACGCATCTTGCCCTACTAGAAAGTTAGGGGGGTGAAGGGGGAGGATATAAGAGAGAACAGATTGGGGGAAGGGGTATTCAGTAGGCTTGCTATTTTGGAGTAGGGAGTAGGGAAAAGACAGGGAGAGAAAAAACTGTAACTCAAAATTTTGTGGAAAGCAATGTTGAAAACTAAAAATAAATAATTTTAATAATAAAAAAAGAAAACAATAGGGAAGAGCATCAGAGTCAATACTTAGTGTCAGGTATTGATTGATATACCAAATCACAGAATGTGGGAAATTTAAAAAGTAAATGTAAAACTTTTAATTTAGGATCTAAACACAATAAATGAGTGAATGAACAAAAAAAATGCTTATTAAGCATTTATTATGTGAAATAATCCTCGCTCTTAAGGAGTTGACACTGGAATTGGGAGAGGCAACATGGAAAAGAGAGTTCAGCTGAAGGAGACTGAAGGAAAGTCGTGTAGATGCAGTGTGAGAAGTGGATGGCAAGACCGAGAGGTTCTATAAGTAGTTCAAGTAACAATGCTTGGAAACTGCAGATATGAAGTAGGACAGGGAATAGATAAATAAATCTGGAGGAGCTCAGGAGGATATAGCCAGGCTGCTGTTAGGACCTGCTGGTCTTCTATCTCACTACCTACTGACTCCATTCAATCAAGTGGTGAAAGCCCTCAAATAGCCCAGGTGAAGGAGGAAGAACTGGTGGGGAGGGTGCTCCCAATGCTGGTAAGGTTTCTCACTGCCAGGTTGTCCCAGATAAGTCCTGGGATGGCCTGAGGCTGAAGGAGGAGAGAAAGAAGGAAGGGTGGTGGGATGGAACTCATGACAATATCTTTATTGTCAGGGGAACATATATTGTTGTTCAGTCTTAAGAGAAAGATGTCAGCAAGCATGCACACAAAGGTTCACACCTCTTCTCCCTACCACACTCTCCTCAATCCCCCCAAGTCCAAGCAGTTTGGAGTATTTTACATAGTCCCTTGCCCTTTCTTTCTGCCCTTGAGGAAAAAAAGGGAAAATGTTCACAGAAAGTAATAAGCAGGGCTCACTGAGAAACATGAGGCAGGAAGGTGAATGGAGCTTCTGGCATGATACCCATGAAGTGTACAAGTCAGGCATCTGGGAGGAAGTGAGCCAGCTGCCAGCTGACCCCCAAATTCTGTAGGCAAGCTAGGAGCTGTAGAAACTGCAATGCTCTGGGAGTGCCATGAAGTGGGTCATGGAGTTGTGGAACAAAGAGCCAAGAGTTGGGGATGCAGACCCCAAAAGAGCACCAGAGCAAGAGACCTCAGACCCTAGAAGGGCTATAGATCAGCCCAGGGACCCAGGAGAGCAGTACATGAGGGAGGTAAGGACTTGAGTAGTTAGGGCAGGGAATCTTATATTGATGAATGAATGAATGTATGAATGATGAAGAAGCATTTATTAAGCTCTTACTGTCTACCAAGCATAGTACTAATCATTGGGTATACAAATACAAAAGGGCCACTAGGTGGCACAGTGTATAGAATGCCAGGCTTAAAGTAAAGAAGACTTGAGTTCCAATTCAGCCTCAGACACTAGTCTGTGTGACCCTGGGCAAGTCACTTAACCCTGTCTGCCTCAGTTTCCTCATTTGTAAAATGAGCTGGAAAAGGAAATGGCAAACCACTCCACTATCTTTGCCAAGAAAACCCCAAATAGTGTCACAAAGAGTCTGACAGATCTGAAAACGACTGAGCAACACAGAAATACAAAAGTAGAAATAATCCAAACTCTTAGGGAGTTTGCATTTTAAGGAAGGGAAATAATAAGAACTGGAATTCCTTAGAACGTGGGCCTTAATTATTTCTTTGCTAACTAATTTTTTATATCAATCCCCATTTTGTTCTATCCACACCTTTTAACAAGTCTGTTTTGTCTAAAGGCTTACTTAGTCTTTGATGTTATTTAATGTTTCCTCATCCATAAATTCCCCTATACCAATGATATTCCAGAACCAATCCCTCTTCTTATATTTTGTAGATATTTATTTAAGAGATATTTGTGTGTGTATATGTGTATATACATACACACACACATATACACACACAAATATCAAGGAGTTTATCAGGGGAGACAACATGTAAATATATATTAATTGATTATATAAATTATATATCATACATATATTATAATTTTAGTATAAATTTATATATACTACATATACTATTTAAATGTCTAGTTGTTCTGATTTTCCCTGACCCTATTTAGGATTTTCTTGGCAAAGATACTAGGGTGGTTTGCCTTTTCCTTCTCATTTTACAAATGAGGAAACTAAGACAAACAGGGTTAAGTGACTTGGCTAGGCTTACACAGCCTAGTAAGTGTCTGAGCCCAGATTTGAACTCTGGTCTTCCTAACTTCAGGCCTCTTGCTCTATCCACTGAGCCACCTAGTTCCTTCTGTATGTGTATATAGAGGTATATATCTATATATATATACACACATGTGTTACCTCCCCTGATAAACTCCTTGACGACAGAAACTATTTCATTTTTTTGTCTTTATAAACCCAGCGCCTAGCACAGTACCTAGCATACAGCAGGCACTTAATAAATGCTTTCTGACTGACTGATGCAAAAACACTTTAAGAAATTAGATTTTTAAAAGTTCAGAGACATGATTGGTAAGAACTGATGGAGAGAGACTCTCCTAAGGAAAATAGCCTGAAAGGCTCTAAAAAAAATTCCGAGAATATAATAATAAGTGCTATTAAACATCTAAAGAAGTTACTATGGCTATAGAAGAATCTGTTTGATGAGATCAGACTTTAAAAGGACTAGTACAAAGATGAAAGGCAAGGCATATAACCAAGGATGAATACAAAAAGCATCAGAAACCTGTAAAAATCACTACAACTCAGCATGAACAGACTTGTTAAAAAAAAAAGGAAAAGACAAAGAAATGGAATAATCAAGAGGGGAAAGGCAATAAAATTAAGAGGGACTGGGCAGAGCTTCCTGTGTGAAGTGGGATTTTAGTTGGAACTTAAAGGAATCCAAGAGACTGAGATAAGGAAAGAAAGTGTTTAGGCCTGGGATACAGCTGAGAAAATGCCTATAGCCAAGAGATAGACTGTCTTGTTCAAGGAACAGGAAGGAGGCCAGGGTCACTGGATTGAATTGTACAAGAAAGAGTGTAAATAAGGTATGAGAGGACTGGAGAAGGACAGGAGAGTTATGTTATAAAGGGCTTTGAACACCAAGCAGAAGATTTTGTATTTGATCAGGAAAGTGGGAAGAAGCTAAGATGAGAAAGACCCGTCTGTGACTTAGAAAAGTCACTTTGGTGTCTGAATGGAGGACAGATTGCAGTAGAGAGAATCTTGTGGCAGGATAGAGAGACTAATCAGCAAGCTATTGCAGTAGTCTGAGTGGGGGGGAATAAGGATAGTGACAATGTCAGAGAAGAGAAGGGGGCATATTCAGGAGACACTGCAAGGGGGAAACTGACAGTCCTTGGCAATGGATTGGATATGAGGGGGTGAGAAATAGCAAGGAGTCAAGGAAAACCCCTGGGTTGTGATTTTGAGGGGCTGGGAGGATGGTGGTGCCCTTGACAGTTAAATGAAAGGAAGTCTGGAAGCAAAGAGAATTTAGGGGGAAAGATCATGAGTTCAGTTTTGGACATGGTAAGATTAAGGCATCTATAATACATCTGGTTTGAGAGGTCTAAGGAAGTGGTGATCATCAGAAGCCTCAAAGGGTTTACTAAGAACAAGTCATACTTAATTAACTTCATTTCCTTCTGTGATAGGGCTACTAAACTGGTAGATTAGGGAATTTTATAGATGCAATTTGTCTTGATTTCACCAAAGTATTTGAAATTATTATTATCATTATCATCTTGCAGAAGTGTGGAAAAAATAAGTTAGATTACAGTTAGAAGTTAAGTGGAATCATTGTTGTTTGAACGATAATTCCAAAGAATACTAGTTAATGGATTGATGTTTACATAAAGGGAGGTCTATAGTATCAGGCTGTAACAGTCTCCAGAAGGTGATGCTGTCCATTCATCTGTGGAATGCATTTAATTAGATTAGCAGGTGATACAAAGACAGGAAGGACAGCTAATATGGTGAATAAAAGAATCAAGATTCAGAAAAATATCTTAATAAGCTGAGTGGTGTGATGTGTATGCCTGAAATCCCTACTACTAGGAAGGCTGAGGACCTAGTGGATCACTTCAGTTTGGCACTTCTCAGCTACAGTAGGGCTAAAGCCAATTAACTGTCTACACTAACCATTACAGGGTTGGAGCAAGAGACTATTAGGCTGCCTAAAGAGGAGTCTTAAATCTTAAATCAGGAGCCTACAGAGCCTAATAGGCTCAAATCAGAAATGCAACAGGTGTAAGCTCCCATGGCTGATGTCCTTCTATCCTGGGTTGGATAGGGAGATCCAGTCTCAAAATAAAATAAAATAAAATAATTTTTTAAAAAAGATCCTGACAAGATGCAAAGTTGAGCCAAACTAAAATGGTGTTTAATAAGCTGTCCTTCACTCTGATTCAAAACAAACTCTCCATGTCATAATAATAATAATAATAATAACAGCTAACATTTATATAGTGCTTAAAGTTTACTCCCGAGTTCAATATTTTATTCACTACGGTAGGATAGTTTACTTCCCCTCTCCCTCAGAGCTCAGATGGTGTATTTCCCTTTTCTCAAGAGAACTTCCTGCTCCATCTAGGAGTTGCTGGTGGGGAAAAGGATACTAACTCTTATCTCTTTATCTCTCTATCTACCTTCCTTTCCCAAGGGCAGCTGGGATGGATTATTGAAATCATCTGAGGTTGTTCTGTGACACCTGCAGAAAAAGACCAGGGTACAACAATACCCAATTTTATATTGTGTCATGAGTCCTTCAGATGCACAAAACAATTAAGAACCCTTTAGGAATAAATCTCTTTTATGACATATATTATTGTTAGGGAAATTATTGCTGTCTATAGCACATCTTCAACCTAATAAAGATCTCATCATGGATTTGACCACAATTAAAACCCTTCCCTAGTTTAGTTATTTCTATAACTAGTGAATAACACTGTCTAGCTGTGAGCTTCTCCTTTCTTCATCTTAGACGAATCGAGGCTGATAGCAGGGGCAAGAAACGGGAGAGACTACACATTGTGGGAGCCAGAGAGGTTATAACACAGCTTCCCCTTGCTACAGTTCCTTCCAGGGCAGTACTGTAACCCATTGAGAACACAGGTTCCTGGCTAGGAGGGCTGCTTACTGGTGGGTTTTAATACTTTTTATAGCCTAAAATGTGAACCCGATCCCCTTCCATTAACTTGGAAGGAAAGTTATTCACTTTTTAATAACTCTTATAAATCTGTGTAAGGAGAGATGGTTGCTTAGCCTTGGGGAATGCCAGAAACTGCCATTCTGGCAATGAACTAGAGAAGTTAGAGGTCCCCAAAGGGTACCTGAGCCCTTCATGTCAAGAAATAACTTCTGACACAAGGCTGACCCTACCTTTTACATTTGTCTGCAAACAAAATACTTATATATCAGCTTACTATTCCTTAGAATTGCATTGCCACACATTTAACAATTCAATTTAACATCAATTCAGAAATAAACAATGGTATGGACCACACACTATTGTGAGTGCTAGAGAAACCAAGGCAAATAATATTCCCTGAAGAGCATTCTATGGAAGCATGAGGGATACAACAGGTACACAAAGAAGTTAACACAAAGCCTATGAAAAAATAAATGCAAAATAAGTTGGGTCTTTTTGGGGGGGAAGCAACAACTGGGAGATCTGAAAAGGCCTCCACTCATAGAGC
The DNA here is from genome assembly GCA_028627135.1 of Pseudochirops cupreus. Lineage (NCBI taxonomy): Eukaryota > Metazoa > Chordata > Mammalia > Diprotodontia > Pseudocheiridae > Pseudochirops > Pseudochirops cupreus. The sequence continues at coordinate 120,871,023 of CM053583.1, read as the reverse complement.
CCAGAAAGAAAACAGAGCATGTACATAGAATGATTTCAAATTAGCCTTGTGACCATTCACCCACCCCTCTTCTGTAAATTGAACTTCAAGTCAGAACCATGACTGCAGGTATAGATGGAAAAAACCACTGGGAAGACATGATGAGGGGGCTCTCTTGCCATATGCAAATTCATTTTGCAAAGTTCAAGGAGTGAAACCTTAAAGAAGCCATCTAACTTGTTAAAATACAAAACTGAGCTATTCTTCCATGATTGCCTCAAAGCTTTTTGACGCATAACAGAGTCTGAGTTTAATCTTAATCTCACGCTTTAAATTTAATTTTAAAAAAATCTATATTCAACAGTTCAACCAAGAAATAAGCAGGTGCTCATCAACTAGGGCTTACAGGGAATCACTTAGGCTGTAATGACAGTCAGACAGTGAAACTAATAGCCATTCTGGCTGTAGCTGCATCTGATTTTATTTTCTCTTAATGGGAAGGACAGGATGTTTGTTGTTGTTTGTGTGGGAGGTAGGTGAGAAAGGTTAAAAAGAGTACTGGCTTTTTTTCTCCTTAAACGATTCAATCCAAAGTGGTACAAAGAAACAGAATTGATGAACATACATGAAATTTAGGCAGATTAGATGATTTTTGCCTAAATGATATCCTTTAAAGGAATGTATTCAAATGCCATCTGATTTGCATAAAGACAGCTGAAATCCAAATTTAGGACAAGCACAACCCCATTTTCACAATGAAAGCAGCAGTGTCTCCCTCTATCAGCTGCTAAAACATGCTATGTCAATTTTACATATAAGGAGCAGCAAATTATCATAAACAAAATAGTCCTCGGTGGCAGGAATTATACAGACATTAATAAAGGGATATTTCCTGAAACAAAAGGATTTGCAATATGGCATCCATATTGGCTTTTTGTTACTTATGGTTTTCAGGTAAGCCGAGGAGCCTTTTACAACATGGCTGATGTAGAAATGTATTTTGCATGACTTCATATGTATACTGGGTATCATATTTCCAGCCTTTTCAATGGATAAGGAAGAAGGAATTTGAAACTGAAAATTAAAAAAAATTCAATTAAAAAAAATTACATCCCAGGGGGCGGCTAGATGGCGCAGTGAATAGAGCACTGGCCCTGGAGTCAGGAGGACCTGAGTTCAAATTTCTCCTCATACACTTAACACTTACTAGCCATGTGACCTTGGGCAAGTCACTTAGCCCCAACTGTTCTGCCCTCCCCCTGGAAAAAAAAAACCCCCCCAAAAATTAAAAAAAATTACATCCCATGGCATCAAGTACAACAATTCTAAACATATAGCATGTCCTCTAGATATGTATACTGAGGAAGAAGACAGACAGAAACATGAGATATTTCAATTTTGTTCTAAGGAAGACTTTCATGACAATGGCAGAGGTTGGGAAAGGGGCAAAGAAGCTGAAAAAGTCTTTGGAGAAATTTTAAAAGAGGATGAAAGTTAACTGAGGCCTGCTTCCTTCAAGGTAAGGAGTTCAACTAGATAAGCTCTCAAAGCCCTCTCCCAAAGCTAATCAGTCAGCCCATCAATATTGTAACAGTATGTTAGCATAATTTGTTTCCTTTGTAATCTTAAGCATTATATGTTAATACATTTAAAAATATTTATCCTGCAAAAGGGTCCATAGACTTTACTAGAATGCCAGAGAGGTACACACGCGCGCACACACACACACACACACACACACACACACACACACACACACACACACACACACCCCCTCCCCCCAGCTCTAAAGTAATCTTTCTCAGACAAATTGTTTAATAGCCAGTAACTTTTATAATAATAATAATAATGATAATGATAACAACAGGCATGATTACTGGCATTTATCTAGCCCTGTAAGGCTTTCACAAGGCTTTATTTACACTATTTCTTTTGAGTTTCATAACTCTGTACTTGAGGCAATATTATTCCATTTTTTAAGAGAAGGAATTTGAGGCTCTTGTGACTTGTGCTCTGTCGCATCAAACTTAGGTCTGCCCAATTCCACATCTAATATACTAGTATCCTGCAGGCAGCCAAGTCCTGCAGTGGATAGAACACCAGGCCTAAAGTCAGGAAGACTCATTTTCCAGGATTCAAATCTGATTTCAGACACTTACTCGCTATGTGACCCTCGATAAGTTACTTAACCCTGTTTGCCTCAGTTTCCTCATCTGTAAAATGAACTGAAGAAGGAAATGGCGAATCACACCAGAATCTCTGCCAAGAAAATCCCAAATGGGGTCTTGAAGAGTAGGACACAAGTGAAAGAAAGGCAACTACATTCTGGGTTGAGGATTAATTTAGCCTTGAGGGAGAGATTTTGAGAGGTTATAGCTGGAATCTTTACCTTTAAGCAAGACTTAGTTATCCCTTTAAGACGGGAATTCATGTTCTTTTTCAATTCTTCCAAAGATTTTTTCAGCTTTTTTGCTTTTTCCAACCTCCACCATTGTCATGAAAAGTCTTTCTTAGGACAAAATTGAAATCCTGTCCATCCTGTCCTGTTCCTCAGTATACATATGTAGTCACTGCAGCATGCTGTCTATTTCTCCATAAAATCCTACACCAGAGAAATGCTTTGCCATGTTAATATCAAATAGCAATGGATTTTGGTGGTAAAATGGTAAATTTCCAAATTAGAAGATTCTCTCTATACAATTTGTACATCTTAGGGAAGGGAATAAGTAACCTAAGAAGACGAGTATTTTGTATGTGAATTAATACTTCATTGAATGAATTCACTTTTAAAAGATTCTAAATACCTTGTGAGTGTGAAAAATGATCTTTAATAATCAGTATCTTCAAGATTTAGAACTTTTCCCAGCACTTCTTTTAAAGTTCTGAATTTAAGTTCAGTTTTTCTGCTGAAGGACATTTCTGATAATGAGATTACATTGAATTTCCTTATCTTGGTCAAACCCCAACTTAAGCTGGGAAGTAATTTAATCTAAGGTACAGAAGGCCTACTGTGTTCTCCTCAGGCTTGGGTGGAGACAGATTCTTCTGTCTTGGTAGCCCAAGGCTGGGAGTGGTCTAGCACGGTTGGGGTACGTCCTCTGTCTGGAGATGAAATGATGATGAAATGATATCAGCCCCTCTTGAAAAGGTACATAAACTATATTCCTGAACTCCAAAATGAACCTAGTCCAGGCTAGCTCCCTTAAGGAGTCCGGTCCCGGACTGCAGTTCCCATAAAAGGCGTCACTGCCAGCTTTGAGAGACAACTTAACCCTGTTTGTCTTTCTTAGCTCAGACTCTTGGAGGTTGACACGGGTAACAAATTTCAAAGAATAATTTTGTTTTCAGAGTTAATGGAGGCACTGGAACTAGAACTGAAATTTTCCTGTTAATGATGCCTCTGAGAAAGGTAAATAAATAACTCCCCTGATTACCATTATAAGGGTTTTTTGGGGAAAAAAAATGTATCTTTGATTTCAACACCTAGACTGGCATTTGCTCTGCAATTTATACTCTTAGAAAGTTGCCTGGGGGGGGAGGGTACAGAGAGGTTAAGTGATTTGTTCACAGTTCAATAGCCAGTAAGTGTCAAATGTTGGATTTGAACTGTGGGCTTCCTCAAACTCAAGTCAGGTCTATATCTATTTTTTAGGCTGCCACTTGCTATACTATTTGTCCTAAAAAAAAAAAAAAAGACTATTTCAGTTTTTATTTTTAGAACCACTTCTCATAGGCTACTCATTGTTCTGTGATCTGAGCAGCACTGAAAGGTACCCACCTAAAAAAACCTCTCTATATTGACCTCCCCTGGACATGGCGTAAAATTCCTCCAATTATATTTCCCAAAGGCAAGGTCTTGTTTCCAAAGGACCTGTTATAATGCATGAAGATTTTTCTGTAAAACTCTCTATGACATTAAGCCAGGAAAACTCGGGCATGACTGCTGAAGACCAGCTGTTCAGGGCTCACAGAAATAAAAGAGGAGCCACTCCCTACCCCAACCTCATCCTCCTTGGGCTTCCTGTTATGGATCTTTGTTCTAGATGTTAGGAATTGTATTTCTGTCTTCCTGACTAGGCCCCAAAGTAGCGGCATCAAAACTGAGACAAGATAGTGTAATCAGGGGATTTTAAAGTTGGAAAAGATTTTAGCAATTATCTAGTCTAGGGGTCCCTGATTTTTTTTTTTGTTATGGATCCCTTTGGCAAGGTGAAACTTACAGTCTGCTTCTCAAAATAATGTTTTTAAATGCATAAAATGCATTTGGTGCATTGTAAACAGTGCAATAAGGGAATCAGAGTTTGTTTCTTCTTGGTCCTGTGAACTTGAAGATATGAAAAGGAAATAAGCATTTATTAAGTACCTACTATATGCTACACACCCTGCTATGCATTTTTTACAAATTATCTTATTTGATCCTCACAATATCCCTGCAAGGTAGGTGCTATTATTATTCTCATTTTACAGTTGAGGAAACTGAGGCAAACAGGTGCCCCTAATTATTAGGACATATTTCTTTATTGAAAAGGAAAAGCTTAAGTTCAACTTAACCAAGAGTCTCTTCTTTCAAAGAAATTTATCTGAACTCAGAATAATAAACTATACTTTAGATACGTTAATGTATTTTTACAACTAGAATTAAAATTAAATTTCTACTACTTTTTAGCAAAAACCATTGCCCACCCCCAAACTGAGGCAAGGCATTATTAAATGTTTCCATATGCAAGTCAACAATTAATTGGTTTTAGAACCTAGCTCTGCCACTTAGCGTCTTTCTGGGTTTAGGAAAATTCATCTAACCACTCTGGACCATAGTTTTTCCATCTGTAAAATGAAGACTTTGGACTAGATACAACGGAACAACAAACACTTATTCATACTTAAATGGCCTCTGTGTTCCTTTCCAGTTGCAAATCTATATGCCTGTGAACTAGAGTTTGTGTTGTCTTTCCTTCTTCAGCAAAAGAGTTAGATAAATGTCTAAAATGATGAATATGGCCAAATGAAAGATGCATTGTCTGATGTGAAGATCATTTGTCTAGACTGAGTAACTGAAGGCAAAACAGAATCGAATAGCCATTGTTTTTTTCATATTGTCTGTTAGCACTAAACTGAACATCTCAAGAAGGGGACTTGCCCCTTCATTGTTTTTCTTCTTCTGAATACAGGAAAAACAAAACTCTTCTTATGACCCTCCCTTTATATCCCTCCCACTTATCCTCACCAACAAGTCTCCATTGATTCTCCCAGCTTTATTTTTCCTGATGCTAATATTACATCCAGGTCTATTCCATCCTTGTGCCTCTTCTTCCATTTGCTACACAGAACTTTCTGAAGTCTGGCCTCCTCAGACACCTCCCTCTGCAGTCTTTCTCCTTCTCATTGGAATCACTTGTGACGATATTGGTTTTGGCCATGCGCCATGCTTATCATTCTTTTTTTTTTTTTTTAGTACTTTTCAAACCACTAGGTGGTTTATTTTTTTATAAAAATTTGATAATTTGAAAGTTATTATTATGGGAAAAGTTAGTTACTTGATAGAGGGTTAAGGAGATTAACATGTTGAGTCCTCAGAAGCAAGCACTTAAAATTACCTAGTTCCTCTTATTAAGCATTGAGGACTGTAATGTATACAGAAGACTACCTAATCAACATTTGGAAGATAATGATGTTACCTAAATAATAGCAATTGACATTTATGTAGCCTTTAAGATTTACAAAGAGCTTGATATGTTAAAATGTGTATATTTACCCATTCCTGTCCCAGCTGGTACAATTTCTCTTGAAAAGATTTCCAGTGCCTTCTTCTGTTTGTGTTGTACTGCAAGCCAGAGAACAACCTCTCGGGGGCCCTGTTTACAAATGTCAGAAATTATTGAACAGGTCATCCAAGAAAGTTCCAAGCACTATTGCATCCCACAGAGAATCGTTGCTATAGTCTCCTAAGTATACACCCCTAGTTTGCAGGTTTGCTGTGTTGTATAATTATATAACAAAGGTAACAGTTTCCTAAATAACACCTTTTGAATCCACAGAAATTAACCACATGTTAACAATGACAGTTAACAGTTATGTCATACTTTGAGGTTTACAAATTATTTTACATGCATTGTTTTATTTGATCCTCACAATTCTATAAGACTGGTACTACAGCCACGCTTATTCCCATTTTACAGATTGGGAAACTCAGGTACAAAGAGGTTTAAGTGCCCAGGGCCACCGAGTTAAGCACTTGCAACGGAATTTGAATCCAGGTTTACTTTACTCTGTAAATCCAAGAGGGAGCAGCTTTCCAGAAGACTGAGGCTGTGAATATCTCTAAGGTTCTGACAATATAGTATAGTGAACTCTCTTTATTCAGCAGTAAACTAAAGCAAAACATTCACAGAAACCAAAGTACAGCATTCACAATTCATTATGATTCACATTCATTATGTTATAACATAACAACTTATCACTAAAGTGGCCACATAGTTTTAAGCAAAAGATATCTTCAGTAAGTCCTTAACTCAATCATCCTTAAGGAGCAATCCTCCTTAAGGGATTGAAAGTACAAAGGTCCGAGTTTCCCACCTCTACATCACATTGTCTTAATCTCTCAGTCAAAAAGTTTTCTTTCTTCTTGATTGGAGGTTAGTTTCCAATCATCCTTAACTCAATCATCCTTAAGGGGTACAAGGTACAGAGTACAAAGTTCTCCCACCCCTACATCACAGTAAATCATGATCTTGTCAGTCAGCACTAAGGACCCAAGGAGAGGTCTTTTGATCTTGGTTCAGACTGGCTCCCGAATTCCATGGCTTTTCTTCCATGGGTCCAGCTCCCTGGATTCACAGGCAGGCAGCTCTCAGCTCCTCATCTAAGCTCCTTGTCCAGCTCCTCGTCCAGCTCCTCTTCCAGCTCCTTATCCAGTTCCTTGTCTAGTTCCTGTTCCATATTGAAGCTCACAGTGTCCACAAACAAGGAGCTAAGTACTTCTTTGCTTGCCATTACATACTCTTAAAGCTAGGGTTCTGTCCACTATACCAGACTACCTATAAATTACATTTACATATATATATATATATGTATATATATGTGTGTGTATATGTGTGTATATATATATATGTACTATGTGTGTATATGTGTATGTATGTATATATTTATATCTTTATACCTTGAAACCTCATTCTGGTTCAAGTCTCCTTTTCTGTAAAATGGGGATGATGTCACTTGTGTTTTTATGTGATTATTGTGATTATTATTTTGAAAATGAAAACATTGCATTTTAGTTCCTATCTAAACATACCTTGCACATCTACTAATGAAGAATTAAACCTCACCCAAATGTAAGTCATAATAATTTGAATAAAGCTGATAATTGAAGGCTCTGCTTTTCACCTTCCTTTCATATTTTGCTCTGGTTCTCTCTGGAGCCAATTCAATAATTATTTTTGCCTCTTCCATTGTCTCTAAGATTTGATAATAAAGTAACTAGACCAAAATAAGGTACATGGAAACATTTGAAAACCAATTCATAATGATTTATCTCCTTCCTTGAAGCATATTTTTTTTAAAAACTCCGTCTCAACAATCTACATTAAATTGGCTTCCAAGACATTCTCTCAATGTAAATTACATACTCACTAATTATAGTCAATAAGTATAAATTACACCAATTAGAGTGCCTGGAAACTAAAAGAACACATATTTCTATGTAAAATAAAATATTTACACATTTACATCTGGTTCCTGTTTCTGGGTTTTATCAAGCATCAAATATTTCCCATACAGTTCTAAAGAGCCCTTATGTTTACATCTGATCCTTCCAAAGTCCTTGCGAACAAAGTAACCCACAAGAATCTCTTAACCTTCGGGTACTATAATCAAATGAAAGGAGTTTTAGATTCATTCCCTTGATAAGCAAAATGTGTAAAACTTCTTGGTCTTCTTAAATCAAGGTGCTCTAAAAATGAAATATTTTTAAAGCAATTGTGGTAATTGTTATAGCATGAAGTAAACAGAACATAGCTAGGTGCAAAACAGTTCAAATAATCTGAACTTCAATGATCTGTATTTGAATGGAGTAGGAGGAAAAAGAAGGGCCTTCCTACGGATTTATGGCAAGACAGAAAAGAACTGCATGGGATGAGAACATGAAGATGGGTTTCCATTTGTACCACTGGAACTTAGTACTGACACGGTTGAGAACACACAGCTATTGAAACAAAGTCTAACAGAAATGATTTATTTGTTCTCTTCTACAGCTTGATTTGTTATATTTCTACACTATTAAGGATTCAATTCATTTATTTTTAAATTAGAAGTTTTTTATGTTCTAAAAAATCACTTGATATTCAAATCAGACTCTCCTATTAATCTTCTTAGTATCTCCCAAAGCACTTTAACCCATCTACAAGGAAGGTATTTGGTAGGCACCTGCTGAACAAATGAATTCCTCTCTGCATATTGTCAGTTTTTAATTTTTTTACTTCTAACCTGACTGAAATCTTCTCTCTCTCTCTCTCTCTCTCTCTCTCTCTCTCT
>CM053583.1:120838399-120862018 GCA_028627135.1 Pseudochirops cupreus | reverse complement strand
AGGGGTCATACAAGGGCATGGCTGTTTTGAGGGGGGGGTAGGGGAAAGATGGGGAGAAAATTTGTAACTCAAAATCTCATGGAAATGAATGATGTAAACTAAAATAAAATTTAAAAAATAATAATTAAAAAAAAAGAAATCAAATATCCTAGTCATGTTTTCAGTGACTTAAGAATTAATGCAACAAAAGCTGTCTGTATTCTAACTTCTTTTGGGTTGAAGTCCATATTGAATCAATTTTTTAAGTGCTTCTTATGTACTTACTAAGCACAGAGAATTTAGCTTGTGCTGTGGGGAATATGATATTAAAAACTAGCATTTGTGTAGAACTTTCATGTTTACAAAACACTGTATACACATTTGATCCTTAAAATAGCTCTGGCATAATGCCCTTTTAACAGATGAGGAAGTTGAGGCTTAGGAGAGTTAAGTGATTTGCCAGTGACTGAACAGCTAGAGTTAGGTTTGAAAGCTCAAATTTGAACCCAGGCCTTTTCTTCCTTCTATGCCCAGTCCTCTTTTAATTATACCAAATTCCCTTCAAAGAAGGTGTGGGGCAGAGCTCCATCTATCAAGGAATTTTGGGAAGCAAAGATTTGTACAAATGAAATTATTAGAAAACATAAATGGTCTATAATTTTTATCCTTTTTTTATAAATTAGACTTCCCAGAGACATAAAGACCTGGGTGCACTTTGGGGTCTGGTCACTTCTCTGTCTCAGCATTCCTATCCACTTATAGTCTAGGAACTTAAATGTCTGACACTTCCCAAAGGATGGCCACAAATCCCACAGGGCCCAAAATATAGGTTAGTTTTATTTACATTATGAAGGACAAAGAAAGGACTCTCGCTTAAGTCAGGAGATCACTCAGAAGACTCCACTTCCATAGAGTGTCTTTGGCCCTGGGTGGGGTCCTAGCAAGTGGAGAAGCCTGAGATGGGCCTTCCTCATCAGTGTTCCCCTCTGTTCCCCTTGGTCTAGTCTACGCTGCCATTTTACTGACAGTTCTCCAGTACTATGGAAGCGCCATAGGTGGTCCATCTGACTCCATGGCAGTTCTCCACTATATTTCAGTGAAAAATAGAATAAACCAATAAACAGGTATGTGAGGCACCTTCAGCCTGGCCACTGTTGCTATCTTCTGGTCCTCCTTCTGATGGTGATCTTCCTTTGGAACAGATACCAGGACCTGCCATAGCTGATGCTCCTCTGGCAGATAGCCTTCAAGATTCCAGGGTCACCTAGATAACACAGTGGGGCAGCAGTATAGGGCACACAGGGTAGCAACATGGCATATTGGGTAGAGTGCAGCCTGTAGTCAAGAAGACCTGAGTTCAAATCCACCCTCAGACACTTACTGGTTTTGTGATCCTGGGCAAGACATTTAACCTCTGTTTTGTCTCAGCTTTTTCTTATGTGAAATGGGGATAATAATAGCACCAGCCTCCCAGGACTGTGAATATCAAATGAAATAATCATTGTAAAGTGCCTGGTACACAGTAAGTATTATATAAGTGTTAGTTATTATTATAAGATATGGCTTGTACCTCCAAGTACAAGGACCTGCCAGTCTGATTTGTGCCCAATAGAGTTAGCTCCTAATCATCTATTGAGGGTTACCCACAAAAGTGTTAAATGATAGACTGTCTTCTTGTCACCCCACACATCTGAGCCATCTTCTCCACTACCAGATCCAAGCTACCTTAATCTCAATGATTTTTGAACTGTTTAATTGAACTGAATGACTATGCTAATACCTGAATGAGAGATCTTAACAGTATAACAGTGGTCTTAAAATAAGAAGAGAAGATGTTTCTTCTGCTACTTGGGGCAGTTCCGTAGAAACCCAAATAAATTAAGCATTTGGATTAACTGATCTCCAAGTCCCTTTCAGCTCAAATGATCTCAGGATCTCATGTCTTCTAATGGTTTGTGATTCATACTCTTTCCCATAAGCAACACATCCTCATTCATCCTGGTATATTTTGGCCTGTTTTCCAAAGAAAAGAACTTTTATGAAACATTTGTTTCCCATGCAGATCTCCTATAAAATAACTCCTAATCCATTAGCTGATATCATATAAATTTTATGCAGTAGAAAAAAATGAGTGGAAGGCCACTCTAATTTCATCAATCCCATATTACACATTAGAGAAGCAGAGAATTTCAGTTAGAAGCAATTTCTGAAATTATATGGGCCAATGCCCACTTAAATTAGCACCCCTTTTAAAACATCCCTGCTAAGTGGTCTTTGAGCAGAATTCTACTTCAAGACCTCCAATAATAGACCCCCAACGTCCTAAGGCAGCCCACTTCACTTTTGGATAGCCCTGATTAGTGGGATTTTTTTTTCATGACATAGAACTACCTTGGTGCAATTTATACCCATAGGTCCTTGTTTTGTCCCCTGATACTAAGTAGAACAAGCCTAATCCTTCCTCTCTTTTATGAAATACTTTAAATACTTGGCTGGATGTCAATGTCTCCCTTCAGTCTTCTCTTCTTCAGATGAAACACATCCAATCCCAGTAACTCAGGGGTTCTTAACCTGGAGTATATGAAAAATTTAAAATAAATATACATATATTTTTTGCTAACTGTATTTTAATGATTGATTTTCTTTTTAACTCTATTTTATACATTTAAAAACATCATTCTAAGGGGTCTATAGACATAGAGAGTATCCATCATACCAAAAGATTAAGAACCTCTTTTCTAAGTGAGCCTTTAATGACATAGTCTATAGTCCCCTTAGCAAATGTCAAATACTGCCTACCCTCCTTCCTCAGTCTCCAAATTCCAGTCTTTCCCCATTGGAATGGGCAGGAAGTCCTTCTACACATCTGGACTTAATCCCTCATGCCAAAGTATGCTTGACAGGATTCTGTTCCATTCAATGAGTATTCATTGTTGAATTAGGTAAACGCGTCATGGGTTATCGCAGCCAAAATAGTCATCCTTTGGTCAGTGTTTTCTTTAGGTAGGTTGGTCCTCAGATAGCAGATTCAGCCTCTCTGCAGGACCTGGCTCTGATGATGAAACCTGCTGGTTGTATACCACCAACACAGCCTTGGAGAACCCACTCTCACTTCCATGGCAGGATGGGGCATCAGAGTAGGGTTTTATGAAGAATAATAATGGAGAAGCAATGGCCCTTGCCCTCAAGGAACTCACAGTCTGATTTGTGCCCAATATAGGTCCTTTGGATATTGTTTACACAGTGATGTTAAATTACTCACTAGACCAGTGGTTCTCAGCCTGTGGATCGTGACCCCTTTGGGAGTCGAATGACCCTTTCACAGGAGTCGCCTAAGACCATTGGAAAACATACATTTCCAATGATCTCAGGAACCGAGACACCGCTCCTCTATCTATCTCCAGGTGGGTCCACCCACATGCAGATATACCCACATACAAATATTTAAAGAGTCACAGCATTAGGAAGGTTGAGAACCACAGCACTAGACATTTCTTGTCAGCTAGGTGGTATAGTGGATAGAGTGCTAGATTTGGAGTCAGGAAGACTTGAGTTCAAATCCTGTTTGAGACCTTTATAAGATGTATGACCCTGAGAAATTCACTTAACTACTATCTGCCTCAACTTCCTCCTCTGTAAAATAGGGATAATAATAGTACCTAAATCATAGGGGTTTTGTGAGGATTATACACGAATACACAAATATATGTATGTGTATGTATATGCAAACTTCTCTCCATATATATGTATATATTTTAAAATTTGCAAATTGTAAAGCCGTATATAAATGCTAGTTATAATTATCATTGTCACTCAGCACACTCCTGGGTCACCTCCTCCTACCTACCTATGTGCTTAGAAAATAAAAAAAAAATAATAAAAATTGATGATAAGGAAGGCAAACCTGTACATGCAAAGCAATCTAAAAGAACAGGTATGGTTATGCAACCTGAATAAAAGTGGCCTAACCTCTTTTAAACCCTCAGCAATACAATTCCCTTCCTCTTATCCAGGAAATTGAGAGTTGGCTCTTCGGAGGATCATAGGGCAGATTTACCTTCCTCTTCTGCAGACAGGAAGTTGACCCTGGCAATGGTCTTTTGTGAAGACCTGGCATTGCAAGGTGGCTTCGATGGAGAAGAGTGTGAGTTCTTGGAAAAGAAACAGAGGAGGCCAGAATTGCTTTTCTACGGAGACTTACACCTTTGAGGCAGACATAACACATGAATCCACAAGAAACAAAGGGTCCTTAGTTCTGATGTGTAGCTCACAGGCTCGCTTGTTATTCCTTTCCAAGCCCAGTCAGCATTTCTCTTCCATATTGGTTTCATTGCCACATGCTGCCGTCAGTCAGGGAGCAATGAAAACCCCTTCTTGAGAGAGGAGCTCTTGTGCAGGAATTAGAGGGAGCCACAGTATGAAGCCTGTTGTGCCTCCCTGAACCCAGAAGAGTCACCAGACCTCTGCATCACATCTGTGGGGCCGAGTGATAGTCTACTGCTTGTCTTGATAAACAAAAAAGGTAGATTAAAAAACAAGTAAACAAACAAACAGGTTAAATGGCTTAGAAGTCAATTTCTGAATAAGTAGGTGACTTTTTCTGAGTTTATTCCTAAACTTTCATAGAAACTCTTTGTAAGTACTTTAAAATTTTAAACTTTTTTTTCAGATTGATATCTATATTAATGGACAGCATGTTGAAACATTTCATGAGGATTTAACCTTTACAACAGATGAATTTGTTTCACCTGAAGTACCTGAGAGGGATGATGAGCTGAAAGGTACGTGCGTCAACGATATCCAGTGCTTCATTTATGCCATGGAGACATAAATATTTATAAATAAATATGTAAATAATATTTATTTATATAACTGAGGCGAATAGGGTGAAGTAACTTGCCCATGGTCACTCAGCTAGGAAGTGTTTGAGGCTGGATTTGAACTCATGAAGATGAGTCTTCCTGATTCCAAGCTTAGTGCTCTATCCACTGTACTATCTTGGGCAAATAACTTCATCTCTCTGGGCATCAGGTTCCTTATCTGTAAAATAAGGGACTAGCTTTTGGATAATTTCCAAATTCCCTTTCAGCATTAAATCTATAATCCTAGGAAAATTTAGTGGGAGTGGGGCAATGGGGAATTCTGGTTACTACATATTCTTGAATACAGAAATCAGTCAACAGTATAAAAATCTTCCTAATTTGAACAACATTAATTCAGAATTTATGGTAATCAGAAACCTAGCAAATTAATCTTTTCATTATCTGTGGGGAAAGGCTTCCTAAACAAATAAAGAAGAATGTGTGTCATTGGAGATAGGGATATTTTGCCTATTTGAGGAAATTAACTTATTCTGATTACTTTATTAATGTTCAGATAACAAATCAATATTCCCTTTTTCATTGTAGCAGATCCAAAAAGCCTTCCCAGTTGACAATACCTTTTGGTTAGCCTACTCTGGATTATTGCATATTGAAAGTAATAAAACTTCATTTAATTAAAAATATTCTGTAATTTATGCAATTCAGTAGCTTAAGCTGCTCTTTCTTGTTCTGCTCCTTTAGGGGCAATTTTATTGCACATTTATGCTCTTTACCTTTATCATCGTTAACTGATATTTATAAATTACCCAAACTGTACAGGGTGGTCAACTCTACCAAATGTATACATATGTGTGTATTCCAAAAGGACGCAACGGAGGAGAAGCACAGTGCTGTGGATAGAGAATTTGGAGGTGAACGACCTGTGTTTGAAGCCCATATTTGTCACCTGGTAGCTCTGTGACTGTGGGCAAGTCCCTTAATCTCTCTGACCCTCAGAATTTAAGTTAACAACCAGTTAGCCTTGGGAGCCTTGGGGAAGCAAATTGCAACAAGAACAAAATACAGGTCCTTGATATGTTTCCATAAGAAATGGTAACATGAATGTAGAAAGGCATTTGTCTCCCTGAAACCTTAGAGAAAGGAGGGATATGAAATTATCTGTTTCTCATTCATTGTTGAATTATGACAATTATAGGTATTTTTCCTTTCTAGCAAAATAATGTTACAGTTTTACCTTTGTGGGAAGTTGCAGATTCCTTAAACAATGCTGTGGCCAACTCTGATTTCATTGCTGAGAAAATTTTCATAATATGACATTTTTTCAATAGACAGAAAAATGCATTTATGCCATAACTTTTGAAATATGTTAATTTCCATATGTTATCCTAAAAACTGAAGGTGCTGGGGTGCTGAGAAAAGCTTCAGAAAAACAATTACTGATTTTCACAGACTGAGTGGCTTGGGCTAGGCAGCAGCTGAACTATAGGCCGTGCCAACTGAAGACAAAACAAACCAATGGCTAGATTTCTCTTCATTTTTTTCCCTGCATAGATTTACCACATGGCTCACTGACATATCGTTTAGAAGATCTGGCCTATACCAGAAGTGGGGATAAAGGCAACTCTGCAAATATAGGTATTTCTTTACCTTGTGTTTTTAAAAATCCCTGCTTGGCATATTTTTATATACTGTCATATTGAGCACTAAGCTGTCTAGGAAAGTAACTATTTCTGATCTAAGACCTAACCGAAAAAAGAAAAAAATGTTGTAGTTTTCAAAACAATAATGTCAAAGAACAATGTCCTGCCTTTCCCTGAAGTCAGAAAAGCTGATCCTGTTTCTGAGTATTTTAAGTTCCTCATTCTGTGAATTTTCGAATAGTGGTTCTGCAGAGAATGCCATTCAGTTTCCATTTCCCTCACATACCATATTTCTTTCTTATCTCTAAGTTTGTGTTATTTCATCTCCTTGGTATATTTTCCCTAAAAGTATAGTAAAGTAGAAAAAGAAAAGGCAAGAAAATTCAAAATCTTGGTCAGGTATTTCTCCCCAGAGGTTTCAGGGATGCAGATTCTGACTTAATATCATCGAGGAGAAATTCTAGAACTAGAACAGGCCCAAAATGGAAAGGGCTGCTTCAACAGGTGGTAAACTCCTTATTATTAGAGATAGACAGGCAGAAATGGGATCATCACTTGAAGGACTAGATAATCTTTAGGAGGTGCTTTTCAAATCCAAGATTTCTGTGATTCCTTTCCCTTCTAATCTGTTCATTAAATTAAAGAAACTTAGTCAAGCACCTAGGTATACATAAGGTGTGGTTGCAGACATCAGTTCTTCTCTTCTTACTGTATTCCCTCATTCGCTCTTAGGAGCATTCTTCAGTCCAACACTCTATTGAGAGCTCTCTGATTAACTACTGAGTACCTATAGCAAACATTAGACACGGGTTGCAAAACAGCTGTTCTGTAGCAGAAAGTCTCCACAAAGCTCAGTGTTGACTTTGTGTAAAACCAGAAGAATTTGTGACTATTCTTGTTAACAGAGCCTAAGTATTAGCTAATAAAAAACAGTAATACCACTGAAGCCTCGTTTAAACAGAACCTGTATCAAAGGGCACTTATGTCCCTCAGAGCTCTGGAGAAGATCTCCATCAGAAAACACGAACTGATGACAAAAATATCAAAGAAGGGGTTCTTAACCCTAATGGACCCTTTTGGCAGCCTGCTGAAATCCATGGTCTCAGAATAACGTTTTAAAATACATGAAATAAGATACATAGGATTACAAAAGAACCCAGCTATATTCAAAAGTTATTAGACCTATCCGCAGACCAAGGCATCCATTAGTCCTATGTTAATAACCCTTGTGTTAAAACAGTGGTTCTCAACCTTCCTAATGCCACGATTCGTATGTGGGCATATCTGCATGTGGAGACGGATAGAGGAGGGGTGTCTCGGTTCCTAGGACCATTGGAAATAAGTGTTTTCCAATCGTCTTAGGCAACCCATGTGAAAGGGTCGTTCGACCCCCAAAAGGGTCGTGACCCACAGGTTGAGAACTGTTGTATTAGAAGATACTTGCTTCCATGAGGAACACTATATGTGTGTTTCTTCTTTGTATGTTTCATTCTCCCCACCCCACTTTGGGATAAGGCTACATAAATGGTGCCAAGCATGAGTTCAGTCTGGATAAGGGGACCTGATCATGAAGTATTTACTTGGGCAAGGGGCCAGCCTTAACTCCCTGGCACTTCTACCAGCTTCCTGCATCCTTAGCTACCTGGTGTACTTTCCTTATTCCAGAGATTCAAAGTTGCTAAAGCAAAATCTCCCCTACTCCTCAATCCTGGCAACCTCAACTACATTTAGCTGTACCCCTCCTCTCCACAGTCCAGATCATCCTCTGATCTCTGGAGCTCACTGTAATGTTATATTCCCATTAAATCTAGATTTTAACACATAGTCCCGGCATTTTCAGGCCCCTTCAGAAACATGGCAGCACCTCCATGGCCATCCTCTCCAGTGCAGGTTACTCCCTCTCTCATGCCCCTCAACACATTTGTTCACCATTATCATTTCCATACAACCTATTGTGAATGTCCTCTTCTCCCCTACTTTTCTGCCTCAAAAACTCTTGTCTGCTGTTTGTCCTTCATTCTTGAAGAGGACTATGACATCAGGAAAGTGATGCTGTGATGTTTAAGAGAATTGGATTTAAGTGAGGGAAGGTTGTGTAAAGTTGCCAACCTCACTTTCTCCTCTGGAGCCATCTGGATCCAGTGGCCAGATACAGACCAGGACAACTGAAGATGGCCCAGGCTGCACTGGAGGACCTTGACTTTTTCAGGGTATAGTCTTCAACTGGTCTCAGTGATTAAGGTTAATAAGAAATGAGGCTGAGAAGGACCTCTTTACCTCTTCCAAAAGGGAAAAAAAATCTGATCTGGGAGGGGAAGACCCTCAGGTTTCTGGTCAAAACAGAAGCAACTGCTATTTGCATTCATTCTGAGCCAAGCAGGACCCAAACAATGACCAAGCAGAGTTTGGCTTGGAACCTATTGTTGGCCAATCAATGAGAGCAACAGTGATTTCAGTTTCAGAGATGAGGATTTATGTTCCCTTTGTGCAGAGCACTGAAGGTAAGCTGTGGCCAGATATGGATCTGGACAACTGGTATGGCCCAGGATACACTACTGGGGGACCTTGGCCTCTTCAAACGGTCTTCAACAGGTCTCAGTTTGACTGAGGCAAAGCCCATTAAGGGTTAAAAACACTATCCTTTACTCCAGTCTCTGAAGAAGTAGCATTTCTCTTTATCAAGGCTAACCATTTCTTTTCTACCCTTGATCCTATCTAATCCTGTCTCCTCTAAGGGCTTACCCTAAGTGAACGTTATCTCCCTCTGGCTCATTTGGAGTCTGAAAAAACATTTGCAGTTCTCCCCTACCCTACAAACCAAAACAAATAAAACACCTTATTCTTGACCTAACACCTTACTCTCTCATTTCTTGAAATTATCATCCAATCTATCAATAAGCAATCTCACATCTCCAACTATCTTTCAGATGTCTCAAATAGCATGTCCAGTAGACGTCTTAAGCAGTGTGTCCAAAACAGGACTCATTATCTTTCATCCAAAACCCTCGCTCCCCTCCTACCTTGCCTATAGCTGTAGAAGGCAGTGCCACCCTCCCAGTCCCTCAGGCTCCCAAATTAACAGTCATCCTGGATTCTTAGTGTCCATATCCAAGTGTGGCCAAGTCCTGAGGATTTCACCTTTGCAACATCTCTCAAATATGTTCCCTTTTCTCCTCTGACACTGCCACCACTCTGATTCAGACTCTTCTCACCTCACACCTGGGTTATTGCAATAGCCAGTGGTAAATCAGCCTTCTCCAAGTCTCTCCCCACTCCTATCTGTCATCCATTCCGCCACTAACATGATTTTCCTAAAATGCTGGTCCAATATCATGTCACTTCCCCTACTCAATAAACTCCAGTAGCTTCCTATTGTCTATATACAAAATGCTCTGTTTGGCATTCTTACACCTTACTCCCTGATACATACTCTTTGATCCAGTGACATTAACCTGGCCTCCTTAAAGTCTCAACAAAAATCCCATTCTTTTTACAGGAAGCCTTTCCCAACCCCTGTTAATTCCAGTGCTTTCTCTCTGTTAATTATTTCCTATTTATCCTATACAGAACTTTCTTAATACATATATATATATATATATGTATATATATATATATATATATATATATATATATATATACATACATATATATTTGTATGTTGTCTTCCCTATTAGATTATAAACTCCTGGAGAGCAGGAACTATCTTTTGTCTCTTTTTGTATATTTGGTGCTTAGTACAGTGCTCAGCACATAGTAGGCTCTTAATAAATATTGATTGATATCTCCTCTCTTTTCCACTGCCACACTCCTAAAAAAGAGTTGTCTATGCTTGCTACCTCTATGTCCTCACCACCCACTCACTTCTCAAGCCGTACAACTAGACTGCTTTCCTTCTCAAACTTCTCTTTTCAAGATCACTAGCCATCTCTTAACTGCTAAATCAATGTCCTTTTCTTAGTCATCATCCTCCTTGCCTTTTCTACAATTTTTAATCCTTCAATTGCCTGACTTACTAGATAATCTTCTTTTAGCTGCCATGGCACTGCTTCCCCATTTCTCTTCTTAGCCATTCATCATCTGTCTTCTTTGAAGAATCATTCTCTCTCCTGTACCTGGACGAGTATGTCTTCCATCATTGTCGTAGGCCCCTTTCTCTTCTCATACTGGACTTTCTCCTTTGGTGATCACATGAGTTGCTGTGGGTTCCATTTTCATCTTTACTCAGATGACTCTTATATCTTCTTATGAAACCCCAAACTCTCTCTTGAACTCCACTTGCCTGCTAAACATCTTTTTTCTAGATGCCCTGCTGGTATCTCAAATGCTAGATATGCAAAATGAAACTCTTTGAACAACTTTTACAGTAATAACAATATTGTAAAAGATAATCAACTCTGAAAGACAGTACCTGTGATTGGCCCAGTGACCAATGACAATTTCCAAGGAATTACAATGAAACATGCTATCAGCTTTCAGAAATAGAACTGATGGACTTGGAGTGACAATTGCGGCATATTTTCTATTTCTTTATTTTTCTTGCTTTTTGCCTTTGGAATTTTCTCAGAAGATGGCTAATGAAGAAATTTGATATGATACATATTTGTAATGTTTTTTTTGTTTTTCTTGACTTCTTAGTGGGTGGGAGGGAAAGAAAGAATTCAGTACTGAAAATAAAATAAAATTAAATTTTTAAAATGGAACTCATCTTTTCTCCTTAAACTTAGCCTCCTTTCTTTGACCTTTCCCATTTCTTTTGAAGGCACTTCCATCTTTCCAGGCACCACAGTTCATAATTTAATCAGCATTCATCACTTTTCCATCTCTTTTATCCCCCAAATTACAGATCAATTTACTTGTCAATCCTTGCTAATTCTCCCTCTATAATATGTCTCTCATTTGTCCCCTTCTTAGGACCCCTATCTTACTTAAGGTCCATAAAATTTCTCCTCTGAACTGACAGTCTCCTAATTGTTCTCCTTGCTTCTAACGTCTCCTCTCTCCAGTCTATCTTCCGTACATATAACAATATAATCTTCCTAAGACACAGCTTTGACTATATCATTATCCTACTAAAAAGTCTTTCTGGGGCTCCTTCTTGCCTCTTCAATAACATACAAACTCTTCGTTTTGCTGTTCAAGCATTTCCACACTCTGGCTCCCACCTACCTTTCTAGATTTATTTGTCATGATCTCTCTCATATACTCTATCTCCCAGCCAAAGTAGACTATGAGCTGTTCTGAGAATTGGTGATTCCATCTCTGACTTATATAAATTTACACAAATTGTCCCTCATATCTGAAATATAATGCCTGTTCACCTCCTGCTTCTTAGAATCCTTATTTTCTTTTACTATTCAGTTCAGGATCTGCCCCATCCCAGACTCCCCCAGTTGTAATTGCTCCTTATCCAATTACCTTCTATTTATCTGTTTACTTGATGTTCTCCCACAAAAAGCAAGCACATTGAGAGCTAGGACTTGTTTTGTCTTTGCATCTCTAACACAAAGCTTTGAACACAGTAGGAACTTAACAGTGTTTGTTGCACTGAATTTATTGTGCCTAACTAATGAACTCTTTACACTCAATATTAATTATTACAACCAAGTTAACTTTATTAAACAAAAGGGAGCCAAAAGTGTGGGTTAGTCAATTATACAGAGATCATTCTTCTCACAAAGCCTGAGATGCAAATTTGTCAATGGAAGATGTTTTTCTCGTTGAAGTAGAAAAATGACCTTATAATTTCATTAAATTAATGTAGCAAAGATTGCCGAAACTCACCTTTCTACTACTCCTGCAACTCTCCCACCCAGCTGCACTGGATGTAATGAACTTCTTTTCAAAATTAAAGTTAATGAAATTAATAGTTTTTAGAATTTTACAATTATTCCTTGAAATCATTGTAGAAATGTGAGAAGATACAAAACCAATGTCAAGAATACTTATCGGACTATGAAAATACTCATTGGACTATTTGCCCTTGGTTGGCAACATTCCATTGGTCTGTAAATATGGAAAATGCATCATATTCCTAAATAGATTTAATCCACATACTAATATTGAAGATAGTGTGAGGTATCTGATTATCTATGGATTGCCATCTTTCTGATGTGATGTTTCATATATTGCAGGCATTGTTGCACGGCACCCTCTCTATTATCCATACTTAAAAAAAATCCTAACTGCTCAGGCAATAGAAGACTACTTCCAACACCTTCTGCATAAAGAACAGGCAGAGGAGACTTTAGTCACAAGGTATGTGTTATAATCATATGTTTTGCTTTTGTGCTTTTAGGTGACAAAAAGTTGTTTTTCATTTTCAGTCTGGATACATGATTTCATCAGTCAATTAACAAGCATTTATTCAGTGTCTTCTGTATGCTGGGCCCTGTACCTGGATTGTGCAGGATACAGTGTTAGTATGAGACACACCAACGAGGAGGGCAGTATAGGTATCACTGCGTGAAATTCATCATATATGATACTGAAACCAAACTGTACATAGCAGAGACTCAACATAATTCTCTTTTTTCATGTTCTTTGTAAATAGAAATGCTTGTGATTGTTGATGTTTATCAATTGTGTAATTTTTTAAAATCTGATTTTTTAAAAATTAGTACAGGGAACTCTCTCTTCAGACACAGATCAGCAGCTGTGCTATAGTTTATGTTTTAGAGAGTTGCCTGAGACACAGATAAGCTAAATGATTTGCCCAAGGTCACATAGATAGGAGGCTTGAACCTAGGTCTTTCTGACACCAAGGCTTGCCCTCTGTCTGCTATGGAAAGTCACCTCTTTCTACAGTAGTCCAAGTTGTTTCAGTTAGGTGGCTTGGAATCCTTGTACCTAACCACAGTTTAGAGAGTCACTGTCAAAGACGTATGGTCACACACCAAGTTGTGTTGCTCAGACTCCCAAGTGCAGTTCAGAGGTGGGAGAGACCAATGTGGGCTAAGGAAGAGGAAAACAAAATGGAGACTGTACAAAGAGTGCTTTTCACATGCTATCTTACCTGAACCTCATGACAGCCCTGGAAAGTAGGTGTTATTATTATACCTATTTTATAGATGAGGAAACAGACTGAGAGAGGTTAGGTGACTTTATTCACTGTACCATCCAGCTTCCCAGGGATATGACTTACAAAGTCATATGAAGTTAAGCTACCATAGGGTTAAAATGACATCGGTTTGGCAAATTGAAGCTCATAGAAATCAACGTGCATACTTTAAACAAAGAGTGTTACATTTGGAAGACTGAATTCTCAGGTACTGTGCACATTTTATAATACTTGGGAATTTTATTATATAACTTTTAGAAAATGTATTTCAGATGTTACAGTGAAACCCAGACAACTAGATTTTTTTCTAATCCATTAAAGTACTTCCTCATCACTTTGATGATTTTTACATCTTGATATGATGCTTTTCAAATTTCACCGTACAATGTATTTCATGACCTTCACCAAGAAGCTCCTCCAATACCCCATCATGGCTTAGAGGGGAATCTATATTCTGGATATCTTTGTCACCAGAATGTGCACTATGACTATTCCTACCAAGCTGAGAAAGCTTTGAGGACTGGTCTGGTGACCATGTGGTCCATCTGAATCTAAATCTAACTTCTGAGAGGCTGGCTCTTCACCAAGTTAGCCAGAAGATGACAAATATTTTGGCCATAACTATTTTTTAAGCCCCTCTGCTAAGTTAGAGGGTCTGTGAGGCAGTATTGTACAGTGGAAAGAGCATGGGTTCTGGAGTTAAAGACCCTCACTTTATTGAAACCTCACTTAAGACATTTTCTGACATGCAATAGACCCTTGCTGTGCCCATTTCCTCATGTGTAAAAGAGGGGACCTGGACTAGATGGTACCTGAGGTCCCTTTAACTCTGTGTGTATGATCCTATGGTGTGCATTATAGCAGAGGGAAAACACGTACTAATAAAATTATAGATCCTTTAAAAGTATTTCAAGATAAAGATTACTATTTCTATTTCTCCAGTGATGATGGTTTTGATTAGTAAATCGGAAAGTCTACAAAATAAGAGAGACTATAAGTCAGAAACAGGACAGTTTGGAGGGTAGAATACTTTAGTAACTTAAATCTCTGTTTCTATAAATCTCTAGAATTTCCTTTTGAGTGAAATCCATTTTCCTTAAAATAATGTAATCTTTTTCACCAAATGAGTATGTTCAACTGTGCATTCACAACTGCTACCAACAGGTACAATATGTGTTACTGACCCCGTACATGGCTGTATATATGATGTTGGCAGTTAAAGTATGTGCTGTCCCACATGTACAAAACACATAAAGCATATGCTTTTTGTATGTATATATATGCAGTACACACATGCACATACATATATGTGCATACACACATATACATGCATATATATGTGTGTGTGTGTATATACATATATACCTGTGCCCATACACACACATATAGACATAGACATAGGCATAGGCATAGACATACATCTCTATATATCTTGCCAGTAAAAAGACAGAGCTATCTAGTTTTGGGAAAGTCTAGGAAATCAAACCTGTGACATTGGCTTCATTAAGTTGATTGGCTGCAATAGCACGCATATGTTAGAAGAGTTCTTTTAAAACATTTAAACTTCTCTTGTGATACTACCATTATACTTACTTTAAGAGAGAACATTCATTCTAAGTCAAAGGAGAGAAAAACTTGTATTGTAGGCAATATTTTAAACAATTGAATATTGAAAAGCTTATTGAACTAGAACAGAAATACTAATCTGGGCTTCTAGGGTACCACATGACCACCAAAAGGTTATCAATAGTATCATACTTCAACTCATCTTCTATTTGAAGGTCATAATTATATGTGTATATGTATATGCATATATATGTGTGTATGTGTATAGGTATGTGTATATATACATATATATATATATATGTATGTATGTATTTGTGTGTGTGTATGTGTATGGTGTTCAAATTCTTAAAAACAAACAGAAAAAGCAAAGTCCCCTGGTTTATACCTGGTTTGGCTGGCTTATTTGGTTTCAGCATGAGTGTATTTTTAAAGGTTGATTTCTCTCCCGATTTTCCAATAAAATTTATTGTATTATAAACAAAGTATTCTGCAATTTCAATAAAAGATAATTTTTTAAATGAACCCATTTGGGGTTTTCTTGGCAAAGATACTGGAATGGTTTTTTCATTTCCTTCTTCAGCTCATTTTATAGTTGAGGAAACTGAGGCAAACAAGGTTAAGTGACTTGCCCAGGGTCACACAGTTAGTAAGTGTCTGAGGCCATACTTGAACTTACAAAGGTGAGTTTTCCTGATTTCAGGCCCAGAATTCTATCCACTCCTTTTGACTTTCAGCAGTAGGAACCAGAAAGCAGTGAAAGCCATATTTTACTGTCGGACAAGATCTCTGAAGCCCTGTACCCCTCAAAGATGTAGTCTACTAAATTTGGGAGAAGTCATCCTAGCACCATTGGTGAAGATGATAATTGCTGACATTTGTAGAAGGGTGTACAGAGTGCTTTTATGAACATTTGATCCTCATGACAACCTTGTGAAGAGGACACTATGGGTATTATTAGAGTGACTTTACTAATGAGGAAATGGAGGCTCCCAAATGTTAGATGAATTGCTCCTGGTGATATCCTGCAGATAAGTGTCATGGAAGGGATTTAACTTCAGGCCTCTCCTGACTCAGCCCAACATTTTATCAGCTCCCACACTTTATCAGCTGACTGGCATGTAGCTACAGCTTAAAGTCTGCACACAGCACTTGTTCTGACAGCTAGCCCAAGGCTCTTACAAAGATTGGCTTCAATCTGAATTCATGGTGTAACTAGCACATCAGTAATATATAACTTTGAACTCCTTTATTTATAGATACTCATCCTCAAGCAGGAGGTTGTAGCTGCCAACTGTCCTTGGAACTAGGAAGACCCAAATTTAAGCCTTTGATATTATCTGTGTGTCTGGGCAAACCACTTACTCTCTTGCTATTCCAGGCAATCCTGTAAGAATTGTAATGAGTGTCAGAGAAGGTGCTAGATCTGAATTGGCAGAAGGAGTTTCCTTATTCAAGAATTCCCCACAGCACTGAAATTACAGGTCTAGACTCTTCCCCATCATCAAGCAAGGACTTTAACATGTATGTTTTACTTATTTATTCATTTTCGTTTGGGCTTGTTGTTTTATCAATGTATGAAGACCCCTGGTGAGGAAATGTCCTCCTCTAATTAAAAAAAGCAATTGTTCTGCAATTTATAGTCTTAGAAAATTACCTGGAGAACTGACTGTTTAAGTGACTTGCTAAGGATCACAGTCAGTAGGTGTCAGAAGCAGGATTTGAAATGAAATTCTCCTGATTCAAAGACAAGTGTTCTACCCACAACTGCTCTCAGTATGGACACCAAAGGTAGATGACGAGCAGCCCTGAAAAGGACTCAGTAAGCTCTCACACCAGAGTTGCTAGTCCTCCCCAGGCACTCCATATACTCACCTGTGGCTCCAAGAAGCTGTGGTAAGGGGAGTGACCACACCCTGATAAACTGTCTTGGCGGATGGGCCAAACCAGATTGAGGAAAACCAACAGGCCTCAAACATGAGTTAGGAGGCGTCCCAAGCATGTAAAGACTTCCTCCGGCGGAAGGGGAAGATGAGAACAATTTGTTCCAATAGCCATGAAGGCAGCTGAAGGAGGTGCTATGGAGTGCTTAGAGCCTGGTCAGATATTGAAGAAACTAAGATTACCCGCTGCATTCTGGGCCATTGCCAGTTACCCTGATTTTTATCTTGCTACTGGACTTAAGTGGCTCTGGAAGAGAGAGTAAGGCTGATGACTTTGTACAGCTCTGCCTCACTTAAATCCAATTCATGTACTAGTCAAGACATCACCCTATGACGTCATTGGTTCTCTGAAAACAAAGAACAAACAACAACAACTCTCAGTAGATTTTATAGATTGACTAAATTGTGAAATTAAGGAAGCAAGACATAATAAATGAAATCATATCCTGTAGTGGTTTCTTATTACCTATAGCAAACTTTTCAGGTTGCAGGACACCTTTTTGAATGTCCAAAATGTCATAAGCCACTCTTCATCCCTCTTTTCTCAATCTGTTGACTGAGCTAAGTAGGTGCTTTAATGGAGTGATCATTAGATCTAAAGTTAGAAAGTCTTGAGTTCAAATCTTGCTTCAGAGCTTACTGGTTATCTTACTCTGGGTAAGCCAGAAACTCTCTTGGATTTAATTTTGTCCTTTGTAAATTGGATATATTAATCTCATCTACCTAATGATCCCTGTGAGGATCAAATAAGATAACATTTGTAAGTATTTTGCAAATCTTAAAGTGCTATGCAGTTTCTACCTATTAATATTGTTTGGACAAAAACATGATGACAAAAAAGCTTCTCTGAATTCAGTAACATAGTCTTAAATGAATTTATATTTCATCAATCACAACAGCATCCATATTCATTTGAAAAGTAGTGCTACATATGTATGAGAAATTCATTCTACAAAATGGCAGTGTTTGGTGTATATATTGATTCAGTTGTACATTTATTAAGCACCTGTTAGGTCAGAAGGAACCTTAAAGGCCATCTCATCCAATGTCCCTTATTTTACACATGAGAAAACTGAAGATTTGGTGAGGTCCCAGGAATTGCTCAGATCACATAGGTGGCAGAGCCAGGATTCAAACCTAGGTCCTCTGGCACCAAACCATTCACCTCATCCTGCTGTCTCACTCTGAGTTTCTTCCACAGCTACAAAACACTGTGCTAGTCTCTAGGGATACATAGGCAAAAACAAGACAACTCCTGCTGTCAAAGAACTTGTATTCTGCCAGAGTTTACAACACATTGTTGTGTTTGTCATTCCTTCTCAAAGAGGACCATGACATCAGGGAGATGATGACCTGACTTGCAGTTGACTTTGATTTGAGTGAGGGAGGGCTTTGCAAGGTTACCAGCCTCACTTTCTCCTCCAGAGCCACCAGGGTCCAGTGGCCAGATATTCATCAAGACAGCTGGAGATACAAAATATATACCATGGGACTTCAAGAACCCTGATTACTGGGAAATCAAAAAAGGCCTCATGTACCTCCCAGCACAAAGACTGGAACATGCTGGGTACCTCATGAAAGCTCAGTGAATTGAATTGAATCAAATAGAATTGAATTAAGTTGAATTACTCGCTTTTGTATTCTACTATATCTCAGTCAAATTCAACTACTAGCTGCTGCCTGTTTTCATTCTTCCCTTTCTCATTCCACTCACTTTGCTCATTTGGAATGTCTCCAGTGCCTAGAGCCCATTTACCTTGTTGTGTGTTGAAATCTTTCAAGGTTCAGTTGTCTGCTCCTTCACCAATTCTTTCCTGAAGCTCCCAAATGAAAGTATTCTCTCCCCACCTCAAAAATGATTTAGAATACTTTATCAGGATCTCTTCTTTTCCCACACCCTACAATAATTTATATGATGCTTATTGGTGTATATGTCATAGCTGCCCTCATGACTATAAGCTCCTTGAGGGCAAGGACTATCTTTGTTCATATCTGTATCCCCAGTACTCTGCACAAAGACTTGCATATCATTGGCACTTCATAAATGTTAGTTGAAAGGAATTTTTGCTTTTTTGACAAAATAGGGAGAAAAACAGAACCTTCTTCCTGTTGGGCCATCTGGCTATTTCTTATCTCTGTGAAAGGAATCAAATATGTTTCAGGTGCCTTTCAACAAAACCCATACGGTGTTGATCACTGTCCTCATTCACTAGCAAGAGAGCTTCTTGTCATACATGCATATGCTCAGTCTGAAACTGTTGTTCCTCTTGCCAGATACCAAATACAATTTCTTTCCTTTCTCCTCCCTATATTTTCATTTAACATTTTCTTCCATAGTCACATATATCATCCTTTGCTTTAAGAAGACTTACTTTTCCTGATAAATAAATTCGTTAATCGTTATGGCTTAAGATTTAGCCAAGTAATAAGTAATTAGCCAAAACTAAAAGGAAGTTCTCTTGAAATCTGATGTCCTAATGAATACTGAAGCCAAGCCCAACATATTAAAGGAAGTAATTAAGAAGGCACCCCATTGTTTCTAGCTATGTGAGGTCAATAAGAACGGTAATTTTTTTTTATGAACGGTCAAATTTAAGGTAGTTTTACTGTGTGCTTTGAAATAAAAATGTAAGAGAATTAGAAGGCGGCACAGCTGAATTTTTTTTAAATTTTGTGATACAATTTTTCATGGAAGTTCAAGATCACCTTTGTCAAAATGACCAACAAAGTACTCACCTGTTATGCAAATGGTTGAGAGACTCTTTTGCTTTTGGTATCCCCTGGGGGATGAAAGGGTGAGGGGGGTATGAAGTCTCTACAGTTTCCTCCCTACATGAAGTCCACAGGAAAGGAACTTTGCTGGGGAATGAGCTTATGAAGTCAATGGAGGGAAAGGGTCTACAGTGAGGTTTAGGGCCCCAAAGACTAGAAGGTCTACTGACCTATTTGTGCTAAGTGGTTAGAATAGCATGCAGTAGTGAATAGAATGAAGGAGTGACTTTGACAGTCAGCCATGATTGTTAGACATTCATGGGCAGTCACCAAACCAAAATAGCATTCACTGTCATTTTATACCATTATGTACAAATGAGTTAATGGTCATTTAGCAAAATATAATACATATGTTTTATAATTTTTGGAGGAAGTTGATTCCCTAACTTACTCTCATGATACTGCCCTTGCTAATAATATCCCCTAAGCAAGAATTCTGGTTTTTTTTTGTTTTTTTTTTAATTGATTTGTTTATTTACTTTTCGTTTACCTGATTCCGTTCCAGAATCCCTTGAGTTTCAAGTCTTCTCCCCTTCCTCCCCATCTCCCCTCGCCCCCCCACCCATGGCAGCATGCAATCAAATGTAGGATCTGCAAATACTTTCACATTGGACATTAGTCTGGTTGTATAGAAGGGTTGTAACCAATGGAGTGAACAGTGGGAAAAAGGAAACAAAACCAAACATGGAAAAGAATGATAGCACGTTAGATTACTTCAGTCTCCATTTAAACTGTTATTTCTAGATCTTTCTCTGAATGTAAATAACTCCTTCCACCCTGAGACTTGTAGAGTTGTCTTATAGCTGTGCGTTGCTGAGAAGAGTTCAGTTTATCAAGGCTGGTTGTCACACATACGATGTGTCTGTGATCGTGTTCAAGTTTTTCCTGGTTCTGCTTTTCTCACTTAGCATCAGTTTGTATAAGCCTCTCCAGGTAAATATGAAAACTGTCTCCTCACATTTCTTATAGCACAGTAGTATTCCATTATATTCATATACCACAACTTGTTTAGCCATTCCCCAATTGATGGCATCCCCTTAATTTCCAGTTTTTTGCTGCTACAAGGAGAGCTGCAATAAATGTTGTTGCCTTAATTTCTCCTTTAGGAATGTAGGTGCTGTACCACTTGGTGCATAAATGTTTAGTAATGATATTGCCTCATTTTCAATGGTGCCTTTTAGCGGGATATAGTTTCCTCCCTTATCTTTTTTAATTAGATATATTTTTGCTTTTGCCTTGTCTGAGATAAGGATTGCTACCCCTGCTTTTTAACTTTAGCTGAGGCATGATACATTTTACTCCAGCCTTTTACCTTTAACCTGTGTGTACCCCTCTGTTTCAGATATGTTTCTTGTAAACAGCATGTTTTAGGATTATGGTTTTTAATCCATTCTGCTATCCACCTCCATTTTATGGGAGAGTTCATCCCATTCACATTCACAGTTATGATTACTATCTGTGTCTTTCCCTCCATCCTACTCCCTCCCTTGTTGTTTTTCCCCTTCTCCCTTCCCCTTCTTAAGAGTTTTCCTTTTGACCAATGCCTCCTCCTCAGTGTTCCCTTTTCCTACCCTTCTCCCTTACTACTTTTTCCCTCCCTTCTAATCCCGCCCTCTTTCTTGGCCCTTCCCCCCTCCTACTGCCTGTAGGATATGATTGATTTTTATACTCAATGTTGTATGTTATTTTTTCCTTGAACCAAGATTGATGGGAATAGATCTCATGCAGTGCTCCTCTCCCTTTCCTCTTTCCCCCTATTATGATAAGTTTTATGTCTCTTCTCAATAGAGTCCTGTATTTAACTGATTGTGTTACTCCCTCCTTGCACCAGAACCAGTGAGGCAGTAGCTCATATAATTGTCACCTCTCTCCCTTCTTTCCCTCTACTATACTGTTTTTATGCCTCTTTGTGTAGCACAATTTACCCTTTTCTGCTTCATTCTTTCCTCTTCTTCCTTTGCAGTCCCTTAATAAGGATTTTTATCATCATTTTGCAGAATTTATACCCACATGTTGCCATAGGTATAGAGTTCATGATATTGACAGGTATCAACATATGGGGATGTAAACAATTTGCTCTTGTTAAATAACAAGTTATGTGTGTGTGTTTTTTTTCCTTATTTACCTTTCTATGTCTCTCCTGGGTCTTGTAATTGGAGGTTGAATTTTCCATTGAGCTCTGGGTTTTCCATCAGGAAGGTCTGGAATTCTGTTATGTCACTGAATGTCCATCTCCTTGCCTGGTAGATTATGCTCAGTCTTTCTGGATAGGTGATGCTTGGTTGTAGCCTGAGCTCTTTTGCCTTGCAAAAAATCATATTCCAGTTTCTCTAATCTTTCAATGTTGAGGCTGCCAGATCCTGTGCGATCCTCACTGTGGTTCCATGATATCTGAATTGTTTCTTTCTGGCCACTTGTAGTATTTTCTCCTTTACCTGATAGTTCTGGAATTTAGCCACAACGTTTTGTGGACTTTTCAGTTTGGGCTCTCTTTCAGGAGGTGTCTGGTGGATTCTCCCGATTTCTATTTTAGCCTCTGGTTTTAGGATCTCAGGGCAGTTTTCCTTGATGAGCTCTTGGAAGATATTGTCCAGACTCATTTTTTCATCATGATTTTCTGGTAGACCAGTGATTCTCAGATTGTCTCTCCTGGATCTGTTTTCCAGGTCAGTTATTTTTCCATTGAGATGTTTTACCTCTTTTTCTAATTTTTCAGTCTTGATGTTTTGTTTGACTGATTCTTGGTTCCTCATAGAGTCCTTGGCTTCAATTTGGTTGATTCTAGTTTTTAGCGAATTATTCTCCTCAGTTAGTTTTTGAAGCTTTTTTTCCATATGCTCAGATTTCATTTTTAGTTCACACATTTTACTTTTTAAGGAGCTGTTCTCTTCATTGTAATGTTTTTCTAATTTTGCAATTTTGTTTTTATAAGAGGTGTTGATTTTATCTTCTACCTCTCTAAGACAGCTTTCAAAGTTCTTTTTAAGCTCATCTAGGAATGCTTTCTGTGCCTGAGACCAGGTCATAGTCCCTGTTAAGGCTTTAGCTGCAGGCATAGAGTCAATACTCTCTCCTTCTGAGTTTGATTCCTCCATCTCACCTTAATAGGATTCCAGAGTCTTTGTCTTTGTCTTTGTAGCCTGCTTTCTTCTCATTTTGAGGCAGGACCTTAGCCACGCCCTTCCTTCAGGGTTCCTAAGCCTTTACTGCTTAAAATTTTCCTCTGGGGCAATAATTACTATGTTTTTGGGTCAGAGAGGGGGGGATTGGAGCAGCCAGGGTTCAGTCTGTCATCTTGGTCCCTGGAAGTTCAGATAAGGGTTTTTTTAATTTCCAGGCTGTGGATGGGTAGTCCTGGGAGTAGTTGCTCCCCCTGCCGCAGGCCCTACCTTTGTGTCTTACCCAGCTCAGTCCAATCCCTGGCCTGTGGTGATAGGCCTGGGAATGGCCCTTGTGGTTGGTGGATCAGCAGGCCTTGTAGGGGCCTCTGTCACCCCAGACGTTGGTGGGGCCTGTCTCGTCCCTAAGCAAGAATTCTTAACCTGGGGCCCGTGAACTTGTACTTTTAAAAAATGACTATGCTTCAATATAATTGGTTTTCTCTGAAGTACTATCTATTTTATGCATTTAAAATTACTATTCTGAATGCCTTAAAAAGTCGCCTTTGCCAGATGGAGAAAGAATCTCAAAAGCACTCTGAAGAGAATAATTCTGTCAAAATTAGAGTGGAGCAAATGGAAGCAAATGACTTCATGAGAAATCAAGATACTATCAAACAGATCCAAACAAATGAAAAAATAGAGGGCAACGTGAAATATCTCCTTGAAAAAACCACTGACCTG
>CM053583.1:120796164-120837899 GCA_028627135.1 Pseudochirops cupreus | reverse complement strand
GCTGACTTTAGTGGGAAGTATCTTTGTGTGCGTTTTGGAGTTCCAGGATTGGTTTAGAGTCCTATTTTATGGGTATTTTGGGGTGGCTATGTGAGAGCTGCGATGTGTTGCTGCTGCTACGCCGCCATCTTGGCTCCGCCCCCCAATCCCATAAGCTTTTTTAAAAAAAGTTATTAAATTATTATTTAACATTCATTTTTAAAAATTTTGAGTTCCAAATTCTCTCCCTCTCTTCCCCACCCATTGGGAAAGCAAGCAATATGCCATCCATTATATATGTGAAGTCATACAAAACATTTCCAGCATGTTGCAAACAAAGTAAGAAAAATAAAGTGAAAAAAGTATGCTTCAGTCTGCACTCAGAATCCATCAGTTCTCTCTTTGGAAAAGGATAGAGTTTTCATCATGGTCCTCTGGAACTGTCTTAGATTAGTGTATTCATATTATTTATTCAATTTATGCAATTATTATTTAATTCATATTTTTATTAGTATATTCATATTAATTTTAAGTCAGGAAGCCAGAATTCAAACCTAGGCCTCTGCTGAGTCTAACTTGAACATTCTTTCTGCTACTACCTCTGTTGAGGGGTTGTAAAGAGAAGGAAGAACAAGGGAAAGAGACAGAGAAGGATTGCTTAGAGAGATCAACAGAGAACCAGGAGAGTAGTATGTGTCAGAAGCCTAGAAATAAGGGTGCCCAGTAGGAAGAGGTCTATAGTATCAATTGCTACAGAGAGATCAAAGAGGATTGGAGGAGTGGGGGAGATGTCATTGAATTTGGCAATTAGGAAGTCACTGGTAACACTGGAAAGAGGAAGTTTCAATAGAGTGGTGGGAGTAGAAACCTGATTCTAAGGAGAGGAAAAAAGAAAGGATAGTGAAGATGAGGTAGAAGCATCTTGTATGGATCACATTTTTCAAGAATTTTTAGCTGTGAAGAGGAGGGAAGAACTGGGACCGGAACAGAATAGAATGAAACATTCAAAAGAGAAGCATTTTTAAAATTAAAAAAAAATTTTAATTTGGAAATTTGACCATGTTTGTAGGTAAATTGCAAGAGACGGTTTCGGTTTCCTGAAAGTAGCAAAAGAGAATGAGATCAAGGGCTCAGGCAGAGAGTAGTGGGATTGGCTGTAGAACGTAGTAGAGATGTATTATTTCTTTCTTGATTGGAAGAGAGAAGAAAGAAAGTGATGAGGTTTGTGGAATCTGGAAGAGGAGCTGACAGAATTCTCATCAAATGGCCTTAATCTTCCCAGGAAGGAGGAGAGGGGGCCATTTTCTAGAAGTGATTCAAGAAGATTTTGGTGGTAGGAGAGAATTAAATTTATAGGACACTCCCTGTGGGGAGCAAGCTTAGGGTCAAATGATTGTCAAGCAACAGTGATGGGCCAGCTGAGGTACCATGAAATCGACTCCCCTCCAGGACTGTCTTCAGCAGCATGCAGAAGTCTGAAACAAGAGTCGAGAAATGGGTCAGCCAATGGCTGGACTGGTAGAAGGTCTGTGGCAAAAGGGATTCAAAAGTAATAGTGAGGGAGATGTGGAGATAGAAAGTCAAGAATGGTATTAAATGCTGACTCCTCCCCCCAAGAGAGTAAAAGTCATAATAAGTACAAAAATCTTTACTAATAAACATAATATAATAATGATAAAGTCATAATAAAGACAAAGAACCAAGTGCCAGTGAGAAAGTAGGAAGGCAGCCTAGAAGGCTGACATCAGAGAATGGAAGTTTGATGTTCCCAGTCTTAGAAAGAGTACAGTTCTCAAAAAGATGGTGAGGTCTAGGTCCAAGGTATTGGCTAGTGTAATCTGGCAAAACAAAAATAGCTAGCTTTTAATACAGCACTTGAAAATTTGGAAAGTACATTTACGTAAGTATCTAATTTGACCCTCATAAAAATCTTGTAGGTGCCACAAATATTGTTCCCATTTTACAGATAGAAAAACTAAGACTTGGAGACATTAAGAGATCTGACCAGGGTTACACAGAAGTAGGCATCACTCTCCGGCCTTCTTGACTCCAAGTCCAATTAAGTCATTAAGAGGTCCAGGTTGATAAAGGGGGTAAGCATAAATATAGAAAAACCTAATATTACCTCTTGACAGAGGGATAACGAAGTAGGAGGAAATCGAGATATGCGTTTTCAGACCTGACTAGTCTTGATTTGTTTTGCTTTTCTTATTTGTTACAAGGGAAGGTATCATTTTGGAGGCCAGGTGGACCGATGGGTAGCTAGTTACATGCAAAAAAGAATGTATTACATGTAATGTATATATTTCTTTAAAATGATATAACAGATAAGTTTTTTATTCAGTCCTCTTTCTATACTAAAATATTAAGTTCTCAGTGAAAAAGTTTTTTTTTCAAAGAATCTGAAGAGAGGTTCTTTAAAAAAGAGACTGGGGTAGAGATGAAAATGGGGAGCAAGAATCTAAATACATTGAAACAGTCTGGAGAATGATCTGGAGAGATCCATAGAGGACAGTAAGGATGGGGAGAATGTATTAAGAGAGATTGAGTGGGCCTCAACAGGAAAAGGTTATCAGAAAATGGTGATATAGGAAATGAACTAAAAACAAAAATAGGGAACAGTTCCTTCTCCTGAAACAGTATGTGTATATGGGGAAAATTGAGAGGAATGGCACCCAGAGGAGAAGATTTTAAAGGAGGTTGTATCTTTAGGAGAAGAGCCAGATGTCCCTTAAAGAGAGGAAATAAGAGGGATGTGAGGTAAAAAGTTCAAGGCAGCACAGTGCAGTGGAAAGAGGATTGGATTTTCAGACAAAGGACATATGGAGTCTTGAATTCTGCCACTTTTGTGAACCAGGGAGTGTCAATCAGTTTTCTCACCTGTAAATCGAGAGGATTGACCGAATGGCCTATAAAGTCCTTTCCTTCTAAAAGTTTTATGACACTAACAGCTTGTAGAGAAAAAGCAGGGTTTCCAGCCCATTTGGAGTGGGATGAGCAAGTAGCTACAGCAGCAGCAGCAGGGGGAGTAGAAGTGATTAGAAGAAGGCTCAGGAATTGAGAGGAAGTACTGTGTATGCTTAATTTGTAAAGAAAGAGATAGATGAGTTTACAAGACAGAGATTGGGAGAGCCAGTATGCCAGGGGATAAATCAGGTTGTGGCTTTGGCTAGAACCAATCTACAAGAGGATGTGCAGCTGCTGCCAGGAGTTCAAGATAGAAGAATTTAGAACCTTAACATACTGGAGTATGAGGTATGGTCTCCCTGTGTGCTCTGGTTCCTTGACTAGGTCTAGATTTTTCAGCTTTGGGGGTAGGTGAGATGTGATAGGATCAGGGTTCCTGCATTCCCCAAAAGAGGAATTTGTTTTCCCTGAAGGACAGCAGATCTGTCCTTGGGATCTTATTGGTGCCTGCATCCTTTGAAGAAGACAAGCATTTATTTAGTGCCTACTATATGCCAGTCACTAAACTAAGTAAGCACTTTACTAATATTTCCTTTGAACCTCACAACAACCATGGGAGGTAAGTGCTATTATCCCCACTTTACAGTTGAAGAAGCTAAGGCAAATAGAAGTTAAGTGATTTGTATAGGGCCACATACTAGTAAGAGGCTGGATTTGAACTCAAGTCCTTTATGATTCCAGTCCCAGTACTCTATCCACTGTGCTGCCTAGCCATCTTAAAGCAATTTCCTGGTCACCTGAAGGCTGACTTTCTAAAAAATCTAAAGGTGGATTCAGTGCCCATTGACTTGCTAGATTTCTGAAGTCCATGGGTCACCATACCCAGCCTTGCTGACCAGATGTTTCCATATGGAAGAGAGCAGCATCTAGAGAAGCTAAGTGGTGTGCTATCCTTGTCACAGGTCCTTGCTGTTGGATCACAGTTAGCCTCTTTTTGTTAATAGTTCATGGACTGTCCAGTGCCTCACTTCATTCCAGTACCAAATCTGAATTAGCAGGGTGCTGATGTTAAGCCTGCCCTTAACACAAGGAAAAGGTTCAAAAGGTGCTCAATAGGATGTTGCTTTCTTGAGGATTTTCCTCTAAAATGTTATGGACCTTTGATTGAGGGAACAAAAGTTTGGTTCTCTACACAGTTCTCACTTCTGCTTAACTAAGGGATTTCAAGAACTATGAAAGGCATCAATCAAGTCAGTAGGCAATCAGGAGGTTAAAACTGATCAATATGTATATATAGCTTTAATTTCAAAACAAAATTCTCTTTACTAATCAACAAAATACTAAAAATCAAAATGATCCAGGCTGAATACCACACAGTATAAGAAGTTACTATTTGTAGTCTGCACGCCTAAATTTCAGAGGCAATGACCATGTTGGGAGGTTGGTTTTGTTAGTTAAGCAGACTGAAAGCATATGGGGTCACATAACTGAAAATGAGGGTTGTGAAAATTTTGGCAACATTAAAAGGTTTCTGAACGTAAAACAGTAAAAAATTATTTGAAAATCAAACCTGTAATGAATCCAACATGTTTCTGGCAGGGCTTGCCCATGTTGCATTGTGCACTTTCACCGCAGCCTTGATTCTGAACACACAACATGTGCACTTTGCACTGTACATGCCATCACACCACACAGTGCCAACAAACACTACCAGAAACAACTCAAGTCAGCTTCAAGACTTGTATGTTATGAATTGCAGTGTTTTTACTGTACATGCAAAGTTTTCTGCTCTTTCAGAAACATAGTAATTTAGTTATGAGAAATAAAGACTTTCAATATTTTCCTACTGTCATTCCTCAGCATGTAAGTATCAAATTAGTATATCTTTGGATTGTATTGTGTTAGAATGTTTGATTTCAAAAACTGTTATCTCCTTTTACAGAAACATAAATGTTTAATTGCAGCAAGTAAAGACAAAAGTCATTTTAAACTATTTCTCCACCATCACCACAGTGTGTGTGTATATATATATATATGTAAGTGTAATCATCAGTTTTTTTATATTAAGCACAAACAAATGTAATTTCATATACTAAAGCTAGTATTTATTTGAGAAATTATTAGTGATATTGATATCATAGGACAAAAATATTTTTTGGTTACGAATAAATGGCTAAATTTAGACAGAAGAGGTAAAAATGCTGATGACAATACAGCAGAGTCTTTGTTACCAGGTTGTAGTACACCTAAATTGACAATAATAAGAAAATATGTCAAATCATTTTTGCAATATGGATTTACTTCTAATAAAAATGATGATGGTGTGGAAAAATATCTTCACTTAATTTCTAATGAAGTTTTAGCTCTGGAGAGCATGAAAACAGCCAAACTAAAACAACGAATACCAAGCATGCAGAGTACTACAATAAGCCAAAGGAACATTTTGAAGGACTTTTAAAATCTTCAAATAAATAAAAACAGTGTTTTGAGAAATGTGTTATTGTCAACAAAAAGTATTTACTTGCATCTTATGAAATTTAATTGCAAAAACTAAAAAGCCCTATGTGAGAGGAGAAGATCTTTTGTTACTTGCTCCTATTAAAATGTCAGAAATAGTTCATGGGTAAAAATTATGGGAATGAAATTCATAAAATTCTTTTATAAAATGATAGTGTTTCCAAAAGAATTTCTAAAATCAGTAATGACCAATTCCAGCAGCTTATTACCAGGCTTAAGGACAGCCCAAAGTTTGCAATTTAGTTAGATGAAACAACTGATATTTCTAACATGGCACAGTTGTTACTTTATGTAAAATATGTTTATGAAGAAAGCATATATGAGGAATTACTGTTTTGTAGCCTTTTGGAAAGGCATACAAGAGGGGAAGATATATATCTTAAAGTCAGTGAATTTTTTCACAAATGAAGTTTTACAGTGGAAAAATTGCATTGGTGTCTATACAGATGGTGCTGGAGTAATGATGGGCTAGAATGTTGGATTTGTAGCAAAAGTTAAAGCTGGTGGCAATGAAATATATCACTTTTACTCACTGCAGGAGCCATCAGGAGGCTAAAAAAATAGCACCTGAGTTAGATGTTGTGTTTCATAATACTATCAAAATCATAAAAGAATTTTATGAATTTCATATGTATATCACAAAGATCATACATTATGACCAGGTGAGATTTATACCTGAAATGCAGGGCTGGCTCAATATTAGGAAAATTATCAGTATAACTGACCATATCAATGACAAAAGCAACAAAAATCATATGAGTATCTTAATAGATGCAAAAAAAACATTTGACAAAATGCAACACTCATTCCTGGTTTTTAATAGGAAGGTTTTTTTAAAACTAGAAAACAGAGGAAAATTAACCTTTAAAATAAGTAGTAGTCGCTATAGTAGTAGTAGTAGTAGTAGTAGTAGTAGTAGTAGTAGTAGTAGTAGTAGTAGTAGTAGTAGTAGTAGTAGTAGTAGTAGTAGTAGTGGTGGTGACCCCATGGACCACAGCATCTGTCCTCCACTATCTCTAGAAGTCTGCTCAAGTTCATATTCATTGCTTCCATGATACTATCTATCCATCTTATCCTCTTTTTCATTTGCCTTCAATCTTTCCCAACATCAGGGTCTTGTGAATACTGTACACTTCTCATCATGTGTCCATAACATACAATGCTTTAGCTTTAGTATTTGGTCTTCCAGTGAATATCCTGAATTAATTTCTTTTAGCACTGACTGACTGACTTGATCTCCTTGCTGTCCAAAGGACTCTTAAAGGTCTTCTCTAACACCATAATTTAGAAGCATCCATTCCTTATAGTCCAACTCTCATAGTCATAAATTGCTACTGGAAAACCCATAGCTTTCACTGTAAGGAGTTTTGTCAGCAAGGTGATGTCGGTGATAAATAGTGTCTATCTACAACCATCAAGTATTATCTGTAAGGAGAATAAGATAGAAGTCTTCCCAATTGATCAGAGTTGGTTGCCCATCACCACCACTTATTCCATATTGTACTAGAAATGCTAACTTTTGCAATATGACAAGAAAAAGAAACTGAAGGAATCAGAATAGACACGAAGGAATTAAAATAGGGAATAAAGAAACAAAATATCACTCTTTGCAGATGATATATGATAGTATACTTTGAGAACCAAAATTCAGTCATTTTTTCAGTCATGTCTAACTCTTTGTGACCCTATTTAGGGTTTTTTTTGGCAAAGATACTGGAGATTCCTTCTCCCACTCATTTTAGAGATAAGGATACTAAGGCAAGTAGGGTTAAGTGACTTGCCCAGGGTTACAGAACTAGTAAGTATATTAGGCCAAATTTGAACACGGGAAGATAAAATCTTCCTGACTCCAAGTCCAGCACTCGATTCACTCTGCCACCTGGCTATCCTAGAGAATCAACTAAAAATATTAGTTGAAACAACTTTAGCAGTGTTATAGGAGATAAAATAAATCCACATAAATCATTAGAATTTCTATATATTGCCAACAAAGTCTAGGAAGAAAAGATAAGAGATATTCCATTTAAATTAACTGAAGCCAAAAATATCTAGGAGTCTTCCTGCCAAGACAAATCTAGAAACTGTATGAACATAATTACAAAATGCTTTTTACACTAAGATCTAAACAACTGGAGAAATATTCACTGCTTATGAGTAGACTGAGTCAGTATAATAATATATGGAACAATGGGGGGGAGAAGCCTTAAGTGAATTGGGGGGCACTGATGAAAAATAAGGGGGGCAGTGGAAGCATTAAAATAAGAAATTTTTAAAAAACCATTAGTACATTTCATCTGTTGTATAACAGAATTAAAGTTGTAGCAATTACATTTTTTTCCAGATAAACACACAAAATGCAAGTTATAAACGATCAGCGGTCAAGTCCACCTGACAGGTCTTAATAAGCAAGTGTTGGCAGGTGAGGGTGCCAGGCAACATCAGCCAGCTTGCATCAGCAGGGATATGTACATGCAATGACTTTACGATACCATATGGTTAATGATGTACTATTGCATCATCAGAATTTCCATGCAGGAAAACCCCCCACAAATTTACAATGTTATTAAATTTAAGAAGCATCATTTTTTAAAAATATATTTTTGAATTGACGCATATTTTTTTAAAATACCGCTAAAGGGTTAAAGAAAGTAGATTTCCAGGAGGACACAGTAATTTTTTTTAAAGGAGGAGGTAGCCCAAATAGATTTGGGAACCTCTGGTTCACCCTATTGATGACACAGGATGTTTTGTACACAAAGTCATTCAAATAGCATTTGTCAAGCACCTATGTGCTGGGCACTGTTCTCAGAGCTAGGGGTAACAAAGAAAGAGTGAAACGACTCTCCCTGCTCTCAGGGAGCTCAGTCTATTGAGAAAATATGGAAAACTATATGCAAACAAGATATATACTGGGCAAATTGGGAGTTGTCTCAGAGGGAAGGCACTAAGATTAAATTAAGGACTCCTGCAAAAGACTTCTTGCAGAAGGTGGCACTTAGCTGAGACTTCAAAGAAGCCAGGAAGTGAGGAGGCAGAGATGGAGGAGACAGTTCCAGTTATTACGAGAAACAGCCCATAAAAATGCTGCAAATCAAAGTGTTGCATGGGAGGAACAAGGAGGCACCGTATGCGGAGAGAAATAGAATGTAAGAGAACTAGAACTGTGGGAAGGGACCAGGTTAGGAAGGGCTTACTTAAAAGCCTGTCAGGATTTTTATTTTTGATCTAGCAAGTAATTATGGGGAGCTACGGGAGGTTGATGAATTAAGGAAGTGTGTGTTATAGGATAAGATTAGCCTTTTAGGAGATCAGTTTGATAGGTGAATGGGAAGATGCACTGGTGGTGTATAGAGAGATAAGGCCAGGACCAACCAGAAGCCAGCAGGCTACTGTAATAGTCCAGTTATGAGGTGATGAGGGTCTGCACAAGGGTGGTTTCAGTATCAGAGAAGAAAGTGTTCAGGGAGAAGGAAAAAAAAATCAAGACACTTCTGCATTGTTTGGTATCTAACAAGGTCATAGAAGACTGTACAGTTTCATTAAAAAACCAGGAAAACTTCCATCCCTTGATTTTATGGGGGGAAAAAAAGGACTAAGGGCAACATTTCCACAGATTAGTAATATTCTCCCCACTTTATTCAGGTAAATAAATTATAAAAATCAAGCTAGTCATACACACATCCCTCTCCTCCCTACACCCTATTCCTTCCCCTTTTCACACTTCTATACTTTACAGCTTGGTGGGACCAACCCTGTTCTTTACATTTGCCAAAGCCTTTCTTCTTTCTTGAACTCCACCCAACCCCACCCAGGAGCCCACCTTCCATGTTTGCATAAACAAACACCCACATCAATGAGATAAGATCACCTAGAGATCCTCCCTAATAGCTTGCTTAATGCTTGAGTGTGAATCCTTTCTTATTCCAATACAAACATTAAGCTCTGGTCTTACAGATATTTGTTCTGGAGGCCCAGGATACCCACTCTCCTTAAAACCACATTTTAAAAATGAATTTTTATTTAATTATACACAGTTGCTACAGTTACCACATGTTATATATAAAGTAAATCACCAACCACCAGTGGAATTCTTGTGGCCACTGCTTTTACACATACATAATAAACATCCTAAGATGTTGATTTAATGGTAAGAAGTTCACCGTAGAACACCTTCAGTGGTACAGCTCACTTCATTCAGCTTTACAGTTTTTATTATTTTTTTTTACAACTCAGAAGCAAAGTTGTAGACAAGTTAGTGGCTGGGACAAAAAGACTTTTTAAAGAACAGTCCTTTTATTTTTGCTGATTTCTAGCACTACTTACTAACCAAAGATCCAGTAATTTCATGAGTCAGTCAACAATTTGCAAACTAACCACTTTTAATGCTTTGGCAAACAGTTCTAAGGGAAAAGCCTAGTCTAGGTTGAGGATTCATTTTTAGTGTTATGTGTCTTGCAAAAAGAATATTCAGACTACTGTTTTATTAAGACCATTTCTCACTCAAACTCATAACAAAAAAAAACCACCCTGATTTTCTCAAACTGGCACCAATCCTAGTAAATACATTGGACCTAGTCCATTTCACATTAAGAGCCTGCGTTTTTATTTTGTCATTGCAGTGGCATTTTAAAAATAAGTTAATAAAAAATACTGAGTAACCAGAACTGGGGGAAAAAAATCCTCAGTAGAATCCTAAATGAGAAGGGGTTTTTGTTGTTTTCAAAATGATAGGGGGCACAATACAAAATGCTAGCTAACCCAGTACAGTGGATAGATTGCTGGGCCTGGAATCCGGAAGGTTCCTGAGTTCAAATTCCACCTCCTCTGGGTAAGTCACTTAACTCTGTTTGCTTCGGTTTCCTCATCTGTAAAATGAGCCGGAGAAGGAAATGGCAGTATCTTTGCCAAGAAAACCTCAAATGGGCTCACAGAGAGTCCAACACCACTGAAAACAAGAAAACAACAACAGGACTTGTTACCTAGGTTAACCAAAAGGTTCAAGAAGAAACAGGATCTTCATGAACTTCAAATAAACATATACAGATGTCATTATTCCACAAATTTGTTTCCATCTTGGTTCTATATTTTGAGAAGGATGAACAAGCTACATTCTGAAGGTTCATCTTCCCTTTGATATATTGGCATGCTTTATTTATAGGATTCCTTACCAGATTGCTTCAAACTTACATCCTTTATCAAGCTCAAGCAATTTCAGCTGACTACAGGGACACTTAACAGAAAAGAAAACATAATGAAAAACATATGAACATTCTCCTGAATCAGGGGAATGGTTTTTATTTTATTACTCTGTCTCATTCATATAACCTACATTGAACTTACAACAGTAATGAGAGTAACAGTTTGCATGAGACATCAGAACCTTTTTAACCTTCAAATGTAGGCCTGACATAAAAGAGCAGTGATTAAAAAAAAAACCAAAATATTACCAGTCCTCTCCTGTGTTGTTGTGTCTATCTTGGTAAGAAACAGATTTACAATACTTGGTCACAAGACACTGTTTCCAAGGTTTGGAAGGTGCTTTACAAAACTTAGCTGCCTGAAAAAGATTCAGAAAGCCAGCCTGGCTCTTTGGCTTTACACAGTAAGCACTTTGTGATTCTTAATCACATCTTTATCCAGAACACAATGTTACAGGTCACATTTTTTTTCTTTACACAATGCTTATACTGATTTGTGCTCTATAAATATATCATCGATTTAGAATACACACACTGACACAGGGTTGGTATATGTTTAGCCAGCCATCCATAAGCAGAATGGAATAAAAATGGCGGGAAGGG
Organism: Pseudochirops cupreus; assembly: GCA_028627135.1. Classification (NCBI taxonomy): domain Eukaryota; kingdom Metazoa; phylum Chordata; class Mammalia; order Diprotodontia; family Pseudocheiridae; genus Pseudochirops; species Pseudochirops cupreus. The sequence goes on along the minus strand of CM053583.1, from coordinate 120,826,695 downwards.
TAGTATGAGGTGCCAAGCCTAGGCAGACTATTGATGCCAGTCCCAGGATTGCTGAAGCAAGTACACTTCTCTGGTCTCGGATTATTATCTTCACACTCTCACAAAACTGAAAAATAAAAATTAAAAAGATTTTAAAAGAATTTCTTCTTAAAGGCATTAGGAATATAATGTTAAGCAGTCCTGATTTTTTTTTTCCTTATCTGATGAAACCACCAATTTGGGGAAATATTTGAGATTTTATAACTAAATTTTGAGCTCTGTAAGTAGTATCAATTAAATTTGACAAAATTTATTAAGGGCCCATTAATGTGCTTTTATGTACTCTGTTAAGGTTATAAAGATAAAAATGAAAACAGTCCCTGTGCTCAATGAGTCTTGCATAATATAAATGCCCCTTAAATTCTACTTTTAAGTAATTGCAAACTCAACATACTCAGGAATGTGTATAGGGAAAACTACCAATATTTTGTATATTTAACAAAGAACAGCTTCTAGCCATTTTTCAGAAACCAGGTACTGGGACTGAACTGGAAGGAATCTTAGAGTGATCTCAGAATTTATCCCACTTCATTTTACAGATGAATTATGACATAAATAAAAGTAACATTCAGAAAGAAAATAGATTTAGAATTGTTTTATGTTATAAATGGTTAATTGGATATTTTATTAACTCTTTGGAAAAAACTCAAGATGGACTACTTCTACATAGGAGAAACATGAAAAAAGTACCAGAAAATAATCTCCAGTACCAAAGCTTTGGTTAAGTATTTCTCTTGAATTTTTGTGAATTCATTAACTTGGTTTCTAAGCTAATTAATTCATTTTGAGACTTTAATTTTTATAGAAAAATCATTTGTTTTGAGACTCCTTGAGCCAAAATAATTGAAAGGGAAATACTATGATACTTTAATCAAAAGTACACTATTTTAGTACTTCTACTAGTACTATGTCAGGCTGCAAGTATAGTGGACAAAGGCTACCTTGAAATGAGGAAGACCTGATTTTCAAGTCCTTATTCTAACCCAGGAGAACTTAGCTTTTTATGTCATGACTTTTTTTTTCTCGGTGGTCTGGAGAAGCCTATGAACCCCCTCCTTTAAAAAAATGTATTTATTTATTTAGCTAGTTTTAGTTTTCAACATTCACTTTGTGATTTTGAGTTCTAAATTTTCCCCCTCTCTCCTAGCCTCTCCCCAAGACAGCATGCAATCTGATATAGACAATCATATTAAACATATTTCTTGTTGTGAAAGAAGACTGAGAACAAAAGGGAAAAATCATGAGAGAAAAAAAAGAGAAAATAGTGTGCTTCAATCTGCATTCAGACTCCATAGTTCTTTCTCTGGATGTGGATAGCATTTTCCATCATAAGTCTTCTGGAATTGCTACGAACTCCCTTCTAAAAAAAATACTGTTAAATGCACTAAATACATAGGATTACAAAGTAAACTGATATACTGAAGTACAAGTTATCAAACTAATGCAACTCTCACCAATTACCTGAAGTGACCCCAGGGCAAATCACTCATTTAACCTTTCTCCCTTGGCAACTTTCTAACACAGAAATCACAGGTCTGGACTCCCTGTACTTCTCCCTCTCCCAGTTCAAAAATTCAAGTAAGCAGATATAGATCAAAATCTTTCCATCAATGTGGATATGTAACATATTAAAATTCAAAGCAATTTTTAAAAATTCTAATTTGTTCTTTTTAAAAGGACAGTTTTCTAACCAAAGTGGATGGAGAACTCAGGGGTGACTATTTTCCAAAAAGAAGCCCAATTCTCCTTTGGATCATGACCTACTTCTCTTAAGTGCTGCACATTGAGAAAAAAAAACATTCTTCGAATTATAAAATTTAGGATGAAGATTTCAAAAACTAAAACAAAACAAACAAAACAAAACTCAGCCTAGCCAGGTTTTTGTTAGACTATTCCACTGAAAACAAAAACCTCTTAGCTACAGAAGCGGTGTTAAGCAGCTAAAGCAATTAAAACTCCCAGTCTGTAAAACCTGGCAGAGTTTAGTGATGAAAAGCTATGCCATTGGTTAGACAAGGAAGGAGGGGGGGGGAGAGAGACAGAGACAGGCAGAGAGGAGGGGGTGGGGGGAGGCTGGGCAGAGGAAAGAATGAGACAGAGATTTGTCCATTTGTTCTGTAGTATACTGCCGGATTTGGTGGGAGTCCGGAAAGAAATAAGATTTTGAATATTACCTACACATACACAATATGACCCCCTTGGAAAATCATATAACTTTTGAGGATTACTCAATCTCTCTTCATTTCTAAGATGGGGAATACATAATACTAGTAAATGCCCTCATAGGGTTGTTCTGAAGGATCTAAAAGAAAAGTGCCTAAATTTCAGCTATTCTTCATGTTCCTAAAATGAATTTTCTATCAAAAGACTTCTGCTAAAGTGAAGATAAAGTTCACAACTCTCAGCCATTGAGACATCTCTAGTAGCACTAAATAACCTTACCACCTAATGTGTCTGAAGGCTGTTCTAACTATAGTACTTATGTGTGTTCCAATAAAGAGTAACTCCTAATTACCAGACAGAAATACTGTTCTCTCCCAGTAACGATTTATATGCTTGGTTCCTAAAAAAAATCTGACGTGTTTCCTTTTGTACATTTTTGGAGCCAGGGTTGCTAAGTGTGGTGAAATTCACTTATAACTAAGCCTAGATTTTGGTGAGGTTGTGACTTCACTTCATTGCACACAATGCAGTACTGTACCTTCGTTTTATTTGGAAAATATACCAGATCCTTTCCATTTTCAGTCTAAGAAAGCTAATAAAAGAAAAAAAAAGTTTTGCACTGCTTTGAAGATTAAACTCTTTTTTAAGGGAGTCAATACAATTTGCCATAAAACAACCATTAAATCATTGCTTTGTTAGCATCTGGGCCCAAGTTCTAAGGAATTGAGCAAAAACACTCTTCTAGTACCTTAATCCAGAATAAATGTCTTGTACCCCGAGTTCAGAGTTGTTCTTCTTCAACTCAACTGACATTTTTCATCATGTGCAAAAAACAAGATGCTGATACTAATTTAGCATTTCTGAGCATGTGAAATATAATCCATTATTTAAAAAAAACGCGGATTGTTCATTTTTAGCAATTCACATTATGGTATTAAGTAGCCCTATCCTTCATGGGGACACCTTCGCTAAAATCAGAAAAAAAAATTATTACAGTCTTAGAATCTTTAATCAGTTTAAAAAAAGAAAAAAACTATTTTAAAATCATTCAGTCCTCAATTTTGAGCTTCCTGGCCAAACTGATAATTTAAAAGTTATATAAATTCCTATTATATGGTGTTCATTTTCAAGCTTGCACCTTAAGTTCTCACTGTCTGCAGCAATAAGCCTACCTGAAATTGTCAAATCATTCTTGGGGAGTGTTGAGATAAACTAAGAGGTTTCAGGTTAAAGGGTCTTAAGGACTCCGCAACAGGAATAAACGGCCAGTTGGTTGATACCCCAGCAGCACAAATGAAACCACCCACCCCCAACCATGTGGCTAGAAAGGGTTTGTTTGACCCTGTTTAAACAAAAAAAAATTCAGAGGGGAGGGGTGTGGCAAGCAGTTTAGACTATGCCAAGGGCATCAGTGGAGCTTGCTGAAGAAGGAAACTCAATTCCTCCATAGAGCAAATTTTAAAGGGTACAGGAGGTTTTAAAAAATACTGTAACTAGGACTTCCTTCTCTTACCAGTCTTACTTCCTGGGAAAAGTGCAGTCACAGAGTGACAAAATTCTCGTGGCCCGAAGTCACATTGCTCACATGTTAAAAACTGTTCAGGGTGGACACCCAGCTGACTTAGAGGTGAAGGTAAAAAGGCAGCTAAACTGGAGATGGAACTCTCAATTAGCATCAGATATATGGTTTTAGAGTTACTCTTTGAGAGGCTTATCTTTAAACTCGTTTCTCCCCTTTCTAAGAGCAATAAGAACGTTAGGAAGGCTGACAAACTTTGGAGTTTGGAAACTTTTGCTACTGGGTTGGGGTTTTTTGTGAGTGCTTATTTTTTAAGGGGTTTTGCTGAAGAGCAACCCCACTTCACGGAAGGGAAATCAGTCGGAATTCTCTACGTGTCCCCTCTTTTCACAGTTGTTTTAACTGCCTTTTACCTTGTCTGCCTGGGGGCTGATTGGGGCACCGTATCTACAGTAGGTCACAAAGTGCTCGCAGTTATTCCACAGGAGGCTATAGGAGGTCATGCCCAGCAGCTTCTCTGCCCGGCGTGCCACCTCCTCGTTGCCCAGAGCCTTCTTCTGGAGCGACTCATCCAGGTGGTTGACCAGAATGTTGGCGCCGTAGGCAAAATCCTCCACCGTGTCCACCCGGATGCTGGCTACCTTGCCGATGACTCCCAAGATCAGCCTCTTATTGGACACCACCCGCTGAGTCAGCAGCTTGTCGTCGGTCAGCGCTAGCAGGATGTCGGGCATCAGGTGAGCGACCTGGTTGTCCCCCAAGTAGATGCCGTAGTGGGTCAAATGAGTCCGGGGCACCTCCAGTACATCACCGCGGAGGAAGGAGCCGATGTCGTGTAAGTTCCCCTTGCCCTGCTGCTTCGGCGGCGGATGCGGCTGCCGCTCCTCTCCGGGGGCCGTGCTCCACCTGAACAGTTTGAGATTGGCTAGGAGAAGCAGCTTTTCCAGGAGCAGGGACACCACCTCCAGCATTGGGTTCTTCATCCTGTTCTAGGGAGAGAGACAGAGAGACAGGGAGGAAGAGCGCGCGCTCAGGAGACGCTCGTGGAGCTGGGCGCTAGCCAGCCGCGCCGTGGGGAGTCCTGCGCCAGATCACCTGCGGGCTGGCAGCTTCCCCGCAGTCCTCCTCCCGCCTGGGGAGGGCAGCGCAGCCGCTGGGCAGGAGGCAGGGAGGCAGGGAGGCTGCGAGAGACAAGGGGAGGGCGAGAACTAAGTGAAGGGAGATCGAGCAGGAGGACAAGGAGGAGGAGCGCACCTGGAAGGTGAGGCCGTCCCTGCAGCGGGCCCCGCGCTCATTGGCGCTGCCTTCGGCCTTCACCTTTTATCACAGTCTGAGGGGCGGGGCTCGAAGGCCGTCACAATGCGGAAAAGGGCGTCCTGATTGGGTGAAAGGAAGCTGCGTGGTGCCCGCTGGAGCGAGGGAGGAGGGACGGACTCACTTTTAAGGGAGGGATGCCGAGTTCTCTTTGGGATGGCGTGGATCTCCTCGCACTGAGTCTTATTTTCCTGGCCCTAGTTCGGCGTGTTTGTGGGACCTCTTTGGTCCCACTGCCCAGTATGTATACAGTGGCCTCTGCACGAAACGTTAAAAAAAAAAATCTATATAGGAACCAAAGCGTAGAAACGTGAGTTGACTGAAGTCAGAGGCGAAACACAGGGTTAGGAATCTCACGTCTCTGTTTACTTACCTGGATGACTTTAGGCAGGTCACTACGCCTCTTAGTTCTATGCCAGTGGAGACAAACGATTTGGCCAAAGACAACTTGGTTTTACTTCCTGAGACCTTCAGTTTCTGTGCTTTGGTACCATCATCTGCTGGTGAAGGACCCCTAGGGGACAGATTTCTGATGCTAGGGAAAGCCTAATTAGATAGTATCACTTTCAGGATACTGAGCAATTTTGACGAACAAGCCCACCTCCCCCCCGCCAAAAAAAAAATAACACATAAGCAACTTAAGAATAAAAAAAGGGGCAAGCAAATGGAAGCCCCTAAATAAAATATATTTTAAATTCTGCTAAACAGAGTTAAGATTACTTGGTACACGGATTTCTGCACACTTCGCTTCTTCCAATTTTAAAGTTTCCATTAAATTCCACATCAGTTGGTAAAATCTGGAGATAAAGGAAAACCTAAAGAGGTAATTGAAACCGTTTGCCTTTACAAGGGGGGAAACTGACGCTTAGTGAAAAGAATCATGATTGCAAGGATACCGAGGTAACAGGTTACACAATAGGAGAGTTAAACTCCCAGGTTCAGAGCTCGGCCCAGTGCACCAGCTTGCCTTTTGTTGCTATTTCTTTCCCAGTAATATCAGATAAGCACAACAGTGTAGGTGCATTCATTCCTTTTCTGATCCGTAACCACGTAAAGGAGGCAGGGATCCTATGACTGTCATTAAAATCAGAAAGCTTGCACACACACACACACACATACACACACACACACAAACACACACACACTTGTACTGACAGTTTTAGTAGTGAAGTACTAATTTCTTAAGATTTTCAAATTTACACTTCCATTTCCTTAACCCAGCACTGCCTCCCAAGAACCATTACATTTATTGTTCCAGGCTTGAACTCTAGGGTGCCCGGTAAATGACCACAATTGCTTCTCTACACTTTGGGAGTTTTCCTTTAAAAGCGCTACAGTTTAAAGGTGCAAAGGGAAGGCAATAAAGGTTTATGAGACTTGAGGACCTAAGAGGAGGAAAGGGCACCAGGGCGGAAACAGATACTCAGACACTGGATTTCTTTTCAAAGTACATCTGCATTCTAAATAGGTCGATATGCTGGCCAATGGAAAACAGGTAGCTGGATGTGGGTAAGGAAGGGAAGGATGCAAAGGGAATAAGGCTGTTTACCACAATCTTCTAGTCCCGGAGTTCCTGGAGCGGACTGCCACCTCCAAACCCTCAGAACAGAGTTACATGCTAATCCATTATGTAAATGTATCAATCCGGGGACAAAGCTCACAACAGAAAGCTTCAGACAGGTCAACAAAGCCGCCCAGTCTGAGGCTAATAAGTTTCAGCCACCGAGCAAATTCCTGGCTCTCCAGGGGGAGGGAGGTTTGTTGGGGGGGGAATGATGGATGGCGGGACATTCATCTTACCTGGAAGATGAAGAGGTCCGTGGAGATCAGGAACGAAGGGGGCCGGGTTCCCCATTATCCCTCGAGGCCGGAGGGGTTTTTTGTTTTGTTTGTTTCTGTTTTTTTTTTGTTTTCCCCCTCCCAGTCCCCAGTCTGCCTGGAGCGAGCCCTGTCCCTGTCACCCCTACTTGCCAGTCACTTTTGTTCATTTTACAGAGGATTCATAGTCACATTAGAGCTTCATCCGGCAAAAAAGGAGAATTCCGTTTCCCAATAGACGCGAAGTGAAGGGAGGAGGGGGAGAAAGAGGCGGGGGAGGATGGGGGTGGATATATTTTGTCTTTTCTCACAGTCTTACCCCAATTCTGAAGCACGCGAGGCCGCAGAACTATCCTATTAAAATGAACATCCTCCCAATTAGCTTGGGTTGCCGGCAAATCGGAAAATGTAGTCACTTGCCCGTAACATACATTTCCGTGTGTCCAGGGCAGGTACCAAAAGGGAATCTCAAAAGGTCCCGGGGTCGTAGTAAAAGTTGATAGGTCGATAGACGGACAATTGGAATTGATTCTAGTGTCTGAAGACCGATAAGAATGCGCGGGACATATTCCATCAATTTTGGAGATCAGTAGGCTTTAAAAAGTGAGTAGAAAAGTGCAGAAAATGTTTCATGACAACTTTAAGAAGCATGTTTTATCACTATGTGTCCTACTTTTCCCTCCCAATTCTCCCAGTCCATACATACGTTCCTGAGCCAGGATGAATATTCCAAGATGAAATACGTTCAATAATAAGTAACCCCTGCCAAGGGCTTAGTATTTTTATTGAGCCTGAGATTTCATATTCGCTCCTCCTCTGGCCTAGTAAAGGAAACAGGAATGGGATGCTACTGTGTACTTACTAATTAAATTAATTACTTACTTAAAATATTATTTCTAGACTAACCTTCAGAGCAACGATCAATTTTTCCCTTTTTAAGAGAGTGATAGTTGAGTCTCCCATTTCTGAGCAAGAATTAGTTGGAATCCAGTTTCTAGATTTTTAAGAAACAAAGCTATAGAAATGGGCTTTTCTTTATTTAGAATAAAGTTTAAGAAAGTTGGGGGGTGGACGTTCCTTGAAAATCTAGCATTCTTACTGTTTGGGGCTGCCAGTCCCAAGTATGTTATGTTTTGTTTTCCCTAAAGGCCTCCATTTCAGTCAGAAAAATTCGTGTTCTAAGTAAACAAGGTCCCTTTTGAGTAAAATTCCCAAACTGTAATCCTGGATTCCGAAAACGAAGTTGCGCCATTCGTCCTTGGCATTGGCTTCTCCAGCTGCACTCCGACAAAGGATTAGGAATCAAACCTAACGGTGTAGCAGAGAAATATCGTCCCCTCCCCACCATGTTTCCTGTTGCATGCATCAAAAATGTAAAGTAGTTTGAGTGTTGCAAAATTAAGTCTGGTTTGCAACGTGTTTCACGTTAAACTGTAGGATAGACAAACTTGCTAATTATTTAAACTGAATCGTCTCCAACATTTTGAAGGGGGGAGGGATTCCCTTAATTACTTTTCCAAGTGCTATTTCAATTTATTGAAAAGTATTTTAGAGGACTTTGCAGTGATTTGGCATAATGTTTCAGTTATACATTCACAGGCAAATAGCAGAAAACTGCCTAGCTGGTTTCTTAAAGAAATACCATGGGTAATTCATATTGACAGGAAAAGATCATGGAAACTGAATTAAATTAGAAAGCAGGTGCTTCTACTGTCATGAAGGGAGCATTAATTTAGAAATAAAATTCTACCTATATATGATTCATATTTAAGAGAGAAGAACCCCTATGTTCTCAACTACAAGTAGGTTGGAGAAGAAAAAAAAAACCTAAAATTTCTAAGAACCTAACAGGCCAAGCACTATGGTTCAAGGTGGAGGGTGTGACTCAGAGCTAATTAATGAACTGGGATTGGATGCAAAATGCCAACACTGGCCCTCCCTTTTCCAGGATCCTAAGGCCTCCCCTCACTCACTACCGAAGGGTTAGGCTAAATCTCTGACATTTTCATCTCATTTCATCAATCCGATTTCATTACTGGGAAGGCAGGAGCCTATGCCAAGCTTTCAGTGAGGGGTGGACAGGACCACCTGGGCTGAGCCATTTATAATCTTTTTAGAACTATATCTCCTCTAGCCTTTTGGACAAAATTCACAGTTCCCAAATCACTCATGTGTTTCTAAAAGATTGTGGGATTTGGGAGGTGGGCAGAGAGAGCAGAGTTAAAACATTTTCTCCACTGTAGTCCTGGGTGAGGATGTTCCATCGGGATCAAGGTATTTGTCTATCTGAACTCCTATTTGCGCAGTCTACTGATTTTCCCACATCTCAGCTACTCCTTTTCTGTGGATGATAATATGAAGACAATACCTCACTTCAGCACATTCCTTTCAAGCTCCAAGCAAGCTGTCTATCTCCAACCCTTTCTCTAGATGCTAGGGCAGGCCTTTAATGGCAAAAAACATCCAGGGGTTAATGATTCCCTTCTGAGCTAATCAGGATAAAGGAATATGTATATGGAAGGGGGGGAGGGGAGACTGAGAGGCCAAGGATTTGAGGCAGTATTTCATAGGAACATAGGAGGCAATGGGAAGTGTACAAAGATTTAGGGTCAGAGGAGTTTTATTTGAACCCAGTCCTGCCCCTTCCTACTTCTGTGAAGTTGGTAGGCTTTGTTTTCCACATCTGTAAAAAGAGGAGGTTGGATTAGGTGGTCTAGATGGTCAGCCCTAAATCTATTAACCTAATTTAGAACTGGATGGACCATTAGCCATAAAGCATAATTCAATTAACTTCTTTTACAGATGAGGAAATTCAGACTAAGGAAGTGCCTTACTTATGTTCATACAAGTGGTTAGTAGTAGTAGCAGTGAGATGCAAGCCCAGGTTGAATCGAAACTGGGCTCTCTTTTGCTTGAATTTTACCATGGATCAAGGTCCTAAAACCCTTTACATCAACAACGCCTACTGTCTTGACTTTTTAGCAGCGTATTTATATACCTTTGTGTCCTCACTGCAGTACTTTGTAACACCTTAAGAAATGCCACTAATATTCAATTATAATCTTGAACCACAATTTTTCTTTTTTTATTGGGGCAGAGGGAAGATGTTTTAAAAGAAACAAAAAAAAAATCAAAAAATTAATTTTAGAAATGACAAAAATGTTTAATCCAAAGTGATTATTAAAAACATTCTAAATTATTTGATACACTTTAAAATTAAAAATATTTCCATAGCTATAACATTAATAAAATTAGCATTAAAAAGGAACAAGAAATTGTATTTTCAATTAAAGAACAGAATTAGAACTGGATAACAGCTTAGTTAGAGAACAGCACTCTCTGTTGAAATATTTTATTAAAATAGTTTTTAATTGTTTTTTCCTAACCTTCATTTATTCCTATCAGGCTATAACAGTCAACACACCTATTTGGAATTAAGTGAAAAATACGTTTTTCAGTTAACTATGACAAATCAAAAGAGAAAATGTAACTGCATATGAGGAAACAGCTATACATGCTTTAATTTTAGTTCCTTTCTACAAGGGACTCATATAATCCACACCAGAACCCCATCCTCCCCAGGTACTCTGCATATAGTAAACTCTTAATAAACATTTGATGAATGAATTTCCTCTTTATAAGTTAGCTTTACCATTCATGTGATCTTACATATCCACTATTATGCACAAAAGGAATTGTAACCTGAGAGGATCCTCTTAATCAATTAAAATACCATCTTCTAAATTATAACAAATGACTTGGAGAATATACTCAGGAATTTTGCAAGGTATCATAAACATATTTACCAAATGCACATGTCAACTCCTGTATTCTTGCAGTAACCTTGGCTTTCCCCAGATTTTTCAGGATTTTCCTCAATACAATTTTGTCCTCAGCATCCCTAAGGAACTTCATTGATATACAATTCTTTCGTGGGCCTTCCAGAAGATCTCAGACTTGAAGACGCAGAGAAGACCAGTCAATCTACCCTGGAATCCCTCAGGAGATTTCCAGTTACTGACCATTCAATAAACCTTGTATTGGTCTAAGGGATCTTGGACTGAAAAAGCTACATAGTACCCCCAAATAGTGAACTGATCTTATTAGAGATACAAAATCAACCCTGTCTCCAAAAGATCCTTGGAACTGGGGTTTTCCAGGGCCAGCTAGAATCCTCTAGGCCCTGTTGGCACAAATAGTAATAGTAACTGACATTTAGATGACTAAATCTTAAAGTGGCTTTACATTCTTTATCTAGTTTGGTCCTCCCAGAAACCTTATGAGGGAGGTGTCATTATTATCATCATTTTACAGATAAGGAAACTAAGTCTCAGAGAGGTTACATAGCCCAAGGGTTACATAGCTAGGGAGTGTACAAGGAGGGTGTCTTTCATCAGATCTTCCTGACTGCTAGTACAGTACCTTGTTTCTAATAGGCAGGACCAGCCCTGAGTCAAAGGGCTCAGCCAGAACTGAACCAGGCACAAGAATGAATCAAGACCAATGGTGTTTCATTTTTTTGAATTCATTTCTGTGTCAGTCAGAGCTCTGATATTAAGCAGGTGAGCCACACCAACACAAGACACTTGGCATTTTAGAATAACCATTTTGTCATCTAAAGCAGCGATTCTCAACCTGTGGGTCGAGACCCCCTTTGGAGGTTGAATGACCCTTTCACAGGGGTCGCCTAACACCATCGGAAAACACCTATTTCCACTGGTCTTAGGAACGGAGATACCACTCTTCTATCCTTCTCCATGTGGGTCTGCCCACATGCAGATACGCCAACATACAAGTATTAAAGGGTCAAGGTATTAGGAAGGTTGAGAACCACTGATCTAAAGGGTGGTTATGTTTTGTGATGTTGGGCTAGTCATTTAAATCTCTTAGTGCCCCAAGTAACATAATTTGCAGAGCATGTGCCAACATAGAGGGAGTTTTCTCCTTGGGAGTTCTTCATACCAAGGGACTGGTCCAAGGAAAAAGGTGGTTAATAATATAAGTTTACTTTTGCTCTTGACTCCTAAAGTATTTCCTCTTTACTGGAGTCCAGTCTTGTATATTTTAATGATCTCTGGCATTTTATCTTGGAGGCATCATTGCCAAGTCACACAGGGCAAAGAAGACAAAATGTCTGCTTCTTTTTTCCTCAATCTTTCTCTCCCTCCCACCACAATTACCACTGAGATCTGGAAGATCTTAAGAGATCATCCAGTGAATGGCTTTTGGGCAGGGGTTTGGTTTCTTCTAAGCTTTTTATAGCTATACTATTAGAGCTCAAATAATAACATACAGACTTTTCTGGGGCTTAAGTAATATTTACAAAAGTTTTTAGATCTGCAGATTAAAGATAGAACTAAAATCCAAAGTACTATTAGGTAAATTGGATCCTACTTAATTTTATTTACCTTGAGCTGTACTCTTTTTTAACTAAAAACTGTATACTGAGGGTCCACAGTCTTTCTGTGAGATTCTAATTTTCATTTCCTTGAAAGCTTGTGATTACTTCTTGGAACACTCAGTCTTTTTAATTCCATATTCTGACTTCTTGGCCTCCTTAAAGTCTCAACTGAAATCCTATTTTTTTTTTTACAGGAAACCTTTTAATTCCAGTGCCTTCTCTCTGTTAATTATTTCCTATTTATCTTGTATATAGCTTGCTTTGTATATATTTGTTTGCTTGTTGTCTTCTCCATTAGATTGTAAACTCCTTGGGGGCAAGACTATTTTTTTGTCTCTTTTGTAACCCTCCAACTTAACACAATGCCTGGCACATCATAGGCACTTAATAAATGTTTACTGATTTGGTTGGTGAGTTCCAAGTGCAGCCTAGTAAAGCAAGTAAGAATGTTGAAAGTAAAGTCGATTTGTAGATTTAGGGACCATAATATCCACCCCCTATTCTGTTTTGCAGAGGAGGAAACCATAGTACACAAATGATAGATGATTTGCCCAGTCACGAAGCTAGTAAGTATACATAGTATTTTAACCTAGATCTTCCTGATTCCAGGTCTGTATCCTGTTTGTGAAGCACTTGACACAGGGCCTAGAACAATGCTGGCACTTAATAAATGCTTATTACCTTTCCTTCCTTTTATTTACTACATTATACTTCCCCTCAACAAGACAAAAATAGGCCTTTAGTCCCATGGCTATTGGAAATTTCTGCAAACTCTGGAAAGAGTATGTAAGAGAGATTGGAAGGGCTTGATACCATCAACCAGTTTAATTGTTTACTGGGTTGCTATGAGACTGCTGATAGATCTGTCTTTGATTAGGGACTCTTGCTATCTCCAAGCTAAGTTAGTGCAAGATTGACCCATGGTCAGGAAGTCCAATCTAGCTGCAGTAGGAGCGATCTAGAGAACCCCTGCTCCATTTAAAGAATTCACCCAGTACCCTGGTGAGATTAATGGAGGCCCTCATGAGTTCATTGTGTCCTTGAAGCAATGGGCTTCTTTATGTATCCAGTGAAATGAGAGGTATCTCTCTCTGACAAAGGTCATTGCAATCTTATCAGTCAGACTGAAGGGACTCATCCAGTTGCACAGGGTTTCTACTGATCACTGCTCTGTAACAAGTTAAACTAACAAAAGATCAAATGAGACTGGTCATTCAAATTGTGAAAGAAATCTTTACATTTACAAAGACTTTCTTTATGTAATGAAGTCTCCCACTGCAATGAAAATGAAATACTTCCTAAAGCTTCAGTTTAGTAAAACCATACTGGGTTCACATTTATTAGATAAACTTAGACATATTTTAAGTATGTTGGGCTCAGGAGGACACTCAATAAAACCTGCTGCCTAACTAAAATGTCATTGAACTTTAAAATTAGCAATACTCATTCTGGTTTGGTAGGAATCCAAAATCACTCCACTAACATTTTAGAATGATAGCTGAATCCAGAGCTAAGTCATCAGCCTGTAGGGCAAGGCATTTTTGAGTGACCCTCTGAAGTTTTTTATTTTTGCCCTAATTAGGTATCACTTGAGAAAAATAACATAACACAGAAAATAGCTAAATCTCCATGTAATTTATGCTAATTTTTATTTAAAGTAGTATTATATGCATTATTATAACATAAAATAATTTCTATTACTTTAATGTGTTCATAGTTCACCCTTTTTAATTACAAGATTGACCCAAATAATTCTGTGTTCAAACAGATTAGATATGATGGTAGTGTATACATATTTTACTTAGGATCAACTATCAGGAATATTAGAAATCCTACAGAGAAACAGGCCTGGAGAGATGATGTGACTTGATGAAAGTCACACAGGTAATAAAAGCCAGGATTCAAACCCTCTTCCGAAGTAAACTTGTTTTAATACCCATAGAAGTCAATACATTACTGTATCAGTCTTGTTCCAGCTTTCTTCTTTCTCAACAATACATTTATAATTCTGTTTATTTGCCATAGCACACATGTAAATTTGTGAGTAGTGTTGGAGACCAGTTGGGCAATGATAAACTTAGTGAAAGCTCCCCAAACTCAAAGAACATCATTTTGGGACTAAATTCCCATACCCTTGGAAGAGACACCACTTCCCATGTGGAAGACTGCTTTCAACTGAACTATCTCAGTGGCAGCTTTTCCAGCACTTTCTGATTCAGAGTTGAGTGTCACCAAAGAATTCTTTGCCCATTATTAGGACAGGACAGTCAAGTTGTTGAAAAGCAGTGTGTTGTGGAATACTGGCTTAGATTATAAAATCACAATGAAAACTGACAGAATTGAGAATAGTGTTCTACTCAGAAGCTTTGAAGTACAATAGGTTTCACAATGAACATCTGACCTAGTGTTGCCATTTATTATATATGGTGTAGTAGAAGGAGCCTGACCTGGGAGTTTGACTAACAGGGTTAAGGAGCTGGCCCTTCCATGAACTGGCTCTGTGAGCTTGGGCAAACTGTTATACCTCTACCTCGGTTTCCTCATCTCTAAAGTGAGAGGGGCTATGCTACATGTTCCCTAAGGTCCCCCAGAGCTGAAGCCTATTATTTTATTTTATAAGGGATAAATGAGAAAGGATGACCTCTTACCCTGCCTGTGCCATTGGCAATGAGGTTGCAGGTAAAGGAGCCATACTGATGTGGTAACACCAGAGGGTCATAAAGCTCAAAGAATTCATCCATGCACTTAAAGATGCCAAAAAAATATGTACTTTTTAAAAATAAAGTAAAATATTTCACAAGCTTAGTACAGCACTATTTTGCCATAGTGTAGAATTTAGAATAATGTAGGAAAGGGCATCCCTTCAGATTCATTCATGAGATTTAGAGATAAAAAAGATGTCAAGACCATCTGGTACAAACCCTTCATTTTAATAATGAGGAAACTGAGGCCCAGGGAGGTTAAGTGACTTGCATGAGGTCATATGGATAATTAAGAATCAAGATTTGAACCCATGTCTAATGCTTAGCACAGTACCTGGCACATAGTAAGTTCTTAATAAATGTTTATTGATCGTCTAATCTCTAACTTCTAAATTTAAATACAGTTTTCTTTCCATTATACCACAATGTTTTCTTCAAAGTACTAAATTACTGGTTTAAAAAAAGGCTTTGGGGGAACAGAGTAGGGCAATCCTTTGGACCAAGGAAGTTTAATGGCAAGGCTTTATTTTATATTAACATATTAACTGAGTGTACTTTTAAATTTCATGCCTTCTGACTTCCAAGATAGGATGTTGAATATTAGGGTATTATATATATATATTTTTTGAAAAAAAACACACTAATGTTTTCCAATAGCACTCATTCTACATAATAAGTAATTGAGGGTAACCTTTGATATCAAATTTATACTCTGTACCCTCAATGCATGAATTATAAGCAGCAAGAAGAGGCAATAACAAAGAATATGATATATTGCTCACCTATGAATGCTAAAGCCAGCTCAGTCTAGATTTTGGTACTAAAGTATACTCCTGAGTGTGTGTGTGTGTGTGTGTGTGTGTGTGTGTGTGTGTGTGAACAAAGTATGTTTTTACTATCATTTAATAAGTATATTTTATAGGAAATAAAGAAAGGTTGCACTAAATGCTAAGAAGACATACATAAATGATAGACTAAGCTAGTCTTAGTGGTTACTGCATAGAAAGTGAACACTTTGGTGTCTTTTTTTCAAGATCACTTACCCTCTCCCTCCCACTGATGACTTCTTGGTGGTGATATAGCTGTTGATTCACCATGCTACTGTTTATTTATGATACTTATTCCTTTGGTCCTTTGTTTTAGTTTCAGTTTTGTGTTTTTATTAGGAAACATTAAATTTCCCAAAATGGATGCACATGTTTAGGTCATTCTACTAGGGATTTTAAATCAGGAACATTTTTAATCTGGAAGTCCAATAGCATTTGTCCAAGAGCTTTGCCCTGTTGAATAAATAGAAATCAGTAAGCTTATTGCCTACTCCATAATAACTGCTTTTATTCAATGACACAGGGAGATGTTTTGGAAAAGTAACTTCCATTTCATCTGACTTGAGTAAATGATATTTTATCTAATACTATGACTCTTATCAAAATGCAATTAGGCAGGCACCCAATAACACAGAGCAAATGAAACAATAGAACTAGAGGTTGGGGGAATTGCAAAAAGAATATAGTCTAAAATAGGTATATTCTGTGCAAGGAAAAGAAATAAAAGGCCTCAGTGTGTCAATAAGAAGACATCCCATAAATGAGAGAAATCATAAGCAGGAGGTAGAGCTAGAGATAAAACAGGTTGGGGGAAAAAAACAGTGAAAAGTATCGAGAGAGAAAATACTGCAGCTGGTACCCCAAAAAGAACTCCTTTTGTGACATCCCCAATAAGCAGTCATACAGTATCTTCTTGAAGACCTCCACCTATGGGGACCTTGGTCCTCAGGACGGCCCCGTTCTACTTCTGGAGAGCTCTAAGCATTAAGCAGCTTTCACTTAGGGTCACTGAAATCAAATTCTTATTCTGCTGATAACTACCAAAGCTTCTTATCTCATCAAAGATATCACGCTGTTTATTAACGTAGACAGAAAAGAACAATTAAACAGTGTTTGCTATGATGGTAATTCCACATTCTTCCACTTCATCCAATCCACTGCATTCTAAAGTTATCTTAGCCCCAAGGGCCCTGCCCTGAATGTGAATGCCCAGGGGTTTTGTGCCTACAATGGGACTGATTAGAGATACATCTACAGCTTTGTTACACTGACAACAAATTTGTCTACTTCTAACTTTAAAGTTATGATATCATAAATAAGGATATTTCTATATATGCCTAAGAAGATTTAGTTGGTTCCAAATCTAACAAGAAAAAAATAGAATAACAATGTAGTAGACTAGCAATCCAAAGTGCTTTACAAATATTATCTCATTTGATCCTCACAACAACCCTGGGAGATGGGTGCTGCTATTACCCCCATTTTACAGAAAAGGAAACTGTGGCAGACAAAGTTTAAATGACTTGCCCAGGGTCACACAGCTAGCATCTGAGGTTAGATTTGAAATCAGGTTCAATAGAGGAAATAAAGGGAAAATGTAGAAGCTGTGTGCTATTTCAAGTTCGATATTTGAAGCAAATCCCAAGGGGGCTTATTCTTGTGCTCAGGTTACTTTTTTTTTTAACCTCTGGTTGCTGCTCAGAGATGAATATAGTATCTAAGGCAGTCTCGTAAGAATCTCATGGTTTGGAAGGACCTCAGAGGTTATCAAGTCCAGTCTATCCCTAAACAGGAAATGCACTCTACAACAACCCCAAAAAGTGGTGCATTTATCCTCTGTTTAAGAATATAAGCTCCTTGAAGGCAGTGACTGTCTTATTAAGCACATATTAGCTGCTTCCTAAAGGATTTTTGGTTTTTCTTTTTTAACGAACTGCGAAAGTGAACCACAATTGGTAGAGAACTCACTACCTTTTAAACAGCCTAGGATTTGTAACATTTATATAGTTGCAAGATTTGCAAAGTGCTTTACTTGTATTATTTGGTCCTGACCACACACCTGAGGGATAGGTGATCTTATCAGCCCCATTTTACAGATGAGGAATTTGAAGCTGAAAGAGGTTAAATTATGTGCCCATGCAACACAGCTAGGAAGGACCTGAGGTGAGTTTCCCACTCAGGTTTTCCTGACTCTCAATTGTGTGCTCTATGCCACCTCACTGCCTGAGTTTATAGAGGACTAAGTAGGGTTATAAAGAGCTGAAGAGGGGTAGTCAGCCTGCTCATGTAATCTGTATCCAAGGTATCTCAGAAACATCCATGCCTTCTGTATAAATCCTTAGTTGAGAACAGTAACAAGGCAGGAGCCTGAGCTATGGACCATGTTATGTCTCCCCTCTCCTAGGGCAGCTCCCGTTCCTTCTTTTCTTTTTATGACTCTCTTCCCTTTTTCCTCTTCTTTCCCTCCTCCAATTCCCAGCATCTTATTTTTGGACACACCTTCAAATGCCTGTTGACCAACTGACTGGTTGGCTAACATGCTCGCACCAAATAATTCTCTAATGCTTTCTACTAGCAGAGGACTAGCAAAGAAGCCAGTTTTGCTGAAGGATTTCTATTTTTAAAATCATTTTCCATTAGAGAACCATAATATAGTCTACTTTTTTTGTGCCCAGGAAGGTGTTACCCAACTATAGATACTAGCTTGACTTACGTGACCCTTAACTAATTCTTACAACAGACTATTTTTTCCTTTACTTCAGCACAAGCTCAATCATTTTGGGTATTCAGGAAAGCCTGTGTCCCAGTTAGTCACATGGATACTGACTGTCCCACACATGATATTTTTGTTCCCCTTTTTATAGATGTATAATAGAATTCAGGTATGGGGGCATTTTGAGCAGCATCATAGAAGTTGGCTCCCAAATTGATCAGTTTGTCTAATAAAGCAGTTAATCAATCTTATCTGTCAACCTGAACAATGGTCTTTTTTTCCCCAACAATATATTTAAAGGTAGTGATCTCCAGGATAGGGGAAGGCCTATGCCAGCTAGGCCCCAGAGGGCTGATGGATGCCTAAAGAAGCCATCTTTCCATAACACTTCTAATGTGAAGAACTAAAAAGGCAAGAGTGAATAGTCAAGCCAACCTAATTTTGCAAGATCAGATATATGGACTAATCAATAAACTCTTTCCTATTACCATATGCCTAGAAGAAAACATTGTAGAATGGAGTGCAGGCTAGAAGATCAGACAGTATCACTAAACCTTGGATACTGTTCAGGTAATACTTTTACCTGTTTGTTTAAAAATAAAACATCTTACAATTTATTTACACCTACAAAGAAATGTACTATTATGAATTATCCCTGAGACCCACCAAGGATTCAACTTAAAAGGAAACTTCCCAAATGCTACAAAGAACATGCTGGGGTTGGTTTCTTCCTTTGATTTTTAGTCCTTGATGAGGCTGTGTGGGTTATCCTCTACTCTGGCTTGTCAGGACTCTGCCCTCAGACTGATCTCAGCTCGCACTTCGGGAGATGCTAATTATTCTTATCCATATCTTTGTTTCTCTCACATAAAGATTTCACTGACCCAACACCATTCACAGTCATTCACTCTCCAATCAATCATTCTTCCCTTTAGTTCTCTGTAGTTGCTTTACAATTTTTCTTTTTTTCTTTTTTTATATACAAATATTTTTTTTACAATTTTTCTATTTACAATTTTTCCAAAGTCTATTAATCAATCGTTACTGATCAGTATAATTATTATTGATTAAATCAATTGAAACACATAATAAGTTTCACTACCAGAAGTAGATGCAATGGAACTTAATTCAATTCTCTTCCTCTCTCAGTTGGTCATCTTGGATTGTAATGAATATTAAGCACAAAAGTAAGCCAGAGTCCCCAGGAACACTTCTTTCAAGGTGGAGCTGTAAACTGACTGGTCACGACATCCCTCAGATACGCATTTCAAATAAATAGCATTCTGTTTTGCATGACTACACATGTTTAACCTATATCAAACTGCTTGTCCTCTCAATGGGGGAGGTGTGGGGATGGGAGAAAGGGAAAGAATTTGAAACTCAGAGTTTCAAAAATGAATATTTAAAATTGTTTTTTACATGTTAACTGGGGAAAAATAAAATACTAAAATAAATTTTTTTAAAAAGAGATAAATATTCAAAATCTAGATACATACTTGTGGGTCGTTTCTCAAGGATGCAATGCCTCCACCACCAAGGGAGTTTTTCAAAACAAAGTTTAATGCATATATTCCTGGTAACTCATATCTGCAAAGTAACATAGACAGTTGATTATCATTCTTTTCGTCTAAGTTCTACTAACACATCCCTGGGTCAGCCTGCTGCTGACCAGAACGCAAAAGATTCAGGTGGAAATGAACCAGTAATGCAGTGGGGAGAACAACGATCAGTCAATCAGTATTTATTAAAGATCAACTATGTACCCTGAATAACAACGGTAATAATAATAATAGCTAGCATTCCTACAGAGCTTTTAAGGTTTGCAAAACACTTTACAAATACTATTTTATCCTCACCATAACTCTGGTAGGTAGATTCCCAGCTTTCCCAATGAGGAAACTAGGGAAGACAGAAAGGTCACTCAACTGGGAAGTGTCTGAGGTCACCACTGAGCTCAGGTCTTCCTGACTCCAGGGCCAGTGCCCTATCCACTAGGCTGCCTATAGATCTATAGCTAGTATTGACTTCAGTGGCTATCTAATCGGACCCAGACATGAAAAGGAATCCCCACTATAACATACTTGACAAGATGAGAGTCAGCATCCCCTTTAAGACCTTCAAGGAGGGGGAATCCATACGTCTGAAAGCAGCCCAACCCACTCTTGAAGAGCTCTAATTCTTAAGAAGTTCTTCCTAATATCAAGCCCCTCTGCAACTCATGGCTACCTAATCCAAACCCATAATTTTACACATAAGGAAAATGAAGTCCCAAACAGTTAACTGACATACACAACATCACAGAGGTGGTAAGTAGGAGATTGGGGATTCAAACTAAAGGCCAGTGTCACCACACTCTTTCCATTGCACTACATTAATCATGAGATTTCAGAAGCTCATTCAGTTTGGAAGGGAAAATACAATCGGTAAACGGGCAGATCAATGGAATTTCAGGTATAAGGAGTAGGTGAAAAAATGAAGGCAGAATTGGGAATTATCAAGTGGGAATGCCATTTGATTTAGGCAAAATAGAATCATGGATATAGAGATGGCTTGTCTAAGTCCAATATATATCATATACCTATGTGACCATGGACTTAACCTCAGCAACGCTCTAAAACAAAAAGTAAGGGATAATCTGCACCAGTAAAGGGAGTTTCCACATAGGGAGTTCTCTCACACCAGTGATTTCACCAGGATGAACCACGAGGAAAAAAAAAGAAGATACTTACTGAGGAATAGGAAGAGCTGGTAGCCTGATAACTGATCATTCTTAAAAGATGACTTTTCATATTTCATTTTAATGAAATAATTAGGTGGCTACTATGTACTAGATGCCAGAGATGACAACAATGAAATAATTCAGGGGTAATCACACATACTGATACTCCCTGCTTCCAGAGAAACAAAAACTGGGGAAATTTTTGATTTTGGGGATCCTGAACTCCGCAGTGGGCTAGGTCATTCTAGTGTCTCCACTAAGTTTTGTATTAATGTGGTGACCCCAAGGAATTAGGGTGGGGAGGAAGATAGAGAGGAGACACCAAGATGCCTAAGGAGGAGTGACCCAGCTCAGGTGGGAGATGGCATAGATCAAAAGTTTCATACTTATCAGAGTGGGACCAGACCAGTGAGTATCCCCTATACCTCCCATCCTGGACAAGTTAGGAAGACCTAGTCTTTAAAAAAACAAAACAAAACCAATTACTGACCTCAAAATTCTTACAATATAGTGCTGAAGAAAACGAAATACAAATAAGTATAATACAAAAGAGATTAAGCATATAGGAAATGTATAGCATATCTCTGGGAGGCCATACTTATTTATGGTTCAAAGGTAATGTCAATAAATAGAAACTAATTCAATTTTGAAAGTAATATTAAATATTATAAGAGTAGAGTTACTATCTTAAACCTGTATAAGTCAGCATCGATCCACCAAATTAAATATCCTCATAATCATCATCACATTGATCAACGCAGATTATCGTGACAGTAGAAACTATGCAACATATCATTGCAAGCAGCAAAAATTTAGCTCCTACCAAATACTTAGCAAGACTCAGCCTGGTGGCTAGAATTGTACATCAGAAAAATCTCTATTTTTCATAAATAAATAGATGGCAAATCACTATAAGCAAAAAGGTCTCCCAAGGTTCTATCTTTGAGCCTATTCTCCTTCCTATCAATGTCCTTTTTCTTGGTAATCTAATTTACTCCCCTGGTTCAAGTGAACACCATTTGCAGACAACTGTCAAATCTCAATTTTCAACTCCAATCTCTGCCTATAGTTCCATTCCCATATTTCCAGCTGCCTTCTGGATATTTCTATGTGGATGGCCCACTGCCACAACAGGCTCAACATGTTTAAAATTGAATTCATCATCTTCCACAAAACCTGCCTCTGCCTGTAACTTTTCTTTTTCTATTAATGGCAACACCATCTTCCCCAGTCATCCAGACTCATGATTTTAAAGTCATCCCCCTCTCCACCATTACAAATCTAATCACTTGCCAAGTGCACTTGATTCTATCTCTTCATCTCTCATTTCATTATCCTCAACTTCTACTGCAAATGAGGCCATTTTATCTTTTCACCTATGATACTACAATATTCTCTGTTCTCACTGTTTTCTGAGTCTGTCCTTCATAGCCTTGACCAAACAATCTTCCTAATGCACTGCTATAATCATGTCATTCTATTCAAAAGTCTTCAGTGGCTCCTTATTGCCTATTGATAAAAGTATAACTTTTTTCATCTGGGCATTCAAGACCCTCTGCATTGTTCCATTCTATCTCCCCAACTTTATTTCACAATTCTCCCCTTCATATTCTTTTGGTTTAAACCAAAAAGGACTACTTTCCATGTATTCTTTTCATCTCACCATCTTCCATATCTGTTCCTTTGCTCATGCTTTTCTTATTATGCATGGATAGGACTCCCCTACCCCATTCTCCATCTGCTGAAGTCCATCCCTTCAAGGCACAATTTAGGTGTCATCTATTCCATGAAGTCTTACCTGCAACTTCCCTCTATTGGGTAAAAATGATCTTTCCCTGCTGACAGTTTTCATCACTCTTTGCCTGGACCTCTCCTTTACCCTTTCCTCTTCCTTGCATCATAATTATTTATGTGTCTTTCCCGAATCAGATGTTAAGGTTCTTCTGCATTATAAATATCTTTGCTACCGTGCTTTGCACAAAATTAATTGGCACTTAATGGATGCTTATTAAATGAATGAAAGATTCCATGTCACCCTCACAGCAGAGGTATTCACTTTATTTTACAACCACTTTTGAATTCAATATTTAGTGTTTGTCCTAGAATTAAGATGAGAAAAAAATGACTTCACTATTTACAGCTTTTAATTTAGGACCCAGAACTAGGTTCTTACCTTAAAATAATTTGATTTTTGTTTGATTGTTTTGAACCCCAATGTACCTTGCTAGAAATGTGGACAGTACCAAGAGAGACTTTTATCCAGCTGGCCTATGCCTAAGCAGATTCTATGTTTCTCATATACTTTAAAAAATTAGGGTTGTATTTAAAATTTTCTAAATTTACTTCAAACTAGGGATCAATAATAGGATATATTCTACATTACTCTTCCTTTCAGTCAGTTGGGAAATGTTGGTAATGATACATCAGCTAAATTTTTCTGCTACATATAATAAAGCAGTGAGAAATGAATATATCTCTCTTTAATAACTAATTATTATATTAAAACCAAGGTTTTCCCCCTTTTCTATTTCCTCATCCAGAAATCAACCAGTGTGGGAAATCTTTTTTAGAGATTTAGTCTGGCCAAGATCTAATCAGACAGTGAAAGAAATTCTAAGTTTGGGCCAATTTGATTCTCCCTATTATCCAGATAAGCAATTCATGACTTTGACTTAAGATTTGGGTGACCTAAGTCACTCTCCCAAGAGAACCCATTTCTCACTGCATTAACCAATCAGAGCTGAGCAGGCACCCCTGGGGGGAATGCCTACTCTTCAAAGGACATAAAAACTGGGAGTCCGCCACCCTTAGGGGTCTTTGGTCTAAGAGACATGCCTCTTAGATGATCATCCTTTTATTAATAATGTGCTGGCCTTATTACTAAAATGATTAAATTATACAGTAACTGTGTCTCTCAAACTTTTTTAATCACCATGGAGGAGTTTCCATGACTTTCAATTTATTGCAGATATTTTTTAAAGCATTTCGTAAGCCCTTATTAAATGTTAGACATTGTACGAAGTTCTGAGGATACTGAACTGAAACAATCTATGACCTCAAGAAGCTTACATTTTACTTATATATTAGTAAATACAAAATAAATGTATACAATATGTGAATATAAATAAATATGTGTACATACAGGGGTGTGCTGATAAGCACTTAACAACTAGCTCTAACGGAAAATGTGCACATGACACCCTTTCCAGTTTAATCTGTATTATTAATGTTTTCTCCATCACTTTCTCAAATGTAAACAAACAAAAAAAACAGTAAGTCAAACCCTACTTTGTTGTTGTTGCTTTTCCATCATTTTTCAGTCATGTCTGACTCTTCTTATTTGCATCTGGCGTTTTCTTGGCAAAGATACTGGAGTGGTTTGTCATTTCTTTCTCCAGCCCATTTTCCAGATGAGGAAACTGAGGCAAATAGGGGGAAGAGACTTGCCCAGAGTCACACAGCTAGTAAGTGTATGAGGCCAGATTTGAACACAGGAAGATAAGTCTTTCTGACTCCAGGCCTGGCACTCTAACCTACACCACCACAGTACCCCCTAATTTGTAGCAAATTAGGCCATCTTTTGCCTCAGTTCTTACCTAAGCTTTAACAAACGAATGAATGTTACCTCAGACAAACTGGGACCTGAGAAAGACCTTAGTTTAAAAAAGCCGAGGTCTCCCACATCATCCAGGGCCATCACCAGTCGTCCTGACCTACGTCTTGCCCTTGGCCTCTAATGACTCTGGAGAAGAGAATGAAGCTGATGACTCTGCACATCCCTATCTCACCTAAATCCAATTCACTTACAAGTCAAGACATCACCCTCCTGATGTCATTGGTGCTCTCCAAGAATGAAGAATGACCAACAACAGCAGCATTTGCCAATTTTGAGTTGTAAACACAATGAAAATTTATCAGTGCTCTCTCTCACTCTGTATTATACATATGTACATGTATAAATACATATTTACATACACATATTTAGATATAGAAATGAGGGAGAGAAGGAGAGGAAGAGACAGAGAGACAGAGGGGGGGATAGAAAAGGGGAGAGGAAAGTCTAAATTAGAGGAATTATAAAAGGCCTCTTGAGCTGAGCCCCGAATGGGGGGAGCCACAGATTTCAGGAGGTGGCAGTGAGGTGGGAGTACATTCCAAGTATGAGGGGAAAGGTCCTGCAAAGGCATAAATTTCATGTACAGGGAGGCCAAATGGACCAAAATGTAGTGATCAAGAGGTCATGATGGGCTTTCAATGCTAAGTAAAGGCATTTGCACTGTACCTTAGGGAAAGGAAGGAGTCAGTGAAGCTTCTCTGAGGAAGACCATGACGTGGTCAGACTTGTCCTTTAGGAATTGTAATTTGGGAGCTTGGTGGGTGGTGGATACTTTAGAGAGAGGCAGGACTGGAGGAAGAGTGGACAGAGAAGAGGCTATGGCAGTAGCCCAGGCAAGAGGGGATAAGAACAATGTGTAATAATGGGATAAGAACAATGTGTAATAATGAGACAAACAGATTGACAAAAAAAGGCAAGGCAAATGATAGGGATGATTCCTTTCACAAATTCTGTTGCCTTAGCAGAAATCCATCAATTCATTAAACACCTACTATGTGCAAAGAGCTTACATTCTAATAAGATAAATAATACCAGCATAAAGTAACCATAATATTTGATAAACACCACATGATTGAGATACAGTACTAGAGGACGTCAACTGAAGAGAAAGGCTTGCTAAGACTGTTTTATGACCTCTATGAGGGAATTACATTTTGTGTTGACATAATTATGGACAGATGTGAAATATGTTTCTCACTGTGACTCAGTAGTCTGAGTAGCTATTTATATAATCACATATATTTATATAATTTATATAATCAACCATTACAAGTCAGCATTAGTCTGTGGGGAGCCAAAAAAAGGTCTGATCCAGGACTCAGACAGAGACCTTGGTATTGTACCCTAATTCCTCTCAAGGTGATGCGGCTTGCAAAGGCTGGCTCCCCTGAAAGAATCTCGGGGGTGCACTTGAAAGGACTTCTGTCTGATATCCTGACATCAAAACCTTTACACCCAAACTTCAGGCACCAAAAAGGACATGTTCCTTATCATATTATACTAAAAGACTATTGTAAGTCAACATGCTTGATTCTCCGGGATCCAGCTTCTAATGCAGATGTGTTTGAGATTGTGGCCTGCTCTCAGGGAGCATCCTTTGTCCTATAAGATACATTTTGATAAAAGACAACTGACCTTCCCCATGACTTCCTGGGTCCTTGATAACAAGCCTTGTCTTACCCAAGCTACTTCTTGGGTATGGCAGACTATTCTATTAGTAATAATATTCCAGGATATGATTGAGATAAGGATACTTGAATCTTTGTCATTTGGATCTTTAAAAACTTTGTTCTAAGCATCAATAAATGGAGTTCAAGGTTCTTCCTTGAGCTACCCACATTGTCTGGCTACTTTTCTCTCTCTCTCTCTCTCTCTCTCTCTCTCTCTCTCTCACATTTCTGCTCACACCTGAGGCTGGTAATCGGGTGGCACCCTACATTAGTCATTCAAAACATATCATTAACATTGTATATGTAGTAAAATGAAATAAAATTATACAAAGACCAACAACAATATACTTAGAGCAAAAGGCTTAAAACTATGAAGGAGTCATTCACTGATCTTAAAATTAACATTTTCAAAATGGTAAATACATTTTGCCTGAACCTTGAAAGAAACTATGGGCAGGGACCCAGTGACTTTAGTCCACGTTAGCAATAAAGGAGGCTAAAGAGATGCCCCACTCCACTGCACCAGGTTGTCTGTTTTTTGTTGTTGTAGTTGTTTTTGTTGTGGATTTTGTTTTAGAACTTGAAGACTTTCTACAGAAGCAGTAGCTTGGTCAACGACATTAAAAGTGTAAGGCCTTTTGAGGGGAAGTTTTAACCCACATAATGGAAGCCAAACATCTAACATGGCATTCAAGTGAACTGAGGCTGAGGTGGGGTGACTAGGAACAAAGGAAGATGGGGTAAGGATATATCTAAATCAGTCAGTGGAGAGACAAAGAGACTAAGGAAACTTCACAGGGGGCAGGATATATTTGTAATTTGATCAACAGAGGGGAGCCTAAGACTCAGGTAATATCATCTCAGATAGCAGTTTGGTTTTTTTCCCCCTGAAAAAGATCTGGGGGTTTCAGCGGTCTTTGAGCTCAATATAAGTCTGTAATGTGATGTGGCAGTCACAGGAGCCAGTGATAAACTTGGACTGTACAACAGAGCGTCCAGGAATGTGGACTGTCCTCCACTGTCCTCCACTCCACCAGAACTCCTTTTGACTCTCACGCTCAGCTCAGGACAACACAGCAGAGATAAACTAAAGCGTGTCCATAGCATCAGGATGGTGACCAGCCTTGAGGATGAAGTAAATGCACCAAACGTGTTTAACTCAGAGAAAAGAACTCATGGGAGATAAATGCTAGTTGTGTTTAGGTATTGGAAAGGCCATCATTTGGAGGACGGATTAGCCTTGTTCCTATTTTGTTTGGACCCAGAGAGCAGAACCAGAATCTGTCGGTGAGAGCTGCAAAGTGGCCAATTTCAGGCTTGATGACAGGAAAATTTCCCAACCCTGGGAGCTGTCCAAAGTGAAATAGCTTGCTTCCAAAGGTGCTTTCCCCCCTCCTTTTAAGCAGAGACTGGACGAAAAGTTGGGTGTTATTTAAAGTGAGAATATTTTTCCTGCCTGGGTTGGACAGAATGGTCTCTGAAGTCCCTTCCAAATCTCAAATATCATGATTCTGGAATCAGTGGTATTGTAAGAAGCAGTCCTCCTGACCTAGCATCCAAATTACACCACCTTAGTTCTTTGCAGGTACACTTAGGTCATCCCACATAATAAAACTATTCTGGGCTGATGCCAAGGGTTTTGTAGGGAGAAGTAAGGTCACCAATAGAGACTTTTGATTCATTTTCTTTATTTAATGTCACAGGCAGGAAAGTCACAATTATTGAGATGATAGTTTACCTAAAAGATTCCAGATGATGAGGGTGGAGGGGGAGGGATGACTAGAAATGAGACAGGGTAGAGGCACTAGGCAAGAGGAAGAGACTAGTCTCCATCAGCGAAGACCTATGGAAAGGTAGCCTGGGCTCTGAAAAACTCTTTTTTAAACCACTGCAACATCAAGTTATGAAATTGCCAAATACAAATCCTAAAATTTAACATATTTACTGGAATCTTCAAAGAATTCACAGGCAAGGGCCCAGGGACTCCAATTTGTTGCTATATGTCTATGCATATGCTGAGACTATTCAAATGTCATGGAATTCATTTCAAGGGAAATATTCCTCCTCTGCAAAAAGAATGGCAGGATAAGATAATCTCTAAGGATACTTCCCATTCTAAAATTCTATCTTTGACTCACACTGAATTGTAGGTAGCTTCCACTTGTATACAAGTCATTGTCATAGACTGCTGTTTTTTGTTTTTTTCAGGGGGAGGGGGTGTCAGGGTGTCAACTTAATAAGACCTTGCTTTGCTTAGTTTTTTTGGTTTGTTTTGCTAAGAAACAATAACAAAGTATGATGGCATAGAAAAAGCATTATATTTGGAATCAGAAAATCAAAAA
This sequence comes from Pseudochirops cupreus, assembly GCA_028627135.1. Classification (NCBI taxonomy): domain Eukaryota; kingdom Metazoa; phylum Chordata; class Mammalia; order Diprotodontia; family Pseudocheiridae; genus Pseudochirops; species Pseudochirops cupreus. The sequence continues at coordinate 120,797,852 of CM053583.1, read as the reverse complement.
TCAAATCCTTGCCTTGCTGATTAGTAATGCAACCTTAGAGGAGTCAATTGACTCTCTAGGTCTTGGTTACTCACCTGTGAAATGAGAGAAGGGGGAAGTTTTAGAGTAGATGACCTCTGAATCTAAATCTGTGATCCTGACAGCCAGTTCAAATAGCTTAATAAATCAATGCTACTTGTGAGGGCAGGGATGGAAGTTCATCCCACATATCGTAGTAGAGACAAAGGTTAAATGTGCAAAATAAAACGGTCAAGAAATTTCAATCCACAAAAACAGAAGGCAACTTTCTGGTTAGGGCATTCCTTCGTTCAAAGTATTAATAAACTCCCTCAGTTGCTGCTTCTGATAAGGGATTCTCCAAAATATTATTTTACATTTGGAATAATCAAATAAGTCTCTTAAGACCAAATCTAATACAGCAGCTGCAAGGCTCCGTACCCAGCCACTGTTCTATTTTCTTTCTCTTCTTTCTTTCCCTTCTTCCTCTTTCAAGCACTGCCCTCACTTATCCTCATTAATATAAACAAGTATTTCCCATCAGCCCACTGTATGTACAACCATTGGACTGTAAGTTTCTAGAGGGCAGGGACTGTTTCTGCTCTTATTTGTATTTCCCCCCGTCTGGCACTCTGTATATTGGCACTCGGCACTTCACAGAGATTTGCCAAATGGATAATATGGAAATACGTTTTGTGGAACCTCAAATATATAAGGGGTATCATATTGTTTGCCTTTTCAATGGGTTGGAGAGGAACTGGCGAGAGCGAGAAAATTTGGAACTAAAATATTTAAAAAATGAATTCTCAAAAGGTATTTGGAGAACCTATATCAGACTGCATACCACCATTGTGGGGAGAAGGGGAAGGAGAAGTGGGGGAAGAAATTTGGAACTCAAGGGATTGTGGAACTGAATGTTGTAAACTAAAAGTAAATAAATATTTTTTTAAAAATGAATGCTAAAAAGCAAACAAACAAATACATGTTTGAACCGACTAATCAATTAAAGGGAAAAATGCACTAAGAATACAAAAGGGGATAAAAGAGTCTTTGTCCTTAAGTAACTTACAACTGAACTGGAACGATATAGCATCATTATAAAAAAGATATAATACAAGACAATAAGACACTAAGTTTCACTGCATAGTAAAGATTTCTCTTGCTGCTCTAATTTCTTTCTTCTTTTTTTCCCCTTTTATGCTTTCACTTCCCCTTTCTCTCTGACTTCTGTCCAGGTGATCAAGCTTAAGTGTTAGATCCACAACTTATAAAGAATCAATTAATCAATCAACACATATTTATTAAGAACCTACTAGGTGACAATTTATTAAGAACCTACTTGTAACTAGCATAGTACCAGGCACTAGGATACAAAGGTAATGAATGAAACAGTTGGAGAGGTTCCAGAATAATAAAAATGATTAAAAATATAGAAAATGGATCTTATCAAAAGAAGTCTGAAGGGCCTCTTTATTATGGTTGGAGACAGGCAGCTATTTATTTTCAATGAAAGGATCACAAAAAAGGATAGGCTTGAAATTTTTTTTAATTTAGAAAGAATTTTCCAACCATAAAACAAATCACTGGAGCAGAGGGGGTCTTAACCATTTTTGTGTCATGGATTCTTTTGCCAATCTGGTGAAACCTAGAGCCTTCTTCTCAGAATAGTAATTTTATTTTATTTTTTTTTT
>CM053583.1:120784697-120795664 GCA_028627135.1 Pseudochirops cupreus | reverse complement strand
TATCAAAAGAGTAGAAAAAAAAAACCTTATTAAGATCAAAACAAAATGCAACAAAAAAAGCAAACAACTACCAACCTATACAGCTACTTTTCCACCACAAAATCTTCTCCTCTATGATGAAAGTAGTTGTTCAGTTATCACAGTCAAATGCCAATTCCTTCTCCAGCTCATTTTACAGATGAGGAAACTGATACAAACCAGGTTAAATGATTTGCCCAGGGTCATACAGCTATTAAGTGTCTGGGGCAGGATTTTTGAACTCAGGAAGATGAGTCTTCCTGACTCCAGGTCCAGCATTATCTACTGTACCATTTAGCCAGTAGCTATGAAAAGATAGGCATTCACAAGCAGTATCAGAAAATGAACTGCAGCTGTATCATTTTATGACTAAAAGATATAGAGAGTACACATTACTATTTTGCTTTCTGTTCACTGATTTTTTTTTTAAAAAGCACTGATTCAGCAGGGCAAAACATCTCTTATCCAACCTATCTATACATAAAAATCATTCAAAATTCCCTGAAAGCTATAACAAATAACCCTAGCTCAGCTACCCTCTCATCATAAAGATCATGTAAGGCATAGAAACAGGACATATCTGCTGGCAAAAGTTGCTTACCACTACAATAGAGGAAATCTAGTGCATACAAGCTGAAGAGGGTGTCCCCTGGAATGGAGAGATCTTTCAGATACACCTATTTGAAGGTGTCTGGAGGACCTAAAACACTGTGAAAACTCCTAGAGGAGATATCAACTAATCCTTGCCTTACCACCAGCACAGGTAAGACTAAGCAGATAGATTGTCCAAGGACCATACTGTGATCATATAGTTTGTCCATCAATATGTACAATGTATCTGGAACAGTATAAATGGCTGAGTTAAGCCTGGGGTTGAACAGAGGAGGAAAGCAGAACAGATTTTCCAAGAAAAAAGGTTACTCCTTTTCCAATACTAACATCCTACGACTAAGCTAGCTAGATATTGAACACAACAGTCTTCAACTCAAAAACAAGTATGACACACACAGCAACAGAGAGAAGCACACGATAAATGTAAAAATGACAATATAATCAATGAGAAACTTTAAATAGAAAAGGAAGTAAAAGATGCCATTAGGGTAAAATATAACTGTAAGAGAAGATGGGATGGGGAGAAGGATGACATGAACAAGTGACAGAATATGCCACTGATATTTTCATAATATCAAGAGAAATTGAGGAAAAACTCCAGAATGTTGGGTGAACTTTCTTTGTTTCTGAGTAAATTTTATATTCCTGTATATTTCTAGTGTCATTTCTTCTGGAAGGAATAGGTTTTTATAATAACATAAAATTAAAGACACAGAATAGCCCTAAAAGAATTCAGAGAAGAACTTATTTTAAATAAGAACAATCCAAGAAAAAACCTACCTGGGTGAACACAGATCCTTTAAGTAGTGAGAAAGGTGGCTAACAGGTGATATTAAATGGCTCAAGAATTACTACACAACGGTAGTAACTTATAGAAAAGCTTGAACACTACCATGCCTTTATGCTTCAGTGTGACCTAGAGAAAATTTCAGCAACTTCTTTAACTCAGAAGAACATTAAAATCTACACATGCTTAGAAACAACCCAAGTCAAAAGCCGACAGAAGAAAAAGGTAATAAATAAAGGAAAAGGAATAAGGAAAAAGGAAAAGAAAAACGAGTGGAAGAAAAAATTAAGATGCACACTGAGTACATAAAAGGAGGATGATATAAGACAACCTGGGCCACCTGATTTTTTCCTATACATTCAATGTTGCAGCAGATATAGCCTTAGGCCTGGAATCAGGAAGACTTAGATTCAAATTTTACTTCAGACACTTACTACTAGTATGACCCTGGGCAAATCCGGTAACTTCCATCTGCCTTAGTCTCTTCAACTAAAAAATGGGGGAAATAATACCATCTACTTTCCAAGATTGTTGTGAGGAACGAATGAGATAACTGTAAAGCACTTAGTATAATAACTGGCACATCACAGACACTATATACTTATTCCCTCTTCCATTTCTCCCAAATAACAAAGATCTAAAAACCTGGTCCCAGAGAAAAGTTGGCAAAACATACCTCCCCTCTTTGCACAGGTAGTGAATTACAGATGTAGGATACTGACTATACCATCAGATACAACTATGTGCAGATTAGTTTTACTGATTTTTTTTCCTTTTTATAACTGTTATTCAAAAGGTCAAAGGAGAAAACAGAATAAGTGGGGGGTGGGACAGGATGGAGGGAAATATAATTAGTCTTCCACAATATAACTGCTACGGAAATGATTTGGGTAACTACACATGTACAATCTATACTGAACTGCTTATCTTCCCAGTGGGGGTGGGTGAGGAGGAAAGAAGGAAAAAAAATCTGCAATTCAAAAGTTTTAAAAACAAATGTTTAAAAATTGTTTTTTTACATGCAACTGGGAAATAAGAAATACAGGTACTGGGACATAGAAACCCATCCCCACCCTACTAGAAAGTTGGGGGAGAAAAGGGGAGGATATAAGAGAGAACAGATTCGGGGAAAGGGTATTCAGTAGGCTTGCTATTTTGGGGTGGGGGGTAGGAGAAAGATGGGGAGAGAAAAAATTGTAACTCAAAATCTTGTGGAAATGAATGTTAAAAACTAAAAATAAATAAATTTTAAATTTTTTTAATTGTTATTCAAAAATTCATTTGAATCAGGGACACAGATTGGTAAATTAAGCAGACATTAAATCTTAAGGTATCAATAAAAAAGATGAAATTATACAACTATGTAAGTCTTACCTCATCCAAATGCTACTAATATTCTCTGTGGCTCAGCTGCTTAAGCAGATGCCAACAATAAGTTACTGCTCAAAGCCCCTGTTGGTGAAGGAGAAACAGAGATTTGGAGAAATCTCTGTTACATGTCAGCTAATTAGCAACTGAAGCAGAGATCCTAGATCCCACAGAATAAAATTATAGCAATTTGGGGGGAGGCATGTTTTAACCTTAGAAACACTATCCTGTCTTCTATAAGTTTGTAAGAAGAGAGAACCCTATCTTTTCTATGATACCCCCCCAATTAAGAAAAATTCAAAATCCTGTGTTGTTTCGTCTTTTACTGAACCATGCTACCCTGCCAGACATTCACTAGCTTGCCCACTTCTCATTTAAGGATGTTATATTGGTACTGTTATCTCCCAAGAAGCCACCTTGGACTTCATCTTGTTTTCTTTCTAAATTATATCCACTCCATCCCTGCTGCCTAGGAAGTTTATAACTATCTATTAATACATAGATATGCATGTGTATATTCATCACTAAGGTTCTATTTGAGTGAATTCAATATTCCTTTATTTCTATAAGCCTTCATTTTTTCTGAAGGAAAAAAGCCAATTTGGGGTGGCTAGGTGGCACAGTGAATAGAGCACCAGCCCTGAAGTCAAGAGGACCTGAATTCAAATCCAGCCTCAAACACTTAAACACTTACTAGCCTTGTGACCTTGGGCAAGTTGCTTATCCCCAATGGCCTTCCAAAAAAAGGAAAAATGAAAAAAGCCAAGTTGTTGGATACAAAATTGTGTAATCTATTTGTCCTTAAAGTAGCACTTTCATATGTATAACCAAAAAACAACTCATAATTGGCACAGCAGTAAAAGCAATAACCTCCAAAGTTCCACTGAATCTTAAGAGAGCACTAAGATTCACCCCATTGCTTTTCATCCAAAATTCCTTTATCTACCACCTCCTAAAGCCACAAACAAAATAAAAAGCAACAATTAAAAAAAAAACTTTTGCATATGGCTTTGTGAAGATTTTTGAAACTAATTATCACATATAATAAACAACCCAGTAATCAAGCATTAAATTCCAAACTATTTAATTAGTCCTCCAAGAAATCAAAGCTATTTGTTGTTGCTACTGTTTTTGCTACAATCAATCGTGGAACAAAATAAGTATAAAACCAGATTAGTATGAGAGAGAGGGTGAAGTAAGCTTCCCTGATAAGATTTCAACCACAACTTCCTTTAAGGAGTCTCTAAAAAAGAAAAAAACAGAGACAACCTCTAAAGAAAGTGTCACTGAGTTTTAATTAAAAGTGACAATGGAAGTTCCATAGCACAAAACAGTTGAAACAACACTACAGTGAGTAAGAAAACCTATTCAGTCAGTAAAACTAGCTGATCAAGTCACACAAGTCTTGACTAGATGATTTCTAATATTCCTCCCAACACTAAAATTCTCAGGCTCAAGTTCTATAAACAAACATTTAGTTCCATAAACAGTTCATTAAATGGATGTGAGTGGAACAGAGGTCTGAATTTCTTATTAATACTGTTCTTTAAAAAAACCTTCAACCGACTTCTTAAGAACATAGGCTTATTTAAGGGAAAACATGACAAAGAATTTTCTTTAAGGGTAGCTGAAGAACACAAGGATTTTCAAAAATTTCCCTTTTCAACTTAAGAATAATCTCTTATCTACGGAGCTTAAAAAGTAGTAAAATTAGTATCCCATTTTACTAAGAAAAATTCCTAAATATAAGCAGTAATGGGTAAAGAACTAGCCTGAGAGTCAGGAAATACTGACTTTATGTTCCACCTCTGACATACTTGCTATGTGATCACTGCCAACCAGGCAACTCTCTGAGAGTCTGTGCCATTATGCACTAGTAGAGTGGGTATCCTCACCAGGAATTTGCTATATTAATGAAATCATAGATCTGGTCCAGAAAAAAAAAATCACGCAAGGAGTAATCATAAGGCAATTCATATAGTACTACTACCATCAACACCACCACCACTACTAGAGATACCACATTTTAAAAATTAAACACAAATGAATTTAACAAACCTCTTCTGTGTACATTCAAGATTTATCATTATAACTTTTTTCTAGGTACACTAAAATACTTCCTAAGTATAATTAAAAATAAATGAACTGAAGAATATAGCCCAAGATTTCTTGAAGAACTAGTATAACTCAAAAGATTTAGTCTAAATAAAAGCATCCCAAAGACATTTAGTCAATATAAAATATAATTATTACTGCTTCATTAACCAAATATGACCATGATTAGCAAAATGAATATTTGACAACTGGCTAGTTAATTTCATCAATTAAGATCAGACCGGAGGGCAAGGGTCATGGAAAAAGACTGTGGGTAACATTTGGTACAGCCCCTTGACAAAGTTAATTACACATTTTACAAAGTTAATGCCAAGAGACATTTATTTACCCAAGGTCACACAAGTAGTAGGAGGGCCTTTAAGTGGCAATCCACTTTAGGCATCTTTATGTGGATGTCTCCCCAAATAACCTTCACCCAAAAAGCATATTAGCCTTATTTCCCCAATACTGCAATTTTCATTAATCAAATTAATCTCAAATTCTGAAATACACAGTTAAATTTGTATTAACAATACAACTTAAGTATTACAACAGAACTCTATATAATTAAATCCATAAATATCTCTTAAAATTTTGATATCATATTTATTTTAGTAATCATGATCAATTTTATTGGAAACAGATTTTCTTTAAAGCATTAGTATTGGGATAAACCTCACAAGTTTCAAGCTAATAGCAAGCCAGTTTTTCGGGGGCACGGGGGGACATAATCTGATTCATGACATACAAACATGTACTACAAAGGATCATATCATAAAGGAGTCTACTAAAGAAGTTAAGTTTTGAAAACAAGTTAAATTGAAGGGTGAAGATTAAAATTGTGTTGCTATAATTTTTTTAAAAGAGCAAAGCCATGGAGCAGCTAGGTGGCGCAGTGAATAGAGTACCAGCTCTGGAGCCAGGAGGACCTGAGTTCAAATTTGCACTCAGACATTTAACACTTACTAGCTGTGTGACCTCACTTAATCCCAACTGCCTTGCCCACCCCGCTCCAAAAATTAAAAAAAATAAATTTTTTTTAAATGTTAAAGAGCAAGGCCAAAGATGCCTAACCTTTACTGTACATACCAATTTGGTTTTTTTCAGAGAATCATAAAATTGGGAAGTGTCATCTCAAAGGTCATCTGAGGCAAAACACTTTCTGAACCAGAAATATTAAAAGAGTAGACCCTTTTTATTTCTCTACATTAATGATTAAGAATTTGATTTCACTGATAACTCTATTGAATTCTCTACTTCAGCAACTTACCAGTACATCTTTAACTTGGCCATCCTCAAAATAGTATCATTTTGAAATTCTGAGATTTTGAAACCCTGACTGCCATCTGTTCCTACTCTTGAGGCAAAATACTTAAGATTTTCTTTTGCCTAATCCTTCCCTTAAAGTATCCCCTGAAGAAACTACAAATTATTTAATAATATAGCACCATTTAAACTTTTCAGGTTTTTTTTTTAAGATTCTCACAAACTATCACTGATTTGTTTTTATCCTTCCATTCTGAAGTTCATTGTGAAAATTTATTTTTTTTCTAGTAATAATTAAGGCTTTTAATATTTTCAACACCAGCTAGCAATTAAGTCGATAATTTATCCCAAAACAAATTTCTTTAGGAGTCACAATCTGTCACAATAGACTCTGCAGAATACTGCTACAGGTTCTTTCCCCAGAGGGTATCTAGGATTTTCCTAGTGATAAGTACTTCAACCCTCTTATACAGGATGTAAAGTAATCAATAGAGAATATACACTGAACACAATTAAGCATAGAATCTTTAAATCATACAAATGAAGAAATAGTAGGAACTTAAGAAAGCATTAAGTGAAGCCATGACAAAAGATGAATTATTAAAAATATAAGATTTCCAGGGAAGAGATTATATAGTTTTCTTTATTCATCTATTCAAATTTCAAATGCCCAAGCATCTTTACTGTCAAGAAATTCTTATATCTAATCTAAGCGGCTTTAGTTTAAATTCACTTCCAGCAGTTGAATTTTTTTAGTTTCACTTAGAAAAATCATCTTTACATTTGATCCTGGGACTATCCGTCAATGAGTTCCCTTTAACAGTCTAGCAATCTATACATGCTGATTGCCTATCTGAAAGTTAACTCATTCCCAAATGAGGTGCCAAAACTAATTACTTCTCAATTACTACTATTTCCATCCTAACTCTGTCACCCAAAGCGCTGTCATAGGCTTATCAGTGTTAGCCTAAGCCACAGTCTTGTGGATCTAAGAGTAAAGGTGATGACAGAATAAGAACGTAATTAGGGCATTGCTCATATGGAAGTATAAATTATAAGGCAGAAAATGTGCCACACCTATGTGTGATCTCTACAGACAATTCTCTAGACCAAGACCTTGAACTTTCAAAGATGTCTCCTGAAACTCAGAGGCAATGATAAAACCAGCAAGCCCTGGAGGTAAGGAAATAATATAGCCAAAAATAGATATACTCAAGACCATTAGGTTGAAGTGTTGACTGTATTTTTTTACATTTTAAAATCTTGTTGTCAGTAATAACCGAGACTTTAAAATTTTTATTTCCCTTTAAAAAAAAATAGACAGGTAGGTGGTGCAGTGGATAAAGCACCTCAGACACTACTAGCTCTGCAACCCTCGGCAAGTCAGTCATGTAACCCTGTTTACCTCAGTTTCCTCATCTGTAAAATGAGCTGGTGAAGAAGATGAGAAACCACTCCAGTACCTTTAACAAGAAACCCCAAATGGTATTAAGAAGAATAAGAAATGAAGGAAAAACAACTGAACAGCAGCAGCAACACAGTGCATTACTCCAGAAAGTAGTTTTATAACTAAATATAATTATAACTTGATAAATATAAACAATTAGTCTACAGAATTATATTCCATTTATCAAATTTAAATCCTTATATAGAAATTTTCCTTTTCTAAAGCAAGTCATGAAGCTTTGTTACAAAGTTCTTAAAATGATCATTACTTTACCTGAATTTTTAAATGAAATTAAAAATTAAAAACACCAGCTTAAGATCCAAAACTACCTTCTTAGAGGTTAAGTGAATCATTTGTTATATATATGATATGTAGGAAAGTTTCTAGTCTTTTGGTATGACTGTTTAAAGTATGGTACTCAGTAAGGCTAAGGTTCATAGTTCACCCAACAATTGGTTGAGCCATCTAGTTCACTGTTGCAGTTATGGAACCCACCACTAAAACATTTATAATAACAAAAGAACTAGCCAAAGAAGTGAGGCTGCATCAACAAAATATATTAGGCGTACAGTATAATACATAGCATCATGTGGCCAGTACATTTATTTTAATAGTAGATCTACAAGCAATTTATTCAAATACTTTTAAAAGATGCTTCATATATTTTGCGAATACTGTCACATTTTCTCTAAATTTAGGATGGCTAGGTCATAAAACTTTTAAAAATACTTTAGTACCTTATACAAGTTATAATTTTTAAATTATTATGAATGTCAAAAGGCAACCTGTTTCTTGACCCTAGATTAAAGACCTTTTTCTAAGATAAGGACTGTCTTCCTAATGAAATACACTACAATTCCTTATGCAATATTCTCCAAAGTCTTCTGTGAAGTTGTCAATGTGAAAATATTGATTTTTATTTTCTTCCCTCTTACACCAATCATCAGGGAGCAAATTAAAATGGATAAACTGCATTGAGAGTTCTGTGGACCTTAGTGATAAAAATTCCAAAGATTATACAAGAGTTGTCATAATAAATATATAACTAGTACAGACTATTCTTATGTGCAAACATGGACTCTATCGCCAACAACTGTTTATGTATATGACCTCACAAATTCGAAGCCTACTTGCCAAGATTTTCTTACAGTAAAATGTAAATGTTATGAAGCATGGATTGCATCCTACCCATTAAAGAAATGTTATTATCCTCATACTATAGCTACAGGTAAACATTTAAATAGGGAGATGCAATGGTAAGCACCGTATTATGATATATAACCACATCATCAGTCTGGTCCTAATGTCCTAATATACATGAGTTACAAAATTATTTCAATGGAGGATATATGCCTTAGAGTGCAACTAATAGCACTTTTAATTTTTAGCAAATAAGGAGTTATAAAACCAATAGTAATCTTCACTACCTAATATCAAAGGTAGAACATAAACTCCTTGAGAACAGGAGGTTTCAACTTTTTTGCTTTATTCTCTCTAGTAGCTAGCACAGGCACAGTGCCTTGCAGAATAAAAGTAACCGAACATTTGCTGAATTGTTGAATTAACCGCAAACAATTGGGATGTTAAAATACGCATTTTGAAAATACCTAGAGTTCACAAAAACATATGGCCAGATCTTTAACAATGCAATATTCAATGTGAAATCTGTGCTTTCTACCTTTCTACTGTAAAAAGTGGGGGTGAGGGAAATACTAAAAAAAAAATTATTGGATAATAATTACTATTATGTGATACGCCTTTTAATTTTACATACAAAATGCTTTCATTCTTTTTTTTTCACATCATAAATTGTCGAATGTCATGGTGGTACTAGTAATATTTTCATGAAAACCTCTTCCGACAAGCTTTTCCTTTCAATAATAAAACAAACTGCCCCAGTCAGGATAATTTATACACATATATGTGGAAATATATATATATGTAAATACTAGTATCTATGATTATCTATATTTAAATATACAGGTTGAGTATCTATATTTAAATATACAGCAACCTTTGCTTTAATGCTAGCCCTGAGTCCATTAGTCCAAGACAAAGCTGCAGGTCAGGTTATATTATAACAAAGTCTCCTGAATCTTCCAATAATTAAACTCCAAGAGATTCCTGATAAACAGTACCAAAAATCTAAAAGCAAGACTCCGTGACATTTTTTAATACCTATGGAATAAGATTACAGGATACCCCTTGTTTTGACAGTCAACAGATAGTTAATAATAATTGTTGAAGCACTTTATTTTGCAGATAAGGAAATCCAGACCCAAAGCAAGTGACTTGTCCAAGGGCTCACTTGAAATACAGTACAATTCCTTCATTTCGTATTATTCATGCAGGTGTGAAAGAGCCCCCATCTTCTGACTCCCAGTCTAGTGCTCTTTACACATCAACAAGAATAAGTTAAAGTCCAGTGACACTCTCCTGCCATTACTGAGTGATCAAGATAGAACATCCGTCTTTAACTATCGATTACCGTGTCTGGCTGCCTGCCCTCGTATTATGGTTGAGAAGGATCAGCTGGTGTGGTTCCTGTCCCTCCAGAAGCTTTCCAATGCACAATAATCAATAGGACAAGGTCTCGGAGCAGAAGCCCGGGAGTCACAGGCTGAGGAATCCTGCGCTTCCAAGCATGCACCCAGGTTAAGACCTCTATGAAAATAAATAAAGGGAAGGGGGGCGTTATTACCAAGTTCCACCCGAAGGGCTCTGTGGGTGAAAAGTTTGGTGGGGCGCGGTAGGGAAATAGCAAGTTTCGTGCCAAAGTCTGCACGTCCTTCCTACAGGTTGGGGGGGAGGGGGCGGGGCCCGGGTGGAATTTACCGGCCAAGTCCCTGAGTGCCTGCGAAAGAGTGAATTACAGGTAAAGGGGTAGAAGACGCCCGGGAAGTAAGAGAAGGGACACGGGAATGGGATAAGAATGTGGCGACGCACCACCAAGGGGAGGGAAGCCCCCAAACGGGGAAGGGGCTAAGCACAGCAGTGGTGTGGGTGGGTGGGGTACTCCAGGAGGGAAGCGGTGGGGGAAGGGGTCTGGGCGGCTGACCTCGACCGGCCCCGGAGGTGCGGGGGGAGGGGGGGGTCTGGGCAGGTTACCGCCAGACAAGGCCCCCCGGGGCTGAGCCTATAACGGCCTTCACTCCTCCCAGGCACTCCCCCAACCCTCAGTCCACCTCGGGGCAGTGAAGGGGAGGGGCGGCCAAAGCTCCTTACACGCCTGCCGCGGCCCCGGACTCAGGAGGTGAACCTAAGTGTGTCCGAGTGTGTAAGCGCGTGTGAGTGCCGGGGGGGGGGGGGCGCCGCGGCGGCGAGACGGGGGGCGGGGGTCCGGCCGTTACCGGCGGTTTGGTGGCGCCCCCCTCT
>CM053583.1:120762677-120784597 GCA_028627135.1 Pseudochirops cupreus | reverse complement strand
TCCGGCCGTTACCGGCGGTTTGGTGGCGCCCCCCTCTCCCCTCCTCACCCCTTCGGTCTTCGGATGTTGGTCACAAGTCTCTGGGACCAACGACCACAAACCGCCGCCGCCGGTGCTTCGGGGCCGCAGCGGGTCGAGTGGGGGCTGCCGCGGGGAGAGGAGAAGCGGGCAGGGGGCGGCTGCAGCAGCAGCAGCTGCAGCGGCAGCGGGGAGCAGGAGCCGGGCGGAGAGGGTAGGAGGGGCTCACTCAGTCCTCGCGCCTCCGCCTTGGCCGCTCGCGCCCTCAGCGCAGGCACCAGCACCTGGCGTCCTCCACCGGCCCGCGTCGAGACCTCCCCACTCTCCGGGGCCGGGGCCGCTCCCAGCCAATCAGGGTCCGGCCCCTACGCGCCCCCGGAGGTGAGAGGGCGGGGAGCAGGAGTGCCCCCTCCCCTCACCCATCCGGCGCTCGCTTGGTGGGAAAGATCCGAGACCCTGAAATGGGCGGGCCCAGGGTTGAAATCTGAAAACACCACATGGCGGTGCGGAGAAGTGCTTTGGACGGGCAGCTAGGGTAGCCAATGGAGAAGAGGCTCGGGCTCAGAAATATTTTGGGGAGCCAATCAAGGAAGGGCTACCTCGAGGTAGGGCGCACGTGGCGGAGGGGGACCTACTCCTGTAAAAAGTTGTCTAGGGGAAAGTGCGGTTAGGGTTTGTTTTCAATTGGCGAATTATTTGTCATGTGAACGGTGAGGAGAGGTGAATACTTATGGAAGAAGGCTGTAGGGAAGGGGAGTTTGAATTTGTTTCAGAGACTCGCTTTGGCAGTCTGGGTGAGCCAATAGACCGTGCCTTTGCATGCTGTTTTTAAATGCATTTTTTTACACCGTAGAGTTGCGATCATTTGAGATTATCTTGCAATTATCAATCACTTACTTTGAAACAGTTATCAAATTACTTTTAAAATTACCCCAGCGGAGAGGAGTACTTAAAAAAACAATGGTAAATATGTACTTCCTTAATAAGCTATTCAAATGGCTAGCGTGTCACCTTTTTCTAGTTATACATACAGCATACTTATAAGCTATATACAATATATAACCATATATAACTACATGTAACTATAAATATGTATATTTATGTGTATCAATCAACAAGCATTTATGAAGCACCTACTTTGTGTTTTGTCTCATTTTGCAATGAATGTCTAGTACACAGTAGTCACTTAATAAACATTTGTTTATTGGTAAATTGACAGGAGCTTGGTGACTTGTTGAATAGAGTGCTAGACTTGGATTCAGGAAGATCCTTTAAGTTCACATCCATTCAGAGGCCCTAAAGCTTACTAGCTCTGTGAGGCTGGGCAAAGCACATAACCCCGTTTTGCATCAGTTTCCTCAGTTGCAAATTGGGAATAACAATAGCACCTATCTCCCAGGGTTATTGTGAGGATGAAATGAGACGTTTGTGAAGTACCTGGCATGTAGTAGGCACTTAATGAAAATTTCTTTCCTTCCTTCTAGCTCTCAAGGAACTTATAATCTGATGAATATTTGTGTATATATGTATATGTATTTGCATTTTAATGCCAGAAAATTTCTGTTTATGGCATCATGATATTTATTTGGTATAAGTAAAGTGAGTTATCTTACAACTGGAAATCTCCAAGGGGTAGCTGTGCAAAGGGGATACAATTTTCAAATTCTGGGTTAGGAGCACAAATGCCTTAATTGGGAACTGTCTGGCACTTTGTGAATTTGGGTTTATAGGACTAATGTTTGTGAAACTTATTTCATCCTAAGTAATACATGTCTCCCTGACTTTCTAACATAGGCACATATCTTTATGAAAGGCTCATGGGTATGACTGAAATCCAGAACTTTAAATGCTGATTATAATATTGATTGAACTGAGGGAAAGAACTAGGTTCATTACTGAATGGTAAGTCAAAAGACCTAAATTGGAGACCTTTTTTTCCCTTATAACTTTAGGTAGGGCACTTTATACCTATTCTAACCCTTTCCTTATCTGAGCCAAGTGACCTCAAAAAGTCACAGTTATCCATAAAATTGTTGGCATTCAATTAACACATTTTGGTAATTGAACAAGACATTCTGCTACACATAAAATGGATAATTCAGTAAAAAAAAAAAAGACATACCCATTCCCCAATTGATAAATGGTCAAAGGATATGAACAGGCAATTCTCAGAGGTAGAAATTAAAGATATCTATAAGCATATGAAAAAATGCTCTAAATCACTCTTGATTCAAGAAATGCAAATCAAAACAACTTTGAGGTACCACATCTCATCAGCCAGATTGGCTAAGATGACAAAATAGGGAAATGACAAATGCTGGAGAGCATGTGGAAAAATGGGAACACTAATGCATTGTTGATGGAGCTGTGAACTGATACAACCATTCTGGAGAGCCATCTGGAACTATGCCCAAAGGGCTATAAATAATTGCATACCCTTTGACCCAGTAACACCACTTCAGGGGTTGTTCCCCAAAGAGATCACAGAAGTGGGAGGAAGACCCATATGTACAAAAATATTTATTGCAGCCCTCTTTGTGGTGGCAAAAAACTGGAAATTAAAGAGATGCCCATCAACTGGGAAACGGCTAAACAAATTGTGGTATATGAATGTAATGGAATACTATTGTACTGTAAGAAGTGAGGATGAAATGGACTTCATATTTACCTGGAGAAGCTTATATAAACTGGTGCTAAGTGAGAAGAGCAGAACCAGGAAAAATTTGTACACAATCACAGACACATCGTTTGTGTGATGACCAACCTTGGATAAACTGGACTCTTCTCAGCAATGCACAGCTATAAGACAACTCTACAAGTCTCAGGAAGGAGATACCTACATTCAGAGAAAGATCTAGAAATAACAGTTTAAATGGAGACTGAAGCAACCTACATGCTATCGCTCTTTTCCATGTTTGTTTTTGTTTCCTTTTTCCTATTGTTCACTCCATTGGTTACAACCCTTTTATATAACCAGACTAATGTCCAACGTGAAAGTATTTGCAGATTCTATACTTGACTGCATGCCGCCATGGCTGGGGGGGGGGAGGGGAGAAAATTTGAAACTCAAGGGACTCTGGAACCGAATCATGATAAACAAATCAATTTAATTTAAAAAAAAATAAAACTAAAATAAAAAGAAAACATACCACCAAAGCATAAGCGGAAGAAGTTGTCTAACAGAGTCTGTAAAGAAAATAAGAAATGTCAAAGTAAATCAGAAACTAGTTACTTCAGATAAACTAACTTAGCATTTTATAGTTATGGACGCCTTGGAACCAGGTTTTTCTGTCAGTTCATAATGTTATACTTCAAAACACACTTGTCTGGGAGATTTCTGCTCTAATCACAGACATTAATAATGCTCATTGCCACTATATCAAATGAAATTGAGTTCAATTCAATTCAAAAAACACTTCTTTAAGTGCTTATGAGGTGCCAAGCTAGATGCTAGGGCAGGAATACAAAGACAAACACTAAACAGTCCCTGCCTTCAAGGACCTTTTTTTTTTTAACTGTGGGGATGGGGAGGGGGCAGGAGGAACAACCACATATATGCATAACTAAATACAAAGTGTCTTTTTGTCAGATAAATTTGAGGGGGAGAGGGGACTCTTTCATAAGCAGAATGCCTTTCCAGGTAAGAAAGTGGCTTTCCCTCGGCATCCTTAGATAAATAAATAATACTGGCAGGGAGGAGCAGGCATTAATAAGCATTTGGGAGGATCCGGAAAAATCTTTTCTAGGTGGTAGAACTTCAGCTGAGCTTTGAAGGGAGCTAGGTACTCCAACAGGCAGAGAAGGAGCTATATCCCAGCCTTGGAAGACAGCCTGTACGAAAGCATGCAGACAGTTAAGTATATGGAACATGGAGGCCAGTTTGTCTAAGCAAAATGCATAAATTAAGGTCATTGAGTACAGAAATTGGAATGAGGGATGTCTCATTTGAAGGAGTTTTATAACGAATAGATGAACGGGTTTTTTCTTCCCATTTCAACTCCTTCATTTTGGTGGCAAACTGTCTCTTCCAAATGACTGCCTGGTAATGTGATGATTCATTTTCAGACCAGAAAATGAGAAAAGAAACACATGTACAACATTTAAAAGAGATTTGTAAAGAGTTATTCTTTATAACCAACTGGATAGTAGAATGTGACGTAGCAGGCCTCCAAATATATATCTAGATTGGGGTGATGGTATGGTATTCCTCATACTGGAGTGGTGGTATGAAGAGGTTCCAAAGATGGCTTCCCAGTTTTCCCTTTTCCCACAGGAAAAATCCCATCTCTGATCCATGTGAAAAAATGTTTCCTCCTTTTCAGGGATTCCAGGATGGTCATTGGTGAGGAGCAAGGTGTTATCTACTACCTCTTCTTCCAAATCCATGCTATAGTATCCCTGAGCACAAAACTTGGTTAAGAGGGATGACAGTATGAGATTGAAATTTTTCCCACTTTTCCAAAGGTAAGCTAACAAGGAGGAATTGGAGAATTTTAGCTATGATGTTGCATGCTATGGGACCATTTGGGCCCACACAGATACTTATCCATGAAGTTATAATTAGGGAAAAAGAAATTTTCTATAATTGAGAAGGTAAAGAGAACTTCTTAAGCTGGTTTTAGGAGGGAAGGCAAAACAAAGCAAGAAATAAATGACATTAATATGGGCATGAATCTTGCCAAGGAGTTCTTAATCCTAAATTATCTGGCAAAAGCCAGGAAACTGACTTTAGGCTGTTTTATCAGAGTGAGGACCAAAGACTTTCAGGAGGCCCTGGTAACTTTTTTCTTCAGGATTCTAAAAAGGAACCAGCTCAGATTCTCTAGAAGAGAGGGTACTTTTGTGTTCCTTCCAATGCATAAAGATCCTAAAAAGGTGGAGGGGAAGGAGGGAAGTCCTTAGTTATCAGTGTAGTTATGTATAAATGTCTGTACGTATGTAAATAACCTATGGCAAACATTATCAATTACTCTGTATTCCCCAGAGTGAAATAGAATAGCATTTGCAGTTTTAAAAAAATTCTAATTAATCTTATAATAACCTCAAGTGAAATGAATCTTGGCTACCATATTTGTATGGTCCTATGGCAGTATAAGAAGGGGAGTAGTGTGTAAGCCTGGAAAATATTAGTTGGAAACAATCGGTAGTGGACCTGAAAACCAAACAAATAAGCTTATATGTGATCCTAGAGCTAAGAGGATATTAAGATCTGGAGCTCCTAGAGTCAGAGAATGATGAGATCAGGGCTGTGTTTTAAGAACACCACTTTGACAGCTGTGTGGAGGATGGATTTCAGTAAGGAGAAACTTAAAGCAGGAAAACTAATGAGATTATTTCAGTAGTAGAGGTGAAAAGTTGATGTGATTGGAGGGATGGAGATGGATGCTCAAAATAACAGTGAGTCCTAAAAGAACTCCTCCTACCCCCAATATTCTGACTTCCTCATGGGCCCCACTGAGCAGCAGTCATGTCCTCATTTGACCACACAGTCTGACTTTAACCACATCACAGGTCCCCAGACTCAATATATGGGAATCTCAGTAGAGAAATGCAGACTGAATATAAAGATGTGCAATTCATCTGCATAGAGATGATAATTATGACACATGAGAATTAATTAGATCACTGAGAGAAAGGGACTGAGGTCAGAACCTTGAGGTTCTGGATAAAAAGTGAGTCATGAATCCAGCACAGGAGACTGAAGAGTGATCAGATGTACAGGAAGAGAACCAAGGGAGGAGAGACTATCCAGAAAGAGAGGGAAGTCAGTGGTATTTCATGCTACATAAAGATGAAGAAGGATGAGGACTGAGAAAAGGCTACCATTTAGTAATTGAGAGATAACTAGTAACTTTGGAGAGGTGTTTCAATTTAATAGTGAGTTGGAAGATTTTGCAAAGTATTGAGAAGTAAATGAAAGGAGACATAGGGGTAAGGAGTGTAGACAGTTTTTTGTTTTGTTCTGTTTTCTCTAGAAATTTGACTAGAAAAGGGAAGAAAGATAAAGGGTAACAGATTGAGAGGACAGTAATGTCTAAAGAAAGTTTTAAAAATAGAAGATGTCTTACTGAAGATTAAAAATAAAAAAGTAGGGAATGGAATCAAGGGGACTAGGAGAGGGGTTGGCCTTTGAAAAGATCAAAATAAATGAGTAAAAATTGAGTGATGATTGTAAAGGGTTTTTATACAAACAAGAAGCCAGAAGAAGCTCACAGGAAATTGCTTATGTTTTCTCAGGTGAAACCAGCTATCCTCCACTAAAGTTCTACCATGAGTCTTCTAAAAACTGATCATACCAAAGGAAAGACTGAGTAGAGAGCAGCCTCATTAAGTACAGAAAGGCTCATTACCACAGGGGATTGCCCCCCAATTTTTTGACCACAGCAATTCATGAAACTACAAGCTGAAAGGAGGTAGTTTTGGCACAGACAGTACCCACCCTGCTGAAATCACCAGTCTTCTAAATTATTGGAGATCTGTACAAGTAGATAAGTAGGTGGCTCAGTGGATAGAGTACTGCACCTGGAGTCAGGAAGACACATTTTCCTGAGCTCTCATCTAGCCTCAAATACTTGCTAGCTGTGTGACCCTGGGCAAGTCACTTAACCCTGTTTGCCTCAGTTTCCTCATCTGTAAAGTGACCTGGGGAAGGAAAAGGCAAACCACTCCAGTATCTTTGCCAAGAAAACCCCAAAATGGGGTCACAAAGAGATGGACACAATTGAAACGAGTGAGCAAAAACCTGTTACTTATATTCAGTTACCTCTGCTGTCTAGATTAGAATTGACTCTAGTTTGAATCTCATCCTGGATCTGGCACTTGTAACCCTGTGAAAGGGCACCTAGGTGGCCTAGTGAATAGAGCACTAGCCCTGGAGTCAAAAAGACCTGAATTCACATTCAACCTCAGACACTTACAAACAGTGTGACCCTGGGCAAGTCACTTAACCCTGTTTGCCTTGGATTCCTCATCTGTAAGTGAGTTGGAGAAGGAAATGGCATTCCAGTATCTTTGGCAATAAAACCCCAAATGGGGAAGTATCAGACAAAACTAAACTCAACAACAAAAGTAGATAATTCTTAAAACTGACTAACTCCGTGAATGATAGTAGATAATGTAGTTACTATGCTGAATTCTTTTTCATTTTTATACGCACAAAGTTCACTGTTACTAACTTCATTAATTCAAAGAACAGCAAAACAGAGCAATAAATATATGAAATTATATATTAATTTGGGTCATCATTTTAAGGAAATTTAACATTCCACTGTGTCCAGAAGCAGCCTTTTAAAAGGGCCAACCAACCAGGTTATACAGTGGTTCCTAAGTGTCGCATCTCCCAGCCTACCCACTGTCTTGTAAAGATACACTGTCTTGTATATGTGTAAAGAATAAAAAATGCTTTTAAAAAAACCCATAAAATCAGGTTCTGTCCAGAGCAGCATATCCTTAAACTCTTGACTGATACAGGACCCAAGGTATCCTAAACAGCCTTTTCCAATCTCCTCATTTTAGAGATGGAAATGACATAACTTGCTGAAACACACACAGGAGCAGGGCTTGGATGAGAACTCAGTTCTCCTTTTCACCAGCTCTTTCTACTAAGCTACCATTAAACAGGATGAAATAAATCAGTAATGGGTAGCCCATTCATGAAAATACCAAAAAAAAGCATCTTTAGATTTTAATGTGGTTAGTCATTTTAATTAGTGACATTTAATGCAAACATGTTTTTGTGCTACCAAAGCTTAGTCTGCACTTATTTAAAGTTGTGCATATGGAAAATATAATGGAGGAATAAATGTTAATAGCTGTATTACAAATAAAATATGGAAAAACATTGGGGGAGATACAAAAGTGGCCACAAATAGCTTCAATCAATATACTACAAAGTACAATACTTCAGCAAACTAGGAGGAGCCTGGCCTAGTGTTTAGAGAGCTGGCCTCAGGAGTCCAGAAGGCCTGTCATCAAGTCCTGTATCTGATACATGCTAGCTAAGTGACTCTGGAAGAATGACTTAACAGTTTCCCTTGAATGACTATACAAATTGTGGTACATGAATGTAAGGAAGCATTATAATGACGATGAAAAATATAGAGAATCATAGGAAAACTTATACTAAATGATGCAAAGAGAAGTAAGCAGAATTAAGAAAAACCATATTTATTATATATAAAACAATTGTTTTTCATTCACGTCCAACTCTTTATAAGCCCATTTGGGGTTTTCTTGGTAAAAATACTGGAGTGGTTTGCCTTTTCCATTTCATTTTACAGATGAAGAAGGTGAGGCACACAGGGTTCAGTGACTTGCCCAGGATCTCAGGAAGATGAGTCTACCTGACTCCAGGACTGACACACCCTCCACTCTGCCACCTGACAGCCTTCTAGCAAGCACTTATTAAGCTTGGCTATGTGCTTAAGAATGTGCTATGTGCTGTAGAAAGCAAAGAAAAAGCAGAAATGTCCAAACGCCATGAAATCATGGCTAGACTAAAAGTAAAAGTTCTAAAAACCAACCACTCTTTCTTTAGCAGACATTATATAGAGGATGATATGATTGAAAAACTCATTGTGCAGTGGCGGGACAACCCAGTGATGAGCCTCCCTGAATTTAGCCGGGCTGTTTCTCCAGCAGCTCATCTGCATTTCGTGACCAGGCCCCCAGTTGTCCTCTCTCCATCTTGGTAACACCTGCCAGAGCTCAGTAGCTCAGAGGCCTCTCTGAACCAATGGCATCATTCAAGAATCTGGGATCATTTCCATACTTTTATGACACTTGGGGCACAACCTTCATGAAAGTGACAATAAATAAGTAGCTCCAAATAAATGATCCAGGATAATTAAATATTAAATCACTGATTTCTTATTTGGAGATTAAAATCAACCCCATAACAGACCAGTAAGATTATAGTAGCAGGAGTTGTAGGTTCCTAAGTAGTCACTAGGTGGAGATGTTATTTTGTGTTATGGGGAAATATCCTTTTTTCAGGAGTAGCAAAGAGAATGATATTTTAACATCTCTTTTCGTAGAATTTAGAGCTAGAAGGGGACCTAGAGATCACTCATTCCAGTCTAGGCCTCACTCCAGAGTGGTGCTAGGCCATATTGTTGAAATCTCTGATCTAGCTCAACCTCCTCACTTTGTCTAGGAGCAACAGAACAGGAAAATGCTTAAGAACCTCAATGAGGCTCTCACTGGGGGCCTAGCCACAGAACCAGGTTGTCATATGTTAGTGTTATGGAATCAGAAGGCCTGGATTCGAATTCTGATGCTCACCTGTTGACCTTACTACAAGCTTCATCATCTCAGGTATTTATTCTGAAAAAGCAAAACCTAGAGACTTAGGCTAGATCTATAAGGTTCCTTCCAGCTCTAAATTCTATGATCCTTCAGCAAGCCTCTTTAATTTGAAAGACCCATATTGATGCAGTTCAGTTTGAAAGACATTCAATGCAACAACTTTATTAAGCCCTTAGGATGCCATTCCTAGGGATTCAAAGATGAAATGACTATCTGACCTTAGGAAGTTCATAAATCTGCCAGATTTCACCCATTGATGTGATTATAAGTCGCCAGAAGGGAAATTAAAAGCTACCTATTCAACAGGTTTCTTAGAATGTTGTGCCTATAGTATTTTCCTATCAAATCTATATTCTCTATATTAAAATCTTAATAAATGGGCTTTGGTAAACAGTTGGAATAAAAGCAGCTCATATTCTGCATAGTGAACACATGAAGCGTTACAAAACAACATTGGGGGGAAGTAGAAGATAGGTTATTTTACAAAGAAGGAAATCGAGGTAGAGTAGAAAAATAACTTGCCCAAGGTCACCCAGCTGGTAAATGAATGTCAGCTAGAACCAGATTTTAAAGACAGGCACCGTCAGTCAGTTAACGTTTTTTTAAGCACTTGCTATGTACCAGGGACTAAAAACTAAGTGCCAAGGATGCAAAGAAAGGGAAAAGACAGTCCCTGTTCCCAAAGGGTTAGCGGCCTCATGGGTTAGACTACATGCAAACAATTATGTCCAAACAAGCTGTTTACAGAATAAATCAGAAAAAACCAACAGAAAGAAGGAAGGCAATTGCTTAAAAGGGGGTGGGGAAAGACTTTTACCTGAGTCAAGTAAGCCAAGGAGCCCATGAGTTAGAGATGAGGAAGGTTCCAGGTGTGAGCTAGAGCCAAGTATTCTGACTCCAACTAGCTTTGATCCTCATGCATAGCCCCCAAATGTTCCCATAACCTTGATACAGTTTTAAGCAAGACTTCTGGGACACCTTCTGCAGCTGCTTTTGCTCTTCAGAATCCTTCTATAAATGATATTCTTTTTAGCACCTCCATCTGTGTTTTCATTTATGTGTCAGAAGTAATGGTATGATAATCCTGAAAAGCAGAAAGGAATCAGCAATAAGAATAATAATGATATCAATGGTAATAATTACCAACATTAATATAGTGGCTTAAGTTTTTCATAGTACCTTATATTCGTTCTCTGATTTGAGCCGTATAGTAATGTTGTGTGGGAGGTACTGCAAGCATCAGTTACTCTCATTTTAAACTTGAGAAATATGAGCCTCAGAGAGCTTGAGTGGCCTAATGTATATTAATACAGAAAGTAGGATTTGAGCCTGGGTTTACTGACTCCAGCATTCTATCCACTATGTTGCCCTAGGTCCCTTAATAAAATAGTAAACAGAAAACTGCACTGGAAGCAAAAGTGGTAGCCAACATTCACATAGTATGTTAACTTTTTCAAAGTGCCTTATGTAGATTATCTCATTTGATGCCAGAACAACCCTCTGAAGTAGGTACTATTATAATCCCTATTTTACAGATGTCGAAACTAAATCCGGAGAGGTCAAATGACTTGCACGGGATCACACAGCATCTGGGGCACAATTTGAACTCAAGCTTTTCTGATTCTAACTCTACTGTTTTAGTCACTGATCCATCTAGCTACATCAAGGTGAAGTATAAGGGCATACTGGGGTGAAAGAAACATAATTAGAAGATAATTATTTGGAGAAAAATACCGGTAACATCAATGCACATAATGCAAAAAAGTAGGAATGGAGGAGAAATAGCACTTCCAGACCAACTGCTATAAAAACCACTTGGTATTGGTTAAAAATAGAGAAGTAGATCAGTAAAACAGGTTAGATAGAGGAGAACCAGAAACCAAGAAGCTCCATAATCCAGTGGCTGGAAACGAATCACATAGGAAGCGACATTCTATTTGGTAAGAGCTTCAGGATAACTAGAAAGCCATCCGACAGAAATTAGACCAGCATCTTATGACATTCCACAATACATCCTAAATAGATATATATCCCTAACATTAATGTCATGCCATTAAAAATTAGAAGAGAAACAAAAAATCATAATCTTTTCATAACTATGAGTTGGAAATGTATTCTTAGCCAAAGAAGAGCTAGAGACCATTACTAAGGATAAAGTAGATAACTTTGATTACATGATATTGAAAATCTTCTGCACAAAAAAATTAAAGCATCTAGGTTAAAAAAGGAAAGTAGTCCAGTGGGGGGGGGGAATATATATGTGTACAAATATGTATATATATACACACACATATATATACATATATATGTATATGTATATATATGGAGAGACACACACAATATATGCATATAATACATATATATATATATTATATGTATATATATGATTTTGTTGTTCAGCCCTTTTCAGTCACATCTGACTCTTCTTGACCCCATTTGGGGTTTTCTTGGCAAAGATACCTGAGTTTTTATGCCATTTTCTTCACCTGTGGCAAACAGGGTTAAGTGACTTGCCCAGAGTCATACAGCTGGCAAATGTCTGAGGCCAGATTTGAACTGGGAAAGATGAATCTTCCTGACTCTAGACCCTGCGCTCTAGGTACTGCACCACCTACCTTCCCCAATACATACACATATATGTGTGTGTATGTATGTATGTATGTATGTGTGTATGACCAAAAGTCATTCCTAGACAGATAAATGAGCAAACAGTTGTCAAAGGAAGAATGGTGAGCTACTAATAATCATATTAGTTTTTAATTAAACTATTAAATACCAGTAGTAACCATAATAAGAGAAATGCAAATCATAATACCACGAAGGCTTCATTTCACACCCAGGAAATTGGCAAAGAAGGTAAATAGTCACTGTTGAAGGAATTGGGGGAAGATAGACTCATTGCTCCATTGTTATGGAGCTGTGAATCAGTACAAACATTTCAGGAAGTAATTTGGAATAAGGTAATTAAAATGTCTATACTGTTTCACCTAGAGATGCCACTGCTAGACATATACCCCAATTAAATCATTTATAAGGGAAAACCCCCTTGTGACCCCAAAATATTTATAGATGCACTTTTTGTGATGGCAAAGAACTGGAAACAAAAATAGATGCCCATCACCTGGGAATGGTTGAACAAGCTGTGGTGCATGAATGCAACAGAACAGTACTGTTTTGTAAGCAAGTACAAGTATGGTGAATACAGACAGACGTGAAAATGCTGACAACAGTACACACAACAGCTGCAGCTGCGTAAATAGAAAGGACAATAACGACAAAACCAAAATGAATGGTACGAAACGAGAGAACACAAGCCTGACCCCAGAGGAGAGATAAGAAGACAGCATCATCCCAGTCCTTTATAGAAGTGGGAGGTACACCAGTGTGGAACATTGCACACATATTCAGACGTTTTCATGTAAATAAAGCATTTATTCAACGCTTAACACTGTTTTGAGTGCTACAAATACAAACAGAAAAAGTAAGACAGTCCCTGCTTCCAAGAAGCTCACATTCTAGTGACAGAGATAACACATATGGAAAGTGTCAGATGCAAATCAAATGGAAAAGTGGTTTTAGGATACAGCAGCAAATCAGATGTTAATGCCTCTTCTTTACTATCCTTTCTTATAAATTTACATTTAAATGATATAAGTTTCTGATTCAAACCATCTGCCAATGCCAAGGACTTTGCTGGGGTCTAAAATAAGTGTGGCTTTGGCACCTGCAGAAGCAGTAGCCAGACTGCATCTTCCAAGGATGATGGCAGGGGGCACTGGGCTAGAAGCAGTACTTTCCCAGGGCTCTTGGGTTCAGGGTCCTGGTCTTTTTTTCTCTGGGTCTGGGGAGAGATAGTGGTCAGTGTAGTGTGGTTTGCCTTCTTGCTTGGCGCTTGCTGCCTCCTGTGTCTCCCTCAGGGTGCCCTGGTGCTTCAGCTACACTGGCTTGCCAGCTCTCTGTGTGGAAGATGGTTGGAAGCTAATGAGCATAGAGGGCCCCTTTTCCACAAGATCCTTTTCCTGGATTCTGCCTGGGAGGGTTGGCAGAGCAGGAAGCAGGACTGGTATGGACTCATGGACAGTCTGCCTCTTGGTGTTATTCAGTCAGAGATTACTGATGATGGTGATGAAGAATGTCTGCCCTCTCTTTACAATTGTATTGGTCAGTTTGCTTAATTTTTTCCTCTTGTTTCTCTTTTTTTTTTTTAAATATCAATCATAAGATGGCTGTCTGGGAGGGAAACAGAACAGGATACTGGGGAAAGTTTTGGCAATGTAAAAACAAAGTATACAAATAAAATTATTTTTAAAAGAATATAATTGACACAAAGAAGAAAAAATACATATGAACTAGAAATATAGTGAGGATAGCTAGGTATACGAGACATTTTTCCTGGCTGCTCCTCACAGCTAGAACTCTGCCTCCTCTTTGTGTTCTCTTGGCTTCCCTGGCTTCCATTGGGTCTCAGCCAAAGCCCCACCTTCCGGGAGGTCTGCCCAGTGGCTTTCCTCTGAGACTGTCTCCAGTTCCTTCTGTATGTGTGTTGTTTGTGCACTATTTGTATGTCATTTGTCCCATTAGATTGTGAGCTCTTTGAGAGCAAGGATAGCCTGGTTCCTTGGTTTGCCTTTATTTGCATCTTCAACTCTTAACAAAGTGTCTGGCATATAGTAGGTGCTGGCAAAACAAAATTGGAGAGTTGTTCAAGATATTTGACTAGCTGCAGCAGAAGCTTCTTTAGTTGCTCAGGTCCATTTTCATATTTTCTTTATTAATATATACAGAGAGGTCATAACTAACCACCCCAAGAAAACCTCCCTGAGAAAAAGTAAGAAAAAGCAGTGAGTGTGGTTGCAAACATGTTTTTAGCTAGGAATGGATGGTTGTCTTAAATCAGATTCACCCCCAATAAAAGAAATGAAAAGTGAATGGCTTCATTTGAAACAGAAAACGTAATTATTCTGGTACAAGTTTATGGGTCAGCTTTTTCCAGGCAGGCATTAAAGTTCCCTTCTTTCCCTATTTCTCAGGAATGGCACAGATCCACCCAAAATAGGAACACTAGCTCACTCATTAGTGGTGTCACACTTCTTCAAGTCCTGGCACAGAGAGAAAGGACCCTCATTTATTTGGCATGTGCCAGAAATATAAATCTAAAAAACATGGAAATACTTCTTCACCACATAGATTATCAGTCCTTTAACATGTTAGTTTTCATTCCTACTTACTATGTTTATTTAAATCTCCAGCTGGCCACCTGACCTTTCATACCCAAACTGATTTGATATTTCTTTTTCTGAGGTATAATGGTCTTTAGCTGAACTTTTCTTAGCTATGTTTTACCCTTCGTACACAACTATGATGTGTGTTTTCAGGGTTTTTTCCCTCAGAAGTAGTGCTGATTCAGGTTTGTAGTGTCTACCCCTGTGACCTGCATCTTCCGGACAGTTGGCCAGTGTTGTGCCTTCTGTTGCTATATATAAAAGAGCTTTGCTTGGTCCAGTGCTGATTTGATTATAGGGGACCACACACACTGAATCTGAATTAAGAAAACCAGATTTGTGTTGCTGGCTCTGATATTTACTAGTTGTTGTAAGCCCGGGCAAGTTAAAAAAAACCCCAAGAGTCAGTTTCTTCATTCAAATAAGAGTAATAATGTTTATATCCCTTGGTTTCATGGGGCTGTTATCAGGACCAAATTAAATTTTGTCAGACACTTTACAAATCTCAAGCAGCTGTATGAAGTCAATTATTTTTATCTGTGACACTGGGCAAATCATTCTGCCTTTCTGAGCCTCAGTTCCCTCTTATGTAAAATGGGAATACTGTTCATTTCATTGAGTTGTTGTGAGCAGAGTACTTTGAAAACTTTAAAATGCTTTATAAATGTGAGATATCATTATTATTACTGTTATTGTTAACCAACTGAGCTGGCAAACCCAGCTCTATGTTGGTATTTCTGGTTGGCAGCCTTTATTAGCATCATGAACAACATGAAAAATTATTAAAATTCAGATAGCATATTAAAAATAGCCATAAATGAGGACTGGAACATTATTTATGTTGTGATATGCAATAAATTGTTTCTGTTTTTGTAACCTCTGAAAGACAGGTGCTTAAATTGCAGCATGAAAAATATTGTTAGATATGAGGAAACTACCTTGTAAGTGCTGCCAACTGAAGTAGAATGTCTTTCTTCCAATAGATTCTCATTTCTTTGATATAGCTTAGAATCAAGAGCATGTACTGAGGGTACATGGGTACAGGGTTCCTTCCAATTTTGTAAATCTTTTTTTTTTTTAGTTTTTTTAATTTTTTTTTAGTTTTTTAGTTTTCAACATTCATTTCCACAAAATTTTGAATTACAAATTTTCTCCCTGTCTTTCCCCTTCACCCCAAGATAGTGAGCCTTTTGAATACCCTTTCGCCCAATCTGTTCTCTCTTATATCTTCCCCCATACCCCCTTTAACTATCTAGCAGGGCAAGATGGATCTCTGTACCCCAGTGCCTGTGTATCTTATTTCCCAGTTACATGTAAAAAACATTTTTTTTAACATTTGTTTTTAAAACTTTGATTTCCACATTTTTTCCCTACTTCCCTTCTTCCCTCCTCACCCACCCCCACTGGGAAGACAAGCAATTCAATATAGGTTGTACATGTGTAGTTACACAAAACAGTTCCATAGTAGATATATTGTGATCCCTCCATCCTATCCTGCCCCCCACTTTTTCTATTTTCTACTTTGACCCTATCCATTTTCAAAAGGGTATGCTTCTAACTATCCTCTCCCCCAATCTGCCCTCCCTTCTATCGTTGCCCCTCTTATCCTCTTCCCCCCTACTTTCCTGTAGGGTAACATACCCAATTGAGTATGTATGTTATTCCCTCCTTAAGCCAAATTCAGTGACGGTATGGTTGACCCCATTCCCTTTCACCTTCCTGCTCTTCCCTTCCATTGTAGCAGTTTGTTCTTGCTTCTTTTATATGAGATAATTTACCGTATTCTATCTCTCCCTATCTCCTTCTCTCATTATATTCCTCTCTCACCTCTTAATTTTATTTTTTAAATATCATACTTTCCTATTCAACTGATCCTATATGTATATATATATATACATATATATTCCTCTCAACTATCCTCATACTGAAAAAAGTCTCATGAATTACAATGATCATTTTTCCATGTAGAAATATAAATAGTTCAACTTTATTAAGTTCCTTATGATTTCTTTTCTCTTTTTACCTTCTCATGCTTCTCTTGCTTTTTTGTAAGTTAAAGTCAAATTTTCTGTTCAGCTCTGGCGTTTTCATCAAGAATGCTTGAAAGACTTCTATTTCATTGAATGACCATATTTTCCCTGGTAGCATTATATTCAGTTTTGCTGGGTAGGTAATTCTTGGTTTTAATTCTAGGTCCTTTGACCTCTAGAATATCATATTCAAGCTCTTCAATCCCTTAATGTAGAAGCTGCTAGATCTTGTGTTAACCTGAATATGGTTCTACAATACTCAAATTGTTTCTTCCTGACAGCTTGTAATATTTTCTCCTTGACCTGGGAACTCTGGAATTTGGCTATAATATTCCTAGGAGTTTTCTTTTTGGGATCTTTTTCAAGAGGCAATCAGTGAATTCTTTCAATTTCTGTTTTGCCCTCTGGTTCTAGAATATCTGGGCAATTTTCCTGGAGAATTTCTTGAAGGATGATTTTGATCAGGGCTTTCAGGTAGTCCAGTAATTTTTAAATTATCTCTGCTGGATCTGTTTTCCATGTCAGTGGTTTTTCCAATGAGATATTTCACATTGTCTTCTATTTTTTTCATTTGTTTTGATCAGCTTTATAGTATCTTGATTTCTCAAAGTCATTAGCTTTCATTTGCTCCAATCTAATTTTGAAAGAATTATTCTCTTTAGTGAGTTTTTGAAATTGCTTTTCCATCTGGGCAATTTGGCTTTTTAAGGCATTCTTCTCCTCATTGGCTTTTTGGGCCTCTTTTGCCATCTGAGTTAGTCTATTTTTTAAAGTGTTATTTTTTTCAGTATTTTTTCAGTCTCCTTTAGCAAGCTTTTCACTCGTTTTTCATGATTTTCTTGCATTATTCTCATTTCTCTTCCCAATTTATCCTTCACTTCTCTTACTTGAATTTCAAAATCCTTCTTGAGCTCCTCCGTGGCCTATAATCAGTTCATATTTTTCTTGGAAGTTTTTGATGCAGGAATTTTGACTTTGTTGACTTCTTCTGGTTCCATGTTTTGATCCTTTTTGTCCCCAAAAAAAGGATTCTGTGGTCTGATTGTGCTTCCTCTGCTTGCTCATCTTGCCAGCCAATTACTTGACTTTTGAGCTCTTTTCCATGGTAGAACTCTGTTTCCAGAGTGGAGAACTTTGTCCCAAATTGCTGGGGTATTTGCAAATGTTGTCAGAGCTATGAGGAGGGTACCCTCTCTATAGCCACCAGAAGCTCTAGCACACTGGCATTTCTTGCCCCAGGACCCCAACCCAAGACTGCGACCCAGATGCAAGCAGGTCAAAGCAAGAACAGTTACCCTCTGAATGATTGCTAGGTCCCCAATGACCTGCAGGCCAGGAGTTCCAGAGGCAGCCATGGTGCTGCCGCACCTCCACCACCTCTTGCCCTTAGGGCAGGGGCCAGACCACAGTCTTCCCTCACCCAGTTCCAACAGAGTTCCCCACTGACCTTTTACTTTCTCTTTGGTGTTTATGGGTTGAGAAGTCTGGAAACTGCAATAGATGCTGGTGATTCACTCTCCTGAAGTCTGCTCTGTCTGGTCTAGGCCACTGGACAGGGCCGCCCCAGGCTTGGCGCAGCTTACATGGGACTGTGCCCGGTGATAGACTCTTCTGGTTGGCCTGCCAGGCTGGCTTCAGTGGGAGATTGTTTCTCTCTGTCACTTTGTGGATTCTGTAGCTCTAGCATTTGTTTAGAGCCGCAGTTCTCAACCTGTGGGTCATGACCCCTTTTGGGTCATGAGGTCACAGGGGTCACCTAAGACCATCAGAAAACATTTCCAATGGTCTTAGGAACCAAGACACCACTCCTCTATCTGTCTCCAGGTGGGTCCGTCCACATGCAGATACGCCCACATACAAGTATTAAAGGGTCGCCACATTAGGAAGATTGAGAACCATATTTTTAGAGTCATATTTTACAGGTATTGGAGGTGGTTGTGGTGGGAGCTCACAGATTTTCCTGCTTCTACTCCGCCATCTTGGCTCTGCCCCCACACACACACTGCCTTTGTGAATCTTTAAGCTGGTCCTCTTCTCCCTCACAATGAAAACAGGAGACATAGGCCAGTTTCAGGCAGCTCTGATATATGTGTGCATGGTCCATAGTATCCAGGCCCCAAAGGATGTATGGAACAGAGCAAAATAAATAAGGGTGTCCCTGTATTCTTAGGAGTCAGATTGGGAACTTAATTGCCCTTCCTCAGAGAGATTCTTCTCAGCAGAGCCCGCCCTTCGATTCTTATATAATTGGGTTATTCTTTACAATTGTGGTAGGACTCTTCTCTTCATTTCCAAAAGGATGCAGTTGTTAGCATCTTCTCAAAAAGAAAAGAGAGAGTATATGGAATATGTAAGAGGAGCTGAACAAAGGATTCTAGCCCTGGAACTCTGTTAAGCATTTCTCTTTAAATCCATATGGTTGAAGTGCCTGCCAGCCTATTTCTAATGTTCATGATTGATGTCTGACTAACTGCAGCTTAATTATATTACAGTTGAAATCTCTGGGCCATCTTGCCCCAACACACTGACCTCTTGTAATAGTTGGTGTTGTTTTAAATAGGCTTTTTCCTCAATATTGCCTGACAATTACGTTGTTGTTGTTCAGTCATTCCAGACATGTCTGGCTCTTAGTGAATCCATTTGGGATTTTCTTAGCAAAGATGCTAGAGGGGGTTGCCATTTCCTTCTCCAGTTCATTTTTTAGATGAGGATACTGAGGCAAACAGTGTTAAGTGACTTTCCCAGGGTCACACAGCTAGTAATGTCTCAGGTCAGATTTGAACTCAGGAAGATGAATCTTCCTGACTCTATGCCCAGTGCTGTATCCATTATGCCACATAGCTGCCTCCGACAATTGCATTATAGAGATATAAAACAAATGTTATGTGAGGTCTAAGAGCAATTAACTGATTTAAAAGATGTTGAAGGGAAGGAGAATCAGGAGAATATTCTGTCTCAGAATTAAAAGTATGTTGTTTTAGAAGCCAGAGAAGGAGCAATTAGACAGCTGATAGAAGTACAAGAACCTATGGGCGCTGATGAGATCACCAAGTGAGAAGAAATAGAGAGAGGAGACATAGGACAAAGCCTTGGGGGACCGACATTTAGGGAGCAGGATGTAGATAATAATCCAAGAAAGGAGATCCAGAATGAGTAGTTAGAATTAGGAAGAGAATTAGGAGAGTATTATTGTCACAAAAATCATGAGAGGAAAGTATCCTATTTATCTTCTAGAATTACCTGGACCTTTTTTCTTTGTTTTCATAATTGAATTTTGATAAAATTGGTTTCCTTTGTTATCCTATGTATTTCATTTTATGCATTTAAAAACATTATTCTGAGAACAACTCCACAGGTTTCACCATAATGTAGAATCCATGACAGACACAAAAAATGTTAAGAACACTTGCTTAGAGAGAATCATTTGAGTATAGTGATCAAAAAATTAATGTTTCCTACCTCCCGTTGATCTTTTTTTTTTTTAAGTGAGAAAGGAAAACTAAAGTCTTCAGTACATGTATATGTAGTCTAGCAAAACATACTTCCACATTGGCCATATCCAAAAATGTATGTCTCTTTCTATTTTAAGTTCATCACCTCTTTGGTTTGTTTCAACAGTATTCTTTTAGACTTGTGGTTTATCATTGCACTGATCAGAGTTTTAAAGTTAGAAAAACCCAGTTTAAAGGAATTTAGTTTTAAAAAAGGGGGTGGGTAGTGAGAAATAAAGCTGTCTGGTATGAACAGCTTTTTCAGTAAGTTTTAACAGTGAAGAGGAGAAAGATGGAAGAATAACTGGATAGGCAGGAGGGATTAAGGGAAAGCTTATATAGCCTCTGTGAGAAATGATACTCTCACTTCCACAGACTGGATAGTAACATGTCACGTTGGTGGTGCAGTGAATAAAGTAAATAGAGTACATATCTTGGAGTTGAGAAGACCTGAGTTTAAATTCTCCTTTATTTGCTAACTAGATGAACTTCACTTAACTTTTAGCCTCAGTTTTCTCAAATGTCAAATGGAGATAATAGTACCAACTTCATAGGGCTGTTATGAGGATAACAAAATAACACATTATTGAACTTTGCAAACCTTAAAGCATTATGTAAATGCTATAGCTTTTATCATTAATATTTATCCATGAGGGCGGAGCCAAGATAGCTGAGTAGAAGCAGCAAGGTTTCGCAGCTTGCACATAGCCACATCAAATACCCATAAAATATGACTCTAAACAAATTTTAGTGTTCCAAAACTCACATAAAAATGCAGAAAAACACATCTCCCGCTGAAGGCAGCTCGGCACAAAGGGCTCAGGGCAGCACCCTGAGAGTCAAAACCAGCCCAGCCTGAAACCCCGGCTTGGCCCCAGGGCGGCCAGGACAAGCCGCAGCTGGAGCCTTCAGAAGAGTGGATCAGAGGCAGCTGTGGCGGTTTCCAGACTTATCAAGCCATAAGAATCAAGGACTAAGTGAAAGGTCAGTGGATCTCAGCTAAATTTTGGGGAGAAAAGTGGTCCAGCCCAACTGCCTCAAGGGCAAGGAAGCAGCAGCCCTGCAAGCCACCTCCATGTGGCTGCTTCAGAGCTCCTAGCCTGCAGAATGCAGGGGAACCAAGCAATCGTTCAGAGGCTAAATGCTCTTGCATTGAGCAGCCTGGATCCAGATCATCATCTTGGGTGGTGGTCCTGGGGTGTGTGCCAAAGCTGGTGGGGGCTGCAGCAGCCAACAATAACTCCAGCAGCTGCAAAAACCCCAACAATTTGGGACAGAGCTTTCCCCCCTGGAAGCAGGGTTCCACAGAGCTAAAAAATCAAGTACTTTCACTGGCAACATGAGCAGGCAAAGGAAGCAAAGTAAGAACAGCAACTGAACTCTAGAATCCTTTTTTAGGGACAAAAAGGATCAAAGTATGGAACAGGAGGAGGACAACACAGTCAGAACTCCCGCACCAAAACTTCCAAGAAACATGAAGACAGCCTAAAAGCCATATTCAGCTTAAGAAGGATTTTGAAAACCAAATAAGAGAAGTGGAGGAAAAATTGGGAAGAGAAATGAGAATGATGCAAGAAAATCATGAAAAGAGAGTCAACAACCTGACTGAAGAAAATAACACCTTAAAAAATAGATTAACTCAAATGGCAAAAAAGCCCCAAAAAGCCAATGAGGAGAAGAATGCCTTAAAAAGTCGAATTTGCCAGATGGAAAAAGAATCTCAAAAGCTCGTTGAGGAGAATAATTCCTTCTGAATTAGAGTAGAGCAAATGGAAGCAAATGACTTTATGAGAAATCAAGATACTATTAAACAGATCCAAACAAATGAAAAAATAGAAGGCATTGTGAAATAT
>CM053583.1:120742417-120762177 GCA_028627135.1 Pseudochirops cupreus | reverse complement strand
AAAAGAAATCATAAGGAACTTATCAAAGTTGAACTATTTATATGCCAACATGGAAAAACAATAATTTTAACTTAGGAAACTTTTCTTAGTATGAGGATAGGTGAAGGGAATATAAATGTATATATACATATACATACATATATGTCTATGTAGTAGGGTTTATATATGCGTATGAACACATATCTGAGTATGTGTATATATGTGCACATAGAGGGCACAGGATCAATTGAATAGGAAGGGACTATACTTTAAAAGGTGAAATTCTGAGTTGGGAGAGGATTAGAATGAGAGGAGCCAGGGAGAGACAGAATGAGGTTAATTATCTCATATAGAAGAGGCTAGGGATAATTGTTACAATGGAGGGGAAGAACAGGAAGGCAAAAGGGAATGGGTCAACTGTACTCTCATTGAATTTGGCTTAGGGAAGGAATGACATAAACTCTAAACTGGGTATCTTGCCACACAGGAGAGTAGGGGGGATGGGGATGAGAAGTGAGATGATAGAGGGGAGGGCAGGTTGGGGGGGAGAGTTGCTGGAAGTACACACTTTTGTGAAGGGACAGGGTAGAGAATAGAACAAGGGAGGGGTGGGATAGAAAGGAGGGACATATAATCAATCTCTCACAATATGTCTACTGTGGAGATGTTCTGCATAATTACACACGTACAGCCTGTATTGAATTGCTTGTCCTTCCAGTAGGGGTGGGTGATGAGGGAGGAAGGGAAAGAATCTAAACTTGAAAGTTCTATAATCAAATGTTAAAAATATATATGTATGTATATATTATTGTTATTATTATTAACTACATCCAATTGAGAATTAAGATATACAGGCACTGGGGTAGGGAGACCCATCTTGCCCTACCAGAAAGTCAGAGGGGTAATGGGGGAGGACATAGGAGAGAGCAGATTGGGGGAGGGGCTATACAGTGGGATTGCTGTTTTGGGGTGGTGGGTAGGGGAAAAATGGGGAGAAAATTAGTAACTCAAAATCCCATGGAAATGAGTGATGTAAACAAAAAAATTAATTAATTTCAAATTTTAAAAAATATTTATCCATGAAAAGGGACCCCCTTTGCACATGTAATGGAGAAATAAGAGCATGTTTCTTCTTCTTGAGAAGAAGAGGGTTCCCCACAAAGCCATTTTGCCCATTTTCTAGACTTCTAAATATAACATAGGAAAGCAAATAAAACAGAGTAGTATAGTTGTTCAATAAACCTAGTCTCCAGTTAGTGAGGAGAGGAATCACCATTTAACAAAAACTCCTGGGAGAACTGTATGGTAATCTGACAGAAATTAGATTTAAACCAATACCTCACACCTCCAAGGGAAATATGACCTAGATATAAAAAGCAACATTATATGTAAAGGTTTTAGAGGAGAAAGAAAGAAATTACCTTTCAGGTATGTGTTTAGAAGGGTTCATAACCATATTCACGATAAATGCCAAAGAAGATCACAAAAGATCAAATGATAATTTTGATTATATAAGATTTAAAAGTTTTGACATAAACAAAAGTAATGTAAAAATTAGAAGGGAAACTGGTAACTGGGTAGGGGAAGGTCTTTGCAAAATAAAAGTCTCATATCCAAGATTTTCAAACATAGTTAATGTGGCCATTTATTTTGCTCAACTATGCATGTTAATAGTGCGAATTTTGTTTGTTGTGGTTCATTTGGCCAGGATAGATTATAAATATAAGTAAAATAAATATTTACTTTTTAAAATTCAAGTAGGGGCGGCTGTGTGGCACAGTGAATAGAGCACCAGCCTTGGAGTCAGGAGGACCTGAGTTCAAATGTGACCTCAGACACTTAACACAAAAAACTAGCAGTGTGACCTTGGGTAAGTCACTTAACCCCAATTGCCCTACCTTCCCTCCTCCAAGAAAAAAAAGCAAAAAGAAAAATTCAAGTAGCAAGTTTTTTTTTAATCAATCTGTGTCTCCCACCAACCATCCCTCCTCCCTGTGTGGGATACGAGACCTCTACCCAAATGAAACCAGAGGTTTCTCAAGGCAAAAAAATCCGGGAGCTCTTTATTCTAGAAGCAAATCTCGTGAGAGTTGGGCATCACCTACCCCAGAGCAAGCTGGTATAGGGAGGCACTGTGCAGAGAGCAAGCAGGCAGTTATATACCCTTATACAAACAATCCTAAGAAAATCCACAAAATTCAAAGAAAACCCCACAAAATCCCTCCCCAGGATCTGGACCCTCATTCCCATTAGAGGGATGTATGGCCTCACATTCTAAATACCCAATGCAAACACATATTTCAGCTATTTTCCTTATTTAACAAAGGAAAGTGGTTAAAGAAGGGTATAGAAGGCAGAAGGGGGGAAGTACCACCTGATTTCCCCAAAATCAGGTGATTTACAAGAAAATGAAACTCGGGCCTAGTGGGGGTTAGAACCTAGCTTGATTTGGAGTGACTGTTGTTCCCATCTTATGAGAATACTTTCATCCATTTCACTCATCTCTGACATGAACAATACTGTAAGACTAAATGAATGAATGCATATATGAAACCCTCAAGACATATGTTCATAAGCTTACAAAACAGATTCCAACATTAGCTATATCTGAAATGTCTTTTTCTGCATTTTAAGTTCATGATCTTATTGTTAGGACGTGAATGACATATTTCTTCTTCAGGCCTCTCAGCTCATGGTTTACCATTGATCAGAATTCTTAAGTCTTTCAAAGTCATTTTTCCCTATAATGTTATTATCATAGTACAAATTGTTCTAATCTTGTTCACTTTGTTCTACATTGTTCAGTTTATAAAAGTCTTCCCAGATATCTCTGAGATTGTCCATTTCATTATTTTTATGGAATAATTATGCCATTATATTCACATGCCATGTGTTTATCCATTTCCCAGTAGAACATAAGCGAAGCAAATGAATGAATGAATGAAGTGTTTACTAAGAGTATATTCTGTATTAAGCACTGGGAATACAAATAGGAAAGACACTCTTTGTTCACAAGGAGCTCACTTTCTAATGGGGAGGAGGTAACGTGTTTGGAAGGTCTCAGCTGCAAGTCAGATGCAAAGGTTCCATGGCCTTTAGTAAGCAGTGGCAAAGATGCAAAAGAAGACACCACCATAGTTTCTGATTTTTTTGGCTAACATGTTAAGAAATGCTATAAATATTTCTCTGTGTGTGTGTGTGTGTGTGTATAGTTCCTTTTTCTCTCTTTGACTTCTTTGGGCATAGGCCAGATAGTGTTTAGATAAAACAGGGTATGCCCAGTCTGGCAGCCTTCTGGGAATACTTCCAAATTGCTTTACAGAATGGCTAGATCAATTAAGGATGCCACCATTAATGCACTAGTGGTTTTGCTTTCCCACAGTCCTTCCAATATTTGTCATTTTTCCTCTTTTATCATCTTTGCCCAGTCTGACAGCTATGGAGTAGAACCTCAGAGTTGTTTTAATCCTCATTTCTGTAATTATTAGTGATTTAGATTTTTTTTAAATAAAGTTATTGATATTTCTTCCTTTGAAGGAATTGAAAGATGTCTGGCATGTTCTTGACCATTTATCTTCAGCTTTTGTTCTTATAGCCTTGAATCTTTATCTTAGAAATGAAACTTTGGGGTGGCTAGGTGGTACAGTGAATAGAGCACCAGCCCTGGAGTCAGGAGGACCTGAGTTCAAATGCGGCCTCAGACATTTAATATTTTCTAGCTGTGTAACCTTGGGCAAGTCACTTAACTCCAGTTGCCCTGCTTTCTCCCCCCTCCAAAAAGCACACAAAAAAATGAAACTTCTGTCAGAGAAACATAATGCAGAGATGTTTTTCCAGTTACCTGATTACCTTCTAATTTTTACTATGTTAATTTATTTGTGCAAAAACTTTTAAATGTTATATAATCAAAAGTGTCATTTTATCTTTTGGGAATCATCTTTGTCACCTATCATGAACTCTTCCCCAACCATGGGTCGGAATGGTAATTGCTTCCTTGTGCCTCTTAACTCCTTATCCTTTTGTGATCTTTTGTGTCTAATTCACATATACATTTAGAATTTATCTTGGTATATGGTATGAGATATAGATCTAAAACCATTCTCTGCTAGACTGCTGTCCAGTTTTCCCCCAGTTTTTGTTAAATATTGATTCCTTTCCCTAGTAACTAGGGTCTTTGGGTTTATCAAATACTATTATACTCTATTTGTTTGCAGATATAGTTTGTTCTATGGATTGACCTCCCTTTTAGAAAAAATCAAGGTCAGATTGCTTTAATGATTGCCATATGTAGTACAGTTTGAGATCTCATACTGATAGATGCTCCACTTTCTTCATTATTATGTTAAGATTCTTAACCTTTTGGTCCTCCATTTGAATTTCTTGTTATTTTTCTAGCTCTATAAAATGTTCTTTTGGGAGTATGATTAGTATAGCACTGAATAAGTATTGTTATTTTTGTTATCTTGGCTTGGCCTACTTATGAAGAGTTAATGTTTCTCAAATTATTTTTATTATTTTTTAGAGAAAAACATTTTAAAATTAGGTTTTGTTTTCTGTAACTTAAGGATAGAGTGCAAATTTGGAAAGTTTCCAATATTAATAATACCTGGACAGTTTCATCTTCTCTTCTATATTCCTACAAAGAAATGAGATTTTTTAAAAGTTTTGTCAATGAACTCTCTAATGTTCTTTGGGGGTTCTCTATGAGACACATTCTATAGCTTCTTGATTAGTGCATTTCCTCCACCACCATCACCACATTAGCCAGCAAATGATATGTAGTGATTTTATCCACCCATCATTTGGTTTAGGCAAGAGACATGACTTAAATTCTGAGGTTCCCCAAGCAAAATGTTGCAAAAGGTTTTCTCTTCCCCTCTCTTCATTTCAGTTTACTCTTTCTAAAAATGTTGACAACATACAATTTATGAAGCCATGATCTTTTGGGGATGGGCAGGGGAAGTTGGATATATGATTTTTTTCAATGTAGAGGACTCCTACTTTGGAATTTACCTCCACCAGTGCAATCCACAAAATCATTGTCAACTTAGAGCTTCTGAGAGTTGCCTGGGGACACCATAAGGTTAAACATTTCCCCATGGTTATATAGCTAGTGTACCTCAAGAGGCAAGACTTGAACTTAGCTTGAACTTAACTCTTCTTAACTCAAAGGCCTACCCAACAACCCATTATGCACAGGTTATTTAGTTGGTTACCCTCTCATGCTATTTCATGTTCAGTGGCATAACTAGTCATTCATAGTATCATAGAGTTAGAAGGACCTTGGAGAAGTCCATTCCTAACCCATTCCTTTATTTTACAGAGGAGAACACCAAAGACCATAGAGAGGAGAGAGGTGCATTGCTCAAACTCACACAGTGAGTAGTAGAACTGGCATTCACACTCATATCTTTGACTCCAAATCTATTCATTCAACAAACAGGCACCTACAGTGCACAAGATCTTGTTCCAGGTACTGTGGATATTGCTAAAAACAGAGTTGGTGGCAGGTGTATTTCCTTATCTTCCTTATCTCTAAGATATCCTTTTCTCCCCTGGATATCCCAATCACCCATTTCTTCTTAAAACTTAAAAATCTGCAACTTTTCTGATTGAAGTTAATTGCTACCCTAGGATCTGCTAGGGGTGAGGAGCCTACGGCCTTGAGGTCACATGAATCAAAAGGTCACACTTAAGGATCTAGAAGGCTACATGTAGCCTCTAGGCTGCAGGTTCCCTACCCCTGTGCTATATAATTGGGATGGAAAATGAGTCTCAGCTTAAAAAAGAAAAAAAAAGTTAGCAATGTGCATTTCACACAGTGGATACATAAAATGTTTGTTGATGTTTAATTTCTCATCAACATATATTTAAAACTTAGCAATAACTATTACTAATAGGCCAAAGGATTATATAAATGTTGTATTCCAAGAATCTTATAAGGAACTCGGATGTCATTTGCCTTACCTCTAGCTGAACATTGTCTACAACATGGCAGACAAGCAAGCAGTCATCTAGCCTCTGCCCAAAGACCCCCAGGGAAATAAAATCCATTCCTTTGCTGGTCAACCTCTTCTACATCTGGGCAGTCTCAATTAGAAAAGGATTTTTTGTCCTGATATTGAGCTTAAATTGGAATCTCTGCAGCTTCTTCTTGTTTTTCCTAGTTCCATTCTTTCTGGGACCTACAACAAAACAAACCCCAAATCTCATCCCTCTTCCACATGACAGCCTTTGAA
The DNA here is from genome assembly GCA_028627135.1 of Pseudochirops cupreus. NCBI lineage: Eukaryota > Metazoa > Chordata > Mammalia > Diprotodontia > Pseudocheiridae > Pseudochirops > Pseudochirops cupreus. The sequence continues at coordinate 120,755,959 of CM053583.1, read as the reverse complement.
ATATTTGAAAAGAGCCTTCATGTTTCCAGTGTTCAGTCTTCTCTTATCCAGACTAACTCTCCACGGTACCTCTAAAGGCTCCTATATGCCATGATCTTGTTCTCCCACCATGCTGGTTGCCCTTTTATCTTTATACTCTAGTGTGTCCATGTCTTTCCTAAAACGTGGTGACCAGTAATGAGCTCAGTATTCCAGAAGGTGAGAAGAGTACAGTAAGGCTAGCACATCATTCATTCTGAGCATTCTTTTTCTCATGGTTTAGCCTAGGTTAGTATTGGCTTTTTAAAAGTCAATACCACAAGTACAACTGTAGCTAAAATCCTCTTTCTGAACAAATTTGAGCTCAAAGAAAGCTGACATATTTACCTGGTGATAGGGTAACGATGTGAGACCATAAAGTGATGAACAGCCCCAGAGGTCATTTAGCAAGGCCAACTCCTCAGAGTCATCTTGTCCTATACTTCTCCCACCTACTAGATAACTGTTTGGGGTGAAAACTAGGTCACTTGGATAAAAATGTTTCCTTTGATAGCTATAATGCCTGTGCCATTGCTTACCTTCTTTACCTGTGAGGACTAAGCTCTTAAAACAAAAAGTTACAGAGAGGTTGGCAAGGGCGGCTACTGAACCACAGTATCCTGGTTCTGGATTTACTTTATAAACAAAAACACATTAACTCAAACTAATTGGAGAAAAAATCAGTCTTTATTTGTAGAAAGTTTGGTTTGAAGATATTTGTAAAAGAAAAATGCCAATGTATTCCTTTTGGATACATAGATAACAGGATCTAGCAGTGTTGACTAGTAGAAATCCTTAGAGGAATATACTTAGTGAGTAGTTGAGCGAGCCTGTGACTATGATAACGGAGCATGTTGCGTTAGAAAGAACTCTTGTCTTTGTAGTCAGAAAATTTAAGTTCAAATCCTGCCTCTTGGTGACCCTTTTAGATCTATTATCATTTTTTAAAATAATGAATAGATGTTTCTGAAAGACTTGTAGGTGCTAGAAATTAATTTATTCATGTATCCTTTCTTTGTGCAATCTTGTTTACTTAACACAGCAAATAATGTATAGAGGCAGCCAGGTGATTTAATGGACTGCCTCAGACTCTTACTAGCTGTGTAATCTTGAGCAAATCACTTAAGACTTGTCAGTCTTATATTCCTTCTCCATGAAATGGAGTTAATAATGACCTCTACTTCACAGGGTTGTGGTAAAGATACAATAAGATAACTTTCCAAAATGATCTGTTACCTTAAAAAATGCAACATGAATTTTAGCTATTATTGTTAAAATGCAGAAACAAACTTCAGCTCAGTGCTTTCATACTGTAGCAAATTCTAAAAGGTCTGAATCTGAATTAGGGAGCTTTTCCTTATGCCAGTGGGCCATTCAAATGCCACCACTGAGCTTCCTAACCTTGGGTGACAAAACCTAGTGACAGTCAGTAGCCAAATGGAGTTTCACAGCCAACTGTTAACTTTTCATGTGGTATTGGATGAAATTAGGCGAGGAATCAGATTATCAAGTTCCAAAGAAGTGACTCTAAAAATATTTACAGCCTATATGCAGGATTGGTTGGGGTTTCTCTGTTAAATCATCTGAGCAGGCAAAGAGTGAACAGATCTTTTGACAGTCCCCATACCTTCCTTTGGCTAGATCTATTTAGTAAGGACTCCATGGTTCTAGAGTCTGGCCAAGTATCTCCCTATTGGACAATAGATTTTAGAGTTGGGACTAACCAGAAAGGCTACCCAATACATTCAACAGATTGGGAAACTAAGGCCCAAAGAAGATAAATGGCTTATCTAAAATACAGTGGTTCTTTAGCTGTTTACCTATAGTATTTTAATTTGGGGCTTTTGGGGCTTCTTGACTAAACCTGTACATGAAGAATATGCCTTTCAGGCTGGTGACCAAGAATAAATAAACAAGGGAATTTGTGGCCCACCCTGTCTTAGTAAAAGATATAGAGAGCTATAAAACTGCTGGTCAGTCTCATAAATATTGAATAAAGAACTTGGAATTTTTGTTCTCAATGACAATAGGTCTTGGTTTTTATCCATTTATTGACTTTATATCTCCTCTTGCTGTTCAGTTCCCTGCCCTACGTTCCCTTTCAATTTGGTTTCCATTGAAGTATGCTCTCAATTATATCTTTGCAATCCACCAAATTGAATTCTGAAGTAAACTCATAATGATAAATCTTTTCTAGGTAATACACAATAGATTATAGTGTGCAGAATGTTCATACTTTACCCTAAAGAAAAAACAGGTCCAAAAAACAGGAGGAAAATTTTCCTTAATGGAAAAATTCTCAGAGGTGATTTATCTAGAAAATGATTGAGTAACCATTCTTTAGGTAAAATTCCTAAAGGGTCAGACAAACTTAAGGTAATAGAGAGAGACTTTTCTGCTAGTGATTTTCTTTCTAAGGTTATAGTAAAGTGTAAATTTGAAATTATAAAGAGTTCTCTGAGTGGAATGTAGTGAATTCATTGTTTAGTATTAGGTGACTCCTTGATAAATGACTGGGGACTGTTTGCTAACACAAGTAAAGTTGAAGGAAACATTTAATAGCTGTCCAAAGGAACAAAGAGTATTTTTTAAAAGGAATTGAGCTTATTTCAAAACTAAGCTGAAGGCAAGTTTCTCTAATAAAGGCCTCATTTCTCAAGTATACAGGTAATTGAGCCTAATTTATCAAAGTAAGAGCCATTCACCAATTGATAAATGGTCAAAGGATATAAATAAGCCATTTTCAGATGAAGAAATCAAAACTACATGGAAAAAGTACTCTAAATCACTATTCATTAGAGAAATACAAATTTAAAAACTCTAAGGTAACACCTTACACCTATCAGATTAGCTAACACTGCAGAAAAAGAAAATAACAAATGTTAGAGGGAATGTGACAAAATAGGTACACTAATGCATTATTGATAGAGTTGTGAACTGATCCAGCCATTCAGGAGAACAATTTAACATTATGCCCAAAGGACTGTAAAACTGCTATACTCTTTGACCTAGCAATACCACTGGGGGGCAGGGGGGGTCTGTATTCCTAAGAGATCAAAGAAAAAGGGTAGCTATTTTTGTGGTGGCAAAGAGTCAGAAATGGAGGAGATGCCCATCATTTGGGGAATGGTTGAACAAATTGTGGTATATGATTGCCATGGAAAATATTTTGCTATAAGAAATGACAAGGGAGCGGCTAAGTGGTGCAATGAATAGAGCACTGCCCCTGGAGTCAGGAGGACCTGAGTTCAAATCTGACCTCAGACACTTAACACAAAAACTAGCCATGTGACCTTGGGTAAGTCATTTAACCCCAATTGCCCTGCCTTCTCCCCTCCAAAAACAACAAAAAAAAAATGACAAGATAAATGGGTTGAGAGAGACTTGGGAAGACTTATATGAAATGTTGCAAAGTAAAGTGAACAGAACCAAGAGAACATTGTACACAGAAACAATATTATAATGATAATCAACCGTTAAAGACTTGGCTACTGGCTCTATAAAATGATCCACAACGTGATAAAAAAAATCTTGTGGTAAAACAGTGCTGTCCACCTACAAAGAGAGACTGATACAAATTAAAGCATGTTGCTTTTTCATTTTCTTTGTTTTTATTTTTTTCAATATGGTTGATGGGGAAATGTTTTGCATGACTTCACATGTATCATCAATGTGAAATTCACAGCACCAATAGCAGCTATGAATATGCTGGAATAGTTCTGAATCACAAAATAAAGCAGAGACTTCATATAGAAGACAGAAGCAAAACATTTATTCTGATGCCAGAAAGCCAAATCCCAACGTCAGAAAACCAAATTCATCATGGTAACAAAGAAATCTATACACAATAACACTGCAGAGAGTAGCACCATCCCAAAGCCTTCCCACAAACAAACACTCATAAGCCTAGCTGTCTTCTTGCCTGCGTCCTCTCTCTCCCTCCATCTAACTGCTCTGACTCCCAGCTTCCTCTCAGCTCTGCTCCATCCTTCTGTTCCCCACATTCAGCAAACTCCTCCCACCACAGGCTCTAAGTGATTATATTCGGTCTATTAAGGGGCAAGGAAGATCTCCAAATTACCATTACCATTACACATATATAATGGATATCATATTGCTTTTCACTGGGTAAAAGAGGGACAGAAGGTAGGAAAAGAATTTGGTATTCAAAATAAAAAGTGAATTCTTAAACACGGGGAAAAGTTAAGCTATAGGATAAAAATGCAGTTTGTCTTTTAAAAGGGTCTTCTTGTAATAGAGAAGCAAACCTGAATATTTTAAGCAAAGTTAATACTTCACTTTACATAAACATCCATTGACAGAATATCCCTAAGCAAACCAATGAGATTTTTGTCGGAAAGTTGTTTTTTATTTTTACCAGTGGGTTGTAATGTGTTCATGGAAAGTATCATGTTATGTTTATGTTAATTATTAGAACAACATGCAGAATATCTGATATAGAGACTAGAGAAAGGGAAAGTGGATTTCTCTGCACATATTTTCTTTCTAGCTGTGAGTACATGTTTTTTCCATCCTGGAAAGTTTTCTTTCTGCATCTCCCATTTAAAGAATTCTCAGTCTCCTTCAAAGTATAATTCAGATACCACTGCCCTTAGGAGTACTCTCCTGAATCCCTGGCCTGTTAGAGCTCTCCCCTCAAAAAATGTACTTTGTATTTAGTCTCTAAATATTGTGTATGTACTTACCTTTGTACAGGTGGTTCTTCTCATTTGAATGTAAACTTCTTAAATGCAGAAATGCTAATATTTTTGTGTTAGTATCCCCAGAAATATAGTAGATATATAGTAGGTTATTTATAAAGGCTTATTGAAATGAACCGAACTGATTTGCTTTGTGCATTTTTTTCCAGAGGTCCCATATGTGCCTATTGACATCGCATTATTTTGGCTTCTGACTACCTAGAGCAGTGGTTCTCAACCTTCCTAATGCTGCGACCCATTAATACTTGTATGTGGGCATATCTGCATGTGGGCGGACCTGCCTGGAGACGGATAGAGGAGTTGTGTCTTGGTTTCTAAGACCATCGGAAATATATGTTTTCCAGTGGTCTTAGGCGACCCCTGTGACCCCTGTGAAAGGGTCGTTCGACCCCCAAAGGAGTCGCAACCCATAGGTTGAGAACTGCTGAGAACTTGCTATTATTGGCCCTTGCCATTTATTATTTGAGCTTGTTTCATGAGAAGGTTGCCACCTTCTACCATGCTGTAAAAACAGTGACTCAATCATATGTCATCCTTGTACTCCTTTCCTTCCATTTTTGATGAAAAAGGAGTACTGTTTTCACTACTAAAATATTTTATACATTATTCAGTGAACACCTTTTTAAATGTGTCAACAGAAATATCTACATAACAATGAAATGCAGATTTTTGTGGTATTATCACACTAGGTGTCACTGGATAGCACAACACTTTGCTATGCCCTTCCTTTCTGTCCCTCTTCCCTTCCCTCTACCCTTCCCTTCCTTTCTGTGTTCTTTCTTTCCTTCCCCCTTCCCTTCCCTGTGTAGCCTCTGGGACCTAAGCTCATACGTTTTTTGCAGTACCACATTCAAATGGCTCATTTTTCCAAGTGACTCTCACTCTCACTAAGCCTTTAGTACAAATTTTATGGTTCTGCTTTGAGGAATTAAAGGATCATTCATAGAACTAATCTTATTCAGTGCCCCTAAGGGAGTTCACTTCACAGTTAAAATTGCAGTCTTCACAGTAGGTTTTGTGGAAATAGAAAACTCCTCAAAGCTTGTCCTTCCATGTACTCTAATCTCAAGCAGCAACATGCACACGTGAGAATGAAATTATTCATGTAAGAATAAAATAATTTATAAAAATAATTTATAAAAAGAGAATCACAAAATATATCCAGCAGCAGTAGATAGCAAAACAGGGCAGTTAAGTTTTTTCTAGCTCTACCTAAACAAAAGAAGGGGAAACAATAGGAGGGAAAAAGAAGATGTTCTTCAATCAATACTTCATAGCATAGGGGAATGAGAATTTATTCCTTGTCTGGCCCTTATTCTAATCAGGCTGCTTCAGTCTCTTCCGCCTCCTCTAGATGATGGTATCCACCTCCCCTTTTACATTCCATTAAACAGTCCCCTTTCTGGTCTCCTCTGAGTACCACAAACTTTATACTGCTACAAGCTCTCCTCCCTGTTCATAACCAAACAAGGAATTGAAAGAATAACAGAAGATAAAATGGGCAATTTCAATTACATAAAATTAAACAGCTTTTGCACAATTTTTGGGAAAAAAATCTTTGAATCAGGTTCCTCTGATAAAGGTATAATTTCTAGGATATATAAGGAACTGACTTAGATTTTTAAAAATAAGAGCCACTCCCCAATTGATAAATTATCAAAGTATGTGAATGAGCCATTCTCAAGAGAAAAAATCCAAACTCTATAGCTATATGAAATAATGTTCCAGCTTACTAATAATTAGAGAAATGCCAATTAAAGAAAACTCTGAGGGCCAGCTAGGTGGCGCAGAAATAGATTCCAGCCCTGTAGTCAGGAGGACCTGAGTTCAAATGTGGCCTCAGATATTTAACACTTACTAGCTGTGTGACCTTTGGCAAGTCACTTAACCCCAATTGCCCTGCCCTCCTACCTCCAAAAGGCAAAACAAAAAGAAGAAAAAGAAAAAAAACCTCTGAGTTTTTATCTCCTGGCTTGCTGATTGACAAAATTCACAAAAAAGAAGAATGAAAAATGTTGAAAAGACTGAGAGAAAACAAGTACACTGATGCACACTTATGAGATTGCCTATAACCATTCTGAAAATCAGTTTGGAACTGTGCCCCCAAATTACTATACCATACATACCCTTCAACCCAGAGGTACCCCTACTAGATCCATACCCTAAAGAGATCAAAGAAATAGGAAATTATCCTGTATGCACAAACATATTTATAACAGACGAAGAACTAGAAACTAAAGAGGTGCCTTCCAATTGGATAGATGGCACAGTGGTTAGAAGCACCAGGCATGGAGTCAGGAAGACTTGAGTCCAAATGTGACCTCAGACACTTACTATCTGTGTGACCCTGAGCAAGTGTCTTATCCCTGTTTGCCTCAGTTTTCTCATCTGTAAAATGAACTGGAGAAAGAAATGGCAAACCACTGCAATATCTTTGCCAAGAAAACTCCAAATGGGATTAAAAAGTTGGACACAACTTGACTAACAATAACAACATCAATTAGAGAATGACTGGACAAAATTATGACATGTGAATGTAATGGAATATTGTGCTGTTTATAATAAAGGATAAAAAAGACAGTCTCAGAGAAACTGGGGAAGACTTCTTTCACTTCTTACTGATGCTAACATTTCTAGTACAGTATTGAGTAATAGAGGTGATAGTGGACATCCTTGTTTCACCCCCAATTTTATTGAAAATTCTTCTAGCTTATACCCATTACATATAATGCTTGCTGATGGTTTTAGGTAGATGCTACTCAAGAGTTAAAGGAAAACTCCATTGATTCCTATGCTGTCTAGTGTTATTAATGGGAATGGGTGTTGTATTTTGTCAAAAACTTTTTCTGCATCTATTGAGATAATCATGCTTTCTGTTAATTTTGTTATTAATATGGTCAGTTATGCTGATAGTTTTACTAATATTGAACCAGCCCTGCATTCCTGGTATAAATCCTACCTGGTCATAGTACATTTTCCTCATGATAAGTTCCTGTAATCTCTTTGCTAATATTTTATTTAAATTTTTTGCATCTATGTTCATTAAGGAAATTGGTCTATAATTTTCTTTCTCTGTTTTGGCTCTTCCCAGTTTGGGTATCAGCACCATATTTGTGTTATTAAAAGCAGGGAAGACTTATTTTAAGTGATAAATAATGAAATAAGCAGAAAAAAAGAGAATAATTTATACTATAACAACATTGTAAAAAATGAACAATTTTGTAAGACTTAAGAATGCTGATCAATACAGTGATTAATTATTATAACAAGGGACAAGTGTTAAAAAATACAGTGCACCTCCTGACAGACAGATGATGGAGTACATATGAAGAATGAGCAACATTTTTTGATAAGGACAATATGAGAATTTGTTTTGCTGGTCTATGGACATCTATTACTAGGAATTTGTTTTTCTCCTTCTTTTCAAGTAGGGAAGAAGGCAAAGTATAGAAAAAGTGCTTGATAATTGAAAAAATTAAATTTAATTACGTATTTTAAAAAGAGGGAAGAAAAAGCTCCCATACCGTGGACAGCCATTAACAAATAGCTGTCTTCCCACCCAGGTGGCTTTAAGCTTTTAAGAGGACTTACGGTAGCAAAGAGCTAGAAACAAAGCAGATGCTTATTGATTAGGGAAGGACTAAGTATTTGATGCATGAATGTAATAGAATATTACTACCCTATAAGAAATGATGAATATGAAGAATTCAAAGAACCATGAAAAAAACTTTAAATGAACTGGTATAGAATGAGGTGAAAAGAATAAAACAAACAACATACACTATGGCTACTACAGCGTAAATAGAAAGAACAGCAACAAAAACAAACAAAAATCCAGAAAATGACCAGTGTGTAATTATGACCAAGCTTGGCCACAAGAAAAGATACGTAAGTAGCCTTCCCTCCTTTCTTTAAAAGAGAAGGGACTATAAGCACAGAACATTGCATATGCTGTCTAACTAAATATCTCTGACCATTTTTCAATTGGGGAATGACATCTGTTCTTATAAATTTGACTCAGTTCTCTATAGATTTGAGAAATGAGACCTTTATCAGAGAAATTTATTATAAAGTGTTTCCCACTTCTGATTTCCTTCTAATCTTGGCTGCATCGGATTTATTTACACAAACCTTTTTAATTTAATGTGGTCAGAATTATCCATTTCACACCCCATAATGCTATCCCATGTTTGATCATAAATTCTTTCCTTATCCACAGTTCTGACAAGTAAACTATTTCATGGTCCTCTCATTTTCTTCCGATAATACCCTTTATGTCTAAATCATGTGCCCATTTTGACCTTATCTTCATATACCCTGTGAGATGTTGATCTATACCTAGTTTCTGCCAAACTTGCTTTCCAGTTTTCTCAGCAATATTCACGGGATAGGGAGTTTGGTGTTGATACAGCTTCATTATCTACTGTACGTTTTAGCAAGATGTTTCCTGCCTATCTTTCTAATTAGGTGTATTTTTGCTTTTGCTTTTGCTTTGACTGAGATCATGATTGCTACTTTTGCTTCTTTTACTTCAGCTGAAGCATAACATTTTCTGCTCCAGTCCCTTACATTTTACTTCGTGTGTCTCTCTTCCTCAGGTGTTTTTATTATACAACATATTGTCAGATTCTGGTTTTTAATCCACTCTGCTATGCACTTTCATTTTATGGGTGAATTCATCCCATTCATACTCGGTTATGACTGCTTGCTGTGTATTTTTCTCCATCCTGATTTTTCCCGTGTCTCCTATCTCCCTATCTCCTTCCACCCTGTCCCTGCTCAAAAGTGTTTTGCTTCTTAACACCTCCTCCCACAATTCACCATCCATTCTATCAGTGCCCCCACTTCTCTTATCTTTCTCCTCTTCTGCTTCCCTGTAGGGTAAGAAAGATTTCCGTACCCAACTGAGTGTGTATATTATTTCTTCTTTGAGCTAATTCCAACAAGAGTACTGTTCAAGAATTGCCTGCCACCCCACCCATCTTACCTTCCATAGTAAAAATTCCTTAATATCTCTTTTCTTTAAGATAATTTACCCCATTCTACCTCTTCCTTCCTGCTTCTCCCAGTGCAGCTAGGGGAATTTAGAGATCTGGAGCTCCTGGAATCAGGAAATTACATGTTCAGGTCTTTGTCTTAAGAATACCACTTTGATAGCTGGGTGGAGGATGGATTTCAATAAGGAGATATTGAAGGCAGGAAAACTAATTAGATTATTTGAGTAGTTCAAGTGAGAGGTTGCTGAAGATCTGAACTAGGTTGTGATGTGATTGGAGGGAAGAAGATGGATGCTCAAGATAGCAAGGAAGTAGAATCAAAAGACTTAATCAATTGCATATAGGAAAGGGGACTATCACCAGTCATCTTGACTTGTGGCTTACCTTTGGACTCTAGTGACACTGGAGGAGAGAGTGAGGTTGATGACTGTACAACTCTAGCTCACTTCAATTCAGGCATAAGTCAAGACATCACCCTCATGTTCTCATTGGTCCTTGTTGAGAATAAAAGATAAACAACAACAATCTTTCTCACCCTTTAATTTTATCTTTTTTGAAATCATCCCATCTTAGTCAACTCATACCTGTACCCTTTGTATACCCCTTTCTAACTACTCTAATAATAAGATTCTTAGGAGTTACAAGTATCATCTTTCCATGTAAGAATGTAAACAGTTTAGCCTTATTGAATTCCTTATGATTTCTCTTTCCTGTTTACCTTTGCTTCTCTGGAGTCTTGTTTTTGAAACTAAGGTTTTCTATTTAGTTCAGGAATGCCTGAAAGTCCTCTATTTCATTGACTCTCCATTTTTTCCTAGAAAGGATTATACTCAGTTTTTCTAGGTAGGTGATTCTTGGTCGTAATCCTAGCTCCTTTGCCTTCTGGAATATCATATTACAAGTCCTTCTATGCTTTAAGGTAGAAGCTGCTAAATCTTGTGTCATCCTAAATACATAGACATTTGAATTGTTTTGTTCTGGCTACTTGCAGTATTTTCTATTTGTTCAAGGAGCTTTGGAATTTGTATATAATATTCTTGGGAGTTTTCATTTTGGGATCTCTTTGAGGAAATTATCAGTGGATTCTTTCCATTTCTCTTTTAACTTCTAGTTCTAGTATGCCCAGAGGGCTATAAATAATTGCATACCCTTTGACCCAGCAATACCACTGTTGGGATTATAGCCCAAAGAGATCACAGAAGTAGGAAAAGGACCCATATGTACAAAAATATTTATTGCAGCTCTCTTTGTAGTTGCAAAAAACTGGAAATATAAGGGATGCTCATCAATTGGGGACTGCTGAGCAAGCTATGGTATATGAATGTAATGGAGTACTATTGTGCTATAAGAAATGGGAAGGAGATGAACTTCATAATTACCTGGAGAGGCGTATACAAATTGATGCTAAGTGAGAAGAGCAGAACCAGGAAAAACTTGTACACAATCACAGACACATCGTACATATGATGACCAACCTTGATAAACTGGACTATACTCAACAACGCACAGCTAAAAGACAACTCTACAAGCCTCAGGATGAAAAGAGATATCTAAACTCAGAGATTATAGTATAAATGGAGACTGAAGCAAAACATGCTATCATACTTTTTCATGTCTGGTTTTGCTTTTTTTTTCCCAGTGATCACTCATTGGTTACAACCCTTCTATATAACCAAACTATTATACAATGTGAAAGTATTTGCAGATCCTATACGTGATTGCACGCCACCATGGGAGGGAGGGGGAAGGGAGGGGAGAAAATCTGAAACTCAAGTGATTGTGGAACTGAATCTTCTAAACTAAAAGTAAATAAACAAGTCATTCAAAAAAAAACACAAAAAAAACCAACTTCTAGTTCTAGGATATCAGACAAGTTTTCCTTGATCATTTCTTGAAATGTAATGTCTAGGCTCTTTTTTTTTTTATCTTGGCTTTCAAGTAGTCCAGTAATTCTTAAATGATCTCTTCTTGATCTATTTTCCAAGTCACTTGTTTTTCCAATGAGATATTTCACACTTTCTTCTAATTTGTTCATTCTTTTATTTGATTTGATTGTTTTTGGATGTCTCATGACAGCATTAGCTTCCATTTGCCCAACTTTTAAAAGAAATTATTTTCTTGGGGGCAGTTAGGTGGCACAGTGAATAGACTACCGGCTCTGGAGTCAGGAGGACCTGAGTTCAAATTTGGCCTCTAACACTTAACACTTACTAGCCATATGACCTTGGGAAAGTCACTTAGCCCCAATTGCCCAGCCCCTCTAAAAAGCAAAATAAATAAGTAAATATGTACATATATTTCTTCAGTGAGCTTTTGTATCTCCTTTTCCATTTGACCAATTCTGCTTTTTAAGGAGTTCTCTTCACTTCTCTTCAGAATGGTTGTGCCTCTTTTACTATTTGACCTATTCTGTTTTTTTTTAAGATATTATTTTCTTCAGTATTTTTTGGGCCTCCTTTACCAAGCTGTTAACTTTTTTTTCATAATTTCCTTGCATCCTTCTCATTTCTTTTTTTTTAACTTTTGTTTATTTTTAGTTTACATCATTGATTTCCACAAGATTTTGAGTTACAAATTTTCTCCCTTTCCCTTACCCACCCCCCCAAAACAGCAGTCCCACTGTATACCTCCTTCCTCAATCTGTTCTCTCCTATGTTCTCCCCCATCACCCCTCTGACTTTCTGGTAGAGCAAGATGAATCTCCCTATCCCAGTGCCTGTAAGTCTTATTTCCCAGTTGCATGTAAATAATAATAATAATAATAGTATATGTATATATGTATTTTTTTAACATATGATTTTAGAACTTGAAATTCTAGATTCTTTCCCTTCCTCCCTTGTCACCCACCCCCACTGGAAAGACAGGCAATTCAATACAGGCCATGCATGTGTAGTTACACAGAACATCTCCACAATGGACATATTTTATAACACTGACAATATTCCCCTCCTTTCTATCCCGCTCTCCCCTTGTTCTTTTCTCTACAATGTCCCTGTCCCTTTATAGAAGTGTGTGCTTCTAACAACCCTCCCCCCCAACCTGCCCTTCCCTCCATCCTCTCCCCTCTCATCTCCTTCCCACTGCTCTCCTGCAGGGCAAGATACTCATTTTAGAGTGTATGTCATTCCCTCCCCAAGCCAAATTCAATGAGAGTAAGGTTAACCCATTCCTTGCCTTCCTGTTCTTCCCCTCTATTGTAAGAGTTATCCCTTGCCTCTTCTGTATGAAATGATTGACTCCATTCTGTCTCTCCCTGTCTCCTCTCACTCTATTCCTCTCCCACCTCTTAATTTCAACTTTTAAAGTATCATCTCTTCCTATTCAATTGATCCTGTGCCCTCTATGTACACATATAAACATACTCCCATATGTATTCATATGCGTATATACCCTTCTATATATACATATGTATATATATACACATACATATATACATATATATGTATACATATATAAACACACACACATTTATATTCCCTTCACCTATCCTCATACTGAGAAAAGTTTCATAAGTTACAATTCTCATTTTTCCATGTTAGCATGTAAATAGTTCAACTTTGATAAATTCCTTATGATTTCTTTTCCATGTTTACCTTCTCATGCTTCTTGTGTTTGAATGTCAGATTTTCTATTCAATTCTGGTTTTTTTCAGCAAGAATGCTTGAAAGTCCTCCACCTCATTGAATGACCATATTTTCCCCTGAAACATTATACTCAATTTTGCTGGGTAGGTGATTTTTGGTTTTAATCCTAGCTCCCTTGATCTCCAGAATATCATATTCCAGGCTCTTCAGTCCCTTAATGTA
>CM053583.1:120716690-120741917 GCA_028627135.1 Pseudochirops cupreus | reverse complement strand
CATGCTTAGATTCTTTTTGTTCCCAAAAAAGGAATCTAAAGTTGGATGGCTGTGCTTGCTTTGCTTCCTTTGCTTGCTCATGTTGCCACTCAATTACTTGACTTTTGAGCTCTTTGCCACAGTAGAATTCTGCTTCCAGAGGGGAGAGCTTTGTCCCAAATCGCTGTGGTTTTCACGCCTGCTGGAGCTATTAGGAGGGTGCCATCTCTACAGCCCCCACCAGCTTTGGTTCACTGGTCATACACCTCAGAATCATCCCCCAAGACTGTGATCCAGATCTAGGCAGGTTAAGGCAAGAGTACTTAGCCCCTGAATGATCGCGTGGCTCCCCTACCATTTGTTGGCTGGGAGTTCTGAAGCAGCCATGTGGAGGCAGCAGGGCCGTGGCTTCTGTTGCTTCTCTCTCCAGGGGCAGAGGCTGTACCGCGCCTCTCCTGGCCCAGATCCAGCCGAGTTCCACCGACCTTTTACTTTGTCTTTGGCATTTATGGGTTGATAATTCTGGAAACCACCACAGCTGGTAATGATTCATTCCTCCAAATTTTCCATCTGCTGCTAGTTGGGGTCACCCTGGGGCTAAAACTGGGGATTTGTGTGGGGTGCTTGGGTCCCAGCATGCTGTGAGGGCCCCTTCCTGTCCACCTCTCAGGCTGCCTTCTGCATGAGATTTGTTTCTCTGTTAGTTTGTGGGTTCTGGAGCTCTAAAATTTGTTTAAAGTCGTATTTTATAGGTATTTGAGATGGTTATAGGGGCAGTCACAGTTTACCTGCTTCTGCGCTGCCATCTTGACTCAGCCCCCAAGTCAGTTTTATATATGTGTTTCTGTCTGTCTGTCTATCTGTCTGTCTGTCTATCTGTCTGCCTGTGTTAGGTGCCTGCTTTGTGCAAGCCACTGTGCTAGAATCTGGGTATGTGAAAATGAAATGAAAAATAATCCCTGCCTTCAGTGAGCAGTGAGCATCCTGAATGTTGCTCCAGCTTTGACTTAAAATGGTTGAATACTTTTCTGTGAGGCAATACTTTTCTGCATCATCTCCAACTTGTGATGATTAAAGGATTGACATCTTCTGCACAAGCTGGTTTCATCGGAGATTGGGGTCTCCCTTTAAAATCAAATACAGTTGTAAGAGCTCCACATCCTACAAGTTTGAGAAGGACTTTTGGGGTTCCTATCAGGTACCTGTTTTCTTAGTTTGAAGTTTCTTACAAGGTTATTTGTTAGGTCTTCAAGATGATTTCTTTTCTGGAGACCATGGAGCCTAAATTATTCCTAGAGTTCACTGTGAATGATTGATGATTATTTTTCATCATAAATCTTGAATCTTAATTTCCTAGATAGTCCGTTTAAGCTCAATTAAAGGTGTGCTGTCCTTGGTAGGCTTTTATTCATAGTATTTTTGAATTTCATTTTTAAATGGTGCTGTGTAGTATTTATTCATATTGTTAGACCCTTGGAACTCTAACCTACCTGATCTTGAAAATATTTAGTGCATCTCTGATCTCATGAATGTGGGTACACTTTCCATTGCTTCAGATCATGACCCTGCCCTTATTTTACAATTCTTGTCTGTGTCTTACCAAAGATGTGATTTCTAGAGGTCTTATATTTAATATTACTTGGGCTGCCCATTTTTAATCTACATTACTCTACCTCACATGCTTAACCTAACTCATTTTTGATTATAAAATTCCTAGATGCTATTTTTATGCTACTTCTTGGATATATATTCTTGGTAATATGCTACCACCTACTTATATTCCTATGCTTCTATCCTTTGTCCATATGGCTTATCTCCAATTTTAGTTGTTCAAAAATCTGAGATTGATATCCATGTACCAATCTTGGTATTGGTATTATAAAGATGGGTTTTTGTGTTAGGGAATAGTTTTGGTTCACTGAAAATGCTGCACAATTTCCCATTTGCATTGTAGCCCTTTCCCCTGTGTACAGTTATAGGTCCTGTTCATTGTTGATCTGTGATACCTATATGTATGATTAGGCATACGTGTATGTATGTATATATGTATTTATAAATATACACATGTATATGTGTATTTGTTGCTCATCCAACTGCGTATCATGATCTGGGAAATAAATATTTCTCATTATGCTTTATTTTCCTATATAGATTGTTAGGCTAATCCCTTTTGAGAGGCTGTGGATTTTGCTTATGAGTTATATAGTATTCTTGGGCTTGTTATAGTCAGCACAATTGCATGTGAAAGGAGGGACATGTAGATACAACCTCATCATTTATAAGGAATCCTCTTATATTTTGGTTAGATAGGACATTATCTGACATTGTGAGTGTCTTTGCCAAGCATTATCTTTCCTGTTTCATGCTTTATTCCATGTTGATAATCGTTAGAGGAACATTGAGCAAAATTATATTGGTGATTGCATTTATGAAGAAATCCTGGAAGATTTTAATTTATATATGGGAAATAACTTTGTTGGAAAAAAAGCTATTAAAGTAGCATTTTGTTCCATTGACCAGGTGCTTTTTTGTGATCAATAGATAGAAACAGTGGGATCTTGCATCCCTTGCTCAATTGTCTTCCTTTATTTATTGTTTGACATGTGGTCTCCTATAGGAAGTAACCTTCAGAAGTCTACCTTCTCGGTTATATTTCATCAGTTCACATGTAGATGATTCACATAAAGATTTTATTGAGTCAAGCAAGTGAACATGGGTCAATAGTTGCTAGTCTCTTTATAGTATTTTTCTGGTGATAATAACTCTTAATTTTCCCCCTATCCTTTTGGCACTATATCTTGAAAAGTAGTTCCTCAGTGCTATTACATTTGTTACCTCCAGCATTTTTTTCAAAGTATATGTACTTCAACTTATAAAACTGCTTTCCCTGACCTTCTCCTTTTTATACAGTAATGGGCAAATTACTTGGACCAAGTAATAACTTGGATTTGATTTTATTTTGTTTCACCATTGGTCATGCATGTGTGTTTCTGCTGACTCTAGATTGACTCAGAACATCACTCCTTGACCAGATGGAACTGGATCTAGCTAGTTTCTCCACCCTTAGTCTTCTATCATTTGTGTGCTAGATTTTGTGCTATACAAGTATTTAATTCTTTTCTTTTATTGTGTTTTTAATTCTTTAGTTTTAACATGGATATTATACCATTAAAATGAGCAAAAGTTGTAGCTGTTAAACAGAGCACAATTCACTTGTAGAGATATTGTAGTGTTGGCATGGGAAAATAAGACATTTCAGGCATCCTTTAAGCCTACAATAAAGCAAGAACTAAACAAGAAAAGTGAAGCTGAAAATGAAAAATGAGAAGAAATGATAAGCTGTTGCTCTGAAACAGCCTTAATTCTAAAAAAAAAAAAACCCAATCAAATAACTTCAGAAGGACCTAGCAATTGGAGAGAACTGTTAGTGATTGTTCTGCTTTGGCTTCTTGAATTTGGTTCAAGCAGAAAAGCAATAAATAGCTGTTAACCCTACATTGAGGAGAAAAATCCTTGTAATGAGCAAAATTTGGTAAAAGCTAGACTACTAAAGATTGGAGTAAATGGTAATTTTTACTGAGAAAACTTAACTTTTTCATTCAAGGCTATACCGAAACTATTGTTAGAAGAAGTCCAGGTGAGCTTGTAATACATGGATATTTTCAAAAGACTAGAAAAGATCCACTGGGGGTCAAAACTGTTTTAGGGATTGTTTACTGACTGTGGGCCTTGAAGTTTTGTTCCCATTAAGAGGATTATGAGCACTGATAAAATATATTAATCTGCTGACACAAAATTATCCTGGAAATTCAGAAATTCCCAAATGAAGATAGAAAGCTACAGTAGGATCTTGTGCCATGCCAAATATCGTTAAAGATTGAGAAATAGATCCAAGAGATGGAAATAAGCAAGTAACCTGTGAATTTTAGTTGATTTAAACTACATTGAAAAATCTGTGCACTATAATCAAGGATAGATTTGGGAAAATTGATTATTTGTCAAAGATACACTTTATATCATACATTGTTATGTGTATTTTCATGATGAAGCATTAATGAATATTCATCAAAATTCCATAAACTACATATCAAATCATATATAAAAAGTGACATTGCAAAAGTGCATCTTACATATAAAAAGTGATTTTAAAGATGTAAAAAATTGTCATTTATATCAATAAATTTAATTTTTTCTTTATTCCAGTTAATTTGCACACTGTTGTAGCACATTGGCGCTTAGTTGTTTGAATCTAAATATGCCAGTTTTACTGTAATTGATCAATGAACACAAATTGTTGTAGTGGTTAACAATGTAAACAATATTTTCTCCTAGTTCTTCATGTGTTCCTTATTCTCTTATTGCAAGAATATCATTATTAGTGTGGTTCAGTTCTTCCTCCAATAATATTTATCAATGGTATCAGTTGAATAAAGTGCTCCAATTTGGATGCAAGAATTGGATTCTGCCACATCTGTTTCATGTTGTTTCTTGTATTCCTTTGAGATTTCTCTATACCTTCGAATAATCTGAATTATTGGTTCTCATGCTAAGTTTTTTGTAGGTTGATTTTTTTTCCTCAGCCATGTTTTCTTTTCTGTTTGTTTTATGATTCTATACTACAACTGCCCTCTGTAATGTTCTGTAAAGGAGCTTACACTTTAAAGCAATGTTGTTGCTGTTTATTTTTCTCTCTCCTTGTCAAGAAGCCAAGGCTTGTTGTTCTTGCAGCAGTTCCTTGCCTTTTTTTGCCTCCTCATTGTGCCAAATGCTTTTCTTTATTGAATTTCTCTAAGAAATTATGTGAGTCTAAGAATAATCCAAGAAAAACAAGAAGGAAAGTCAACCAATTAGAAAAGGAAATCCAGAATCTTAAGGAAGAAAATAACACCTTGAAAATTAGAATTGGACAAAGTGAAGCCAGCGAAAGTATAAGAGATCAAAAAATAATTAACTAAAATATGAACAATGAAAAAATAGAAGAGAAACTGAAACATCAGCAAAACAATAGATTTAGAGAACAGATTAAGAAGAGAAAATACAAAAATAATCAGACTAACTGAAAGTTATAATCAGAAAAAGAATTTCGATACAATAATATAAGAAATAATTAAAAGAAAATTGTCTGGAAGCATTAGAGCAAGGGGGAAAAGTAGAAATAGAAAAAATCCATCAGTCACCACTTAAGAGGTACTATGAGAAAAACTCATAAGAATATCAGTCAAATTCTGAACCCCCCAGCTCAAGGAAAAACTGTTAAAAGCATCAAGATTGAAACAACTTAAATATGATGATACCACAGTTAGACTCATACAAGACCTAGCAGCAGAGACATTAAAGGAGTACAGGTCTTGGAACATAATATATTGAAGAGCAAAAGAAGTGTAGCTCTGGCCAAAAATAGCATACCCTGCAAAGTTAAATATTATCCTGAATGAAAAAACAATGGATATTTGATAAACTCTCTCAGACTTTCAAGACTTTGTTTAAAAAAAAAATCCTGAACTTGGTAGAACATTCAACTTAAAAGAACCAAAAGAAATAAAAGGTACATACCAAAGACTGATTATAGGGTATTAATAAGGACAGACTGTTTACTTTTTATATATATAAAATGTTTATCTAAAATTCTTATTAATAATTGGGCAGCTCATAAGAAAGATTGAGGTAAACCTGAATATGATATGAATTAAAAAAGTAAAATCATTTAGGAACAGTTAGAAAGAGTGATTATTTTATGCAAATGAGGTACAGGAGGAAGAATTAATACAGAGGAATTAGATGGGGAAGGAGGGCTGGTAGTTCTGGTAACCTACTCTCATCAGGAATGGATTTAAGAGGAAACAATACATATATGTTTAGAAGAGTATAAAAGTTGTCTAAATTCAGAAGAAATAAAACAGGGCGTAGGGAGGGGGGGACAGGACAAGGGAGGGATCTTTAGAGGGGAGGGGAAGGGAATAGGTAAAAGAGAGTACAGAAGGGTGTTTAGATTTATTGGAATGGGAGGATGGGGAGGGATCCTTGGAAGGGGGTGGGCAAGCAATAGGAGGACAAGGTAGTGGGTAGAAATAAAGTAGAGACGGCAGGAGGGAAAGGAAACGAGATAGGCACAAACATAAAAACAAAGATCAGGAGTAGAATATGTTTGGGAAAGGATATGTCTATATATGTGTGTATATATGTATGCATGTATATATCTATATCTATAGAGAAACATATCTAAACTTTATTGTAGCCTTTGGGGTAATGGGGGGAAGGAAAAAAAGGACAAAGTAAAAAAGTGCCCAGCAGAGAACAAAAGGAAACTCTCAAGGAGGCAAAGAAAAGATGAACAATTCTCAACACAACGAGTATTAAATTTATCACACAGGCTTTCTTGAAATGAAAATTTATTGTTACATATTTTAAATTCTGTCTTGTTCTGCTGTACATGTGATGTGCCTTTTTTTTTCTTTTTAACTTTGTATTTAAGTCCCACTATTTAGATTTATGATATATTTTTGTTTCTTTTCTCTATTCTGTATTTGTGTTCTTGTGTTTGAGTCTAAAATAAAATTTAAAGACAATTTTTTAAAAATGATAATCAGTTTCTTTATCTGTTTCTCATTTTTTGGCTTCAGTGGCTTAAGTCAACAAACATTTAAGCAGCAACTAAGTTTTGAGTACCAGGGATACAAAGATGAATGAAAAATAGTTTTTCCCCTATGTTCTACTTAAGAAAATAATAGCTAATAAGCAATTTAAAAAAGAGAATGCATTAGCAGTTTTAGGGAAAAGAAGGGGGCCATCAGGCAAGACCTCATGTAAAAGGTGATACTTGAATTTTTATGGAAGCAAAGAACTCTTAAGAGGTGAATGTGAAGAAGTAATATGTTTCAGGAATGGATGAGATGTGAGATGACAGAGATGTAAGATATATGTATATGAAACAGCAAGAAGGCCAGAATGGCTGGAGGATAGAGTATGTGAAAAGGAATGATGTATGATAAAGCTGAAAAGATAAATTGGGTCTGAGTTATATGGAACTTTGAATGTCAAATAGGGGGTTTACATTTGATACTAGAGATAAAATAGTAGTAAGGAACCTGTGGAATTTATTGAGTAGGGGAATGCTTTAGGAAGATCACTGCTAGTTGTGTAGAAGATGGATTGTAGTGGGGTGAGACATGAGGCAACTGGGAGTATGGCAGCATCCAAGAGAGAAGGGATGAGGGCCTTAATTGTGGCTGTGTGAGTAGAGAGAAGGTGGATTACATGTTGTGTTGCCATATTTTTTCCTCTAATCTATTTTTTTAAACATTCTGAATTCATCAATAATGTGACTTAAAACAGTCCGCTGACTCAAAAGCGGCAGCCGTGTTGGTAAAGCGTTTGCTTTACGTTTTTTGTTTGTTAACTGTCTTTTTTTGGGTGATGTTCAGTACTCATCCTGTTAAGTACCCCCTCACTTTCCTTGACTAGAACATTTGTGATAGCTAAATATAAGGCCTCCGAGTCGTCTATAATCTTTGGGCTCTTTTAATCGTGAAACGTTTTTTGTTCATCTTTAAATTGAAATCGCTGTATATCAAGGTACATGGTAACTTGATTCTTAGGATTTTCCTTGAATCCTTCATAGAATTTTCAAGTAATGCACATTGTTAGAGGTCTTGGTGCATATGTTGCGATGATTTTTTCAGTGGTTTTTTTGCTTGTGTCCCTATGAATATTTCAAGGTGAGATTGACAGCATTTCCCCTTAGTTTTTCATTGCCTTTGGACAGTCAGTAAATGACATGGGTTCCACCAACTCTTTTATTTGACCTTGAGAACCTGTAAGTTGTCCCTTCCGTTTAGCTATAATGTTATACCATCTTGAAAAAAATGTTTTATTGATACCTTTTGTCATTATGTCGAGGTCATTTCCCTCTTCCTCACTTTCCTGTAGATTTAACTCTCCTTTGTTACATAGAAAACAATTCAGCAAATACTTCCAATACAAAAGACAGCTTTTGTCTGATAATTTTTTCTTATATTAAGAATATCATTATTAATGTGGTTCATTTCCTCCAGTGACATATCTACTTCTTGATAGTTGATCAGAAATCTCAAATTTATAGTGTCAGTGCCTTAGTTAATATTTAAAAGTCTGTAAATATGTGATTGATTTAAAAGCCATATGCCCAGACAAGGACAAGTGCTTTATAGGGCTGCCAAGGACGTTTGGCCAAGTGACTACTCAGAGTCCTGTAGTCAGGCAAGCTACAAACCCATGAGCTACCAGGTAACTGCAGGCCCCTGGTACACTGAGTCGGGAGCTAGCAGCTCACTCCTGGACCTCATTTGCAAACAAGATCACTGTCCCGGAATATCTGGGCCGTTCTGTCCTAGTGCCTTCCCACATTAATGTCTATTCTAGATATGTGAATGTTTTCAACAACAATTGATAGTTTTTCAAATAACTAGTCCAATACTTTGTTCCCATTTTAGTATGACCTTGGAAGGAATGCTCATCTATAGATTAAGGTACATCTTCTGAAGCTAAACTAAAATGAAGAAGTATAGCATTAGAATTGTGGAGCAGCAAGGCCTTTTCTGGGCAGATTCTGAAATCTCAGTCCTGCTCAAACTAATGCATTTCATTTGCACAGGAGCATTGAAAGACCTTTGCAGGGAAGTGCTCCTAACTTTTATTTTTTTGGATCATCTCAGGAGGAGAAATCATTCCATTACCTGTCCTCCCATCTCCTTGACTCGTTCTTCTGAAACTCCTCACTTTCCACTATGCAAAGCTACTGTTCAGTACCTTTACTGGCAGTTCATTGCCCTTCCAGCTACCTTTTCCTGGTGTATCTGATAGGATCCAGGGTGTGGTTCAAAAATTAGACTGACAATAAATCACATGTTAAGCACATGGTACAAGCATCAGTGCTGTAGAGAGTTTCTTATTTGTTTAAAAGCCCCTCAGTCTCATATGATCTTGTGTGATTCCATCTATTGCAATCTTCTGAGGTTAGTTAGTTATTTATTTCCATCTCTCTGGTGCATCAAGATGTAGGCAGTGCTGGGATCACATAGTGGTTACCTTGAAGGCCTGATGCTAGATGCTACGTGAACATTTCCATTCCATCACTTCACCAGCATTACTGTGGAAGACTTGAGGACTATTTTGAACTTTTTTTTTTTCATTTTGTCAGCTTCTTTGATCAGATAGTTTATTGCCATGTAGATGTTGCATCGGTACATATTTAGCTAGGACAAATTTTGGACATTAAATAGAGTAGGCCTACTCTTGGTATCTTATCTAAAGCCTTTCCATTTTGGTGTAGAAACTTCTCCTTTGTTGTCATAAGCAAGCATTTATTAAAGACCAAATATGTGGTGTTGATAGGACTTGACTTTATGAATATTTGAAACTCTTCATTAACACTTCTTTTTTCACATTTTTTTAGTAAGATTATATTAATCTGCCATAGGCATTTCTGCATTTTTCATTGAAGGAATGATTTGATGACAGTCATTTGGTGGCAGTTAATATTTTTGAGAAAAGAGCAAACCTGAGTACTCAAATGCAAGAAACATATACTCAGTGGCATCTTGTTGCTTCTAACTTGAATCTCGGAATTGGGCTATTTAAGCTCTATTTTCCACTCTTACTTACTTTTTTCCCCTTAAAATGGGAGTATATTTTAAGCAAATTAGCCAACAGAAAATGGGTGAGGGTAAGATGTAAGAACCTCATTGCCTATTCTGACATTTTTCTGCTCTCCTAGGAATCCATAGATTATTTGATCTATCAACTACAGGATATTTTCCATCTTAACATGATTTTGTAAGTTAGTCATTTACTCAGTTACATTCAGAAGATTATAGTTGAATTGGTTATAAATTGTTTTCATAATTGAGTTAATGTATAAGATTATAGGCTTGAAAGTTATGTGAAACAAATTCTGTTTCTTTTTTATGATGCATGGAATGAGCTTGGGAAACTCAATACATCTCCATTGCATTTACCTCCTTTATATACACAATACTTAGTAGTGAAGGGAACCCTTGATATTACTACTATAAAATGACTAATGATTATTATCCGTTCTCTGAAACCTTGTCTGCTTCTGCTTTGACTCCCTGAGACCTCTAACATTGTTTTTACACTCTTGAGTTCATCAAGAATATATTAAGCAGCTTCTGTTTGTAAAGTATATATGTAAAGTATAAGGAGCATAAATTAGAAAGACTATTTAGACAGAAGAAAATACAAGATAATTTAGGGAGGGGGAAAGTATCAGCAAGTAGAGACATAGGAAAGACTTTTGATGGGAAAGGGTACTAGAGTTGAACCTCACAGGAAGGTAAGGATTAAGAGACAGACAAGAGAGAAATTTTAATTATCAGGTATGTAGGATACACGTTGCAACTGGGAAATGGAATTCTGAATTTGAAGCAACAAGTTGTCCACTTTAGCTGGAATGTAGTATATGAAAGGTAGTAATGTGAATTAAATTAGAAATATAGCCTGTCTGTGGCTTTAGGGCTTTAAATACTAAGATGTTGTATTTTATCCTAGAGGCAGTAGGGAGCCAGTACATGATCTGGAGTATAGGAGTAATGGGGTTAATTAGATTATTTTGGAAGCTGTGTGTAGGATAGGTTGGAGAAGAGACAGACCTGTAGGCAGGGATACCAGTTGGAAGACTGTTGGTATAGTCCAGATGAGGGGATGAGGGTCAAAAGTAAGGGTAGTAGCTTTGTGAATAGAGCAGAGAATGATAGCAGATTTTTGTGAAGGCAGAAATGACAAGATTTTTCAATTATTTGAATGTGGGAGGTGAAGGAGAGTGAAGGAAAATTCCTGAATGTGGTATTGACTAAGTTAAGGAGATTTAAGAAGACTTGGGAAGTTAAAATTATGGTAGTGAAAGACCTGGAGAATATTGGCTAGGGGGAAATCAAGAGTATGCAATTGAACCTACAATGTTCATTAATTTATATATGTTATTGAAAATTGTATACACAGGTGTTATGAATAACAACTTTTCCCACTGGTACATGTATACTTGAAGTAGCAAAAGGAAAATCTGCAATATTAGGGACATTGATAACAGCTTTATGTTATCAATATAGTTACATTAAATGTTTAGAGTGGATTATAGGTTTAATGCCATTTTGCCTATAGATGATACTATTCTGGCCACATTTGTAAATGGCAGATAACCCCATTTACAGTGACTTCAATCAAGGTAAAAGGATTAAAGCAGTTGGACAACTTT
Organism: Pseudochirops cupreus; assembly: GCA_028627135.1. NCBI lineage: Eukaryota > Metazoa > Chordata > Mammalia > Diprotodontia > Pseudocheiridae > Pseudochirops > Pseudochirops cupreus. The sequence continues at coordinate 120,730,690 of CM053583.1, read as the reverse complement.
TAAAAATGGGTAATCAGTTAACCACAATTTTAAAGGATAATACCAGTAAGAGCTAATTTTGAGACTGATGGCCCAAATTTATAGTGGTGCACAACAGTAACTGCTTAATTTGTCTGATAAACCTCACGGCATGAATTTTTTCTATATATATTTGTTTGCTACTCTCTCCTTCATGTCTCAGTGTTTTTTCTTCATTTTGTCTCTGTGTGACTCTCGTCCTATACCCATTTCTTTCTCCTCTCTTACAGTCTTTTCACTTCTGTCTTCTCTCCTTTCTCTCTCCCTTTCTTTCTCCTTGATTTCCCTCTTCTCATTTTCTCATTCTTGTGCTTTTAGTGTCTGTAATGTGGAGCTAAAATAAATGTTTCTTTTTGTACTTACTGTAAGTATTGATTAGATTTTTATGTTCCCTTTTCTTAATTTAAAGAGCAGGCAGGTTAAGTATTGTTTCTTTAATTAGAAAAAAAAGTCAAAAGGCAACAAGAAGGCTGAAAACTGGCTTTAGTTTGGGAAACCTACATTGTAGTGGTACAGTCACTTAATCACTGAGACCAGTCTTAAGTTGCAGTATTGCTGCAGCGGGTTTTCTTACTTGAGAGTTCTTTATGCTGATGAAATTGCAATTTTGGAAACTCTATATCTTCCTCCTCCAATATGATAAGATGTGTGTGTGTAAGTAGTACACCTTGTCATCAGTAGTAAGGTTTCACAATTGTCATCTAGAAATAGGGAATGTGTATTACTTTTGTATATTTTCCTCTTGCATGTTTTGTAGATAGTTGGGTTTTGTTTTGTTTTGTTTTGTTTTTTTACTAAAAATGTTGTTTTTAGTAGACTATTTAATTTTGTTCCTGTCTATTTCTGTTGACTTTAACATGTGTGAATGTGTATGTTTTTGTCATTTATGAAACTTTTTTGGTTTACCTTATTGATTATCGTTAACTATTAACTTCCTTTAATGGAAATAATTCATTATTTAAGACATTGGTACCTACAGGATGATAATAAAAAACATGTACTCTTAATATCTTACATGAATTTTCTGGTGATTACTTGTAAAACATTTTTTAAACTTCTGTGTGCTAGGCTTTATTTTCCTTGTATACTTTTAGCAGTAGTTCAGTTAGCCTAGCTTTTGCTTTTAATTTTCACTGTTGACTTTGTCAAAAAGGAGACATAGCAGGGGAGAAAGAATACTACACTTGAAAGGTCTTCATGCCATAAAAATTGAAATGTTTAATTGGTGCTTTCATTTATACTTCATGAGCTGTCATTATTTCCAGATTGATGGACAGAAATGCAGAGAAGGAAAACAATTCAATTGTTCTCTTTCTAGCTGACTTATTATTTTGAAGTAAATCATGTCTTCCCAAACTTTTTTTAATTCTGGAAGTGTCATTTTCAAGCAATTTAAGGCTGAATAATATAGTTTTTAAGAAACATAAATGTAATTTTACTAATAATTAAATGATATTTATTGGTATTTTTTAGAAATTGATACTATTTCCAGTTTTGTAACCTGTTATTTCAGAGAATTATTTGCTCAAAGTGGTTTTAAATTCACTTGATAAAATAGAATGTAGCTGTTAATGGTAAAATTTTATGCATTCCTTCATTTTAATGACCAATTTGTGAGTAGAAAAAAAATTCCACTAACTCAACTATGTGTCTTTGAGGCAAATGGGATCATGACAGACATATCTTGAACACTGATTTTTTTTTCTGGAAAGAATCTTTTTTTTTTGTACCCTGGTATTATGGATACTTTTCAGAATATAAATGTATTTCATTAATGAACTTAATTAATATTACGCTTGATTAGTATTAGAAAGGTCTCAGATTGAGATTAGCAATCTAGTGCACACTGTGCCACTCACAAGCTAGTTGACTTTGGGTTGTTAATCACTTGACCTCTCTAGACTCAGTTTCCTCACCAGGAAAATGAGGGGTTGAATTAAATATACTTTCAAGCCATTTTCATCTTTTGAAATCTGATCAGAAGTGTTAGAACTTCAAGATATGAAGGACCAAAGATAAATCATATTGAATTCTCCATATTGGTAGAAGATCCTTCAATTATTTTAGTTCTACTTAGTTTAAAACCAAAATATTTATTAGAAAAAGCCTCCCCCTGAGTTATGAACTAAAAACTGTATTGCCATCACCCCAAATTTTTTTTATTAAAAATGAGCAGTTTGATTATTTAACCACTTTATCTGTTTTAGGCTAAGCGTTTTTTTTGCTGAATTTGCCAAAATCATTATTTTCTAAATAGTTGATTATTAACAACTCAAAGTCTGTATTTTCTCAAACAAAATATCCAAATGAATAATTACTCTTAATACATGGGTTGTAGTATTCTACAGTTATGAATTTTGTTACTTTTAGTGTCTTTTTTCTTTCATATTGTAATTTTGGTAATTGATGAATAAATTTCTAATGAAAAACATGAAAACTAATTTGTAATATTTAATATTTTGCTTTAAATTTCAATGTCATTTAATTTAGATTTTATGTGTCATCTTTTTTTCCTTCAGAATAATTGTTTAGGGGCAGCTAGGTGGCACAGTGAATAGAGCACCACAGTGGATAGAGCACCCGCCCTGGAGTCAGGAGGACCTGAGTTCAAATCCGGTCTCAGACACTTAACACTTACTAGCTGTGTGACCTTGGGCAAGTCACTTAACCCCAATTGCCCTGCCTTCCCCTCTGCAAAAAGCAAAAAAAAAAATTGTTTAATTTTCCTTTATATCAGATGCCATAATTAATACTGTGTATTAGTAGTATTGCTGAATTTTTGCTCTGTGGCAGTAGTATATGATTTGCCACACACAGTCAGCTAGCATATATATTATGTATTATGTACATAATATATGTATATGTACATAACTGTATAGATGGATTTGAATAGCATGGAGTAGTAGTGCTATTTTATTATTAATAGTCCATTTTAATGTTAGGGATAATATTGATCTTCAAGAATTACTTAATTATAGTTTGTATTTTACGTCCATTGGTTATACTGTGGCATATGAATTTTTATTTTAGTATGACATGTTTTAAATTTCTGCCCTCTACTAGATATTCCATAGACCATTACAGTTTGTTCATAGACAAGTATAAGTTGCTTATGAGAAGTAATGTGACTTAGTGAGAGGAGCACTGAACTGAAACAGAAACGGGAATAACAGAAGAAGCTTTGGAATCCTATCTTCATCTCTGATAAGTTTACCTAAGAGGCCAGTCATGCTTTTAAGCACTTTAAAAATGTTTAAAATGTACCCCCTATCATCTTGAAATCTATTAGTAAAAAGTTTTAAATCATAAGAATATTAGCAATACTTAACTTCTTGATCTTTAAATTTATAATATTTTGGTTGATAAATCATTAATTGACTGTGTTATTATAATTTGCATCATTACAGACCATGTATAAACACCATTTATCAGCTTTATTAAAAAAATCATTATATATGCATTTTTTTAGCTCTACTCATCACTTTTATCTACATAAATGAAATCCATGGAATTTTTATATGCCTGACAGTAGAATGGTTCTGTGTGTAGTTGGTTGTTACACTTAGTCCAATATATAGAAGGGCATCATTGATAGTTTGATGAAAAGCAGGGGTTGGAGTGTTTCAGAACCATCCATTTCTACAGGTTTATGTAGACTATGTTTACTAAAGTAAAGTGATGTAGGATCTGAAAGTCGATATTCACATAAATACATTTTAAAAATTGTTTGTATTTAAAAGAGAGGCTTTTCCTCCAGATATGCTAGATTGTTCTAGTTCATTCTACCTCATTTTGTACTGTATTCTCAGAAATAATTTCATCCCTTCTTTCATGGTATGGGTAATGAAGTGAAAGAAGCACAGGCTTGGGAGGGAGTCAGTATACTCATTTTATAATCTAGATTCTAACACTGTGTTTACTTTCTTGGGGAAATTATTTTGGAATAGATAACATAACAAATAAATAATGAGCCACTACTTCCTATCAATTCCCTGGTATTCTCCATTTTAGCTTATGTAATTGCCTATATACATTTGTTGATAACCTATCATGAAAGACCACTTAATGTAATTTTTCTAAAATTTGTTTCTGTAATGCATTTCATGGTCTTTTTTTCGACAAGATAATAGAATAAAAACATTAACGTGATTAATTTGACAGGTGTGACGAGTTTGGAGGGTTTTTTTCCACTATCAATCCTTTCTGTTTATTTGAATATACTATAAATTGTTATATTTTCACTTACATTGTAATCTGTTAGGGAAAAACATTCATCCTAAAGAGTTTGCTTCTACTTAGACATCTCTAATACTCCTCATGCCTTGGTTTCTATTTTGGTTACCCATTTTCCTTGCCTTTGCCGATTTACTATCTTGTCACACATTTGCCATTCTTTCATCTACCCTGGATCTCCTCTCATCTCTTTATTTATTTACAAATATACACACTTTTTTTCTAATTTCTTTTTTCCCTTCTGTCTTATTTCTTTACTGTTTATATGTTTGTCTTCCATATATATAAACGACTCCTTTCTTAACATCTCAGCTAACGTCTTAACATCATAGCTAATTGTATTTGTTGGAGTGATGAATGTAGTTGATCTTTGATGGTTGGTGCTGGAATAATTTATTAAGACAGTGCTTCTCAACCTTCCTAATACTGTGATCCTTTAGTACTCTTATGTGGGCGTGTCTGCATGTAGGCAGACCTGCCTGGAGATGGATAGAGGAGCCTGGTGCCTCCATTCCTAAGACCATCAGAAATATGTGTTTTCTGATGGTCTTAGGTGACCCCTGTGACCCCTGTGAAAGGGTCGTTCGATCCCCAAAGGGATCGCGACCCACAGGTAGAGAACCGCTGTATTAAGAGATAAAAATTAAGAGATCCACTTGCCACTTTGAATGCCAGAATGTTTATGGTTAGGGCACCAGAGACTATCAGGATGAAAAGCTAAAACTGAGCAATAGAAACACTAGGGATAGAACCAGATTTTCCTAGGCATCTGTAGTTGTTTTTTAGTATCTCTAAAGCCATCATCTTTAGTCAAGAACCAGTCTCCCAACCAGTGTTAATAATTTCTGCACAGTTGGATTGTGTTTATGAAAATATCATGTAACTTCAACCTTAAGGTAAAGCTAGGATTATGACATTGTTTTCATGGATTTATGAAGTTCCCAGTTATTTTTCCTTTTACATCAGTAATCTTAATAATAAAGGTATAGTGGCATCCCTTTATTTTTTGGCTTTTTGAAGAGTCACATCATTGGACATGATGAATTTACTACAACTATTTCTAGTCACTGGTAGCAGTCATATTTTCAAGAAATCAATGGCATTATTAACCTCTTTGTGATATTTCTGTTACTTGTTTACACTTGGTCCAGATACAGCCTAAACCACAGTAGGAGCTGTCATCATTTCCACTAGTATTGAAGTTATGATTTAAGTTATCACCTCAAACTTAAATTCTATTTAGATTTATACATTACATCATTATGGGAGATGATTCTTTTTTCTAGCCTTCATTAGAATACAAAACAGCTTTATAGGGAAGACATAAATCTTTCCATTACATTCTAGATTAAAACTGTACAGTAAATCATCATTATATTGTTTAAGTGTTGTGAATTTTCAGAATGTCAGATGTACCTATATTTGAATATAAATACATAAAGGTATTCCAAGGCTAATATTGCATAATTTCTAGATAACTCTTTCAAATTATCTATACTGTTATATAGTATGGGTAATTGAAAGTTGGTTGTAGAGATATTCCTTGTTATAATTCTCATTTTAGAATTTAATAATTAAAAATTAATAAAGGACATTTATAAGTTTTAGTTAAGAGAATTCTGAGTCTTTATACCATGACATAAATTATCTGATTTATCAAGTCAGATGACAAAATGAGCCACCACTGTTTAGCTCTCAAATTGCTGCATCTTTTTAGGGCATGGGGCTGGAAAGATACCATTGTTGCAGTCAAACTTACTCTGTTCTCTAACACCCCTTCCCTCCCCCCATGTAGGAGAGCAGGGAGCCTCTATATCTGCTGCCTTCTACAACATGTGTGGTTCTTTGATTTTCCCATTTTCTCCTCAGGGTTCTACATGTAAAATGGCTTTTTTATGCTAAGGGAGAAGAAAACTGCATGTCTTGTACTTTTGGTAGGTTTTCAGATGTTTTGCTCTACCACTCTTAAGTTCATTGTCTTTCCATTTTAGTACAGTGAGGACCAGAGACTCTTGCCCTTGTTTTTAAATGGCAGTGTGATATATTTGAACAAAGGACAGAGAGCTTTACGAGATGAGGAGTCTAGTCTTGTTCCTGTTACTGACCAACTTTGGGCAAGTCACTTTAGCCTGAGTCTCAGTTTTCTCATGTTTAAAAAGAAGAGGTTGGACTAGATGATTTTGGTGGACATAATTCTGTAATTTGGTAATAACGGTATACTCTTGCTTCATACCCAGATTGTTTGGAATGGAACTGCTTCATAGACTTAGGAATACCTATTTGGGGTATAGTTGCAATAATTCAGGTGTCATCCAAATGTTAGACCTTTGCAGTTAGCAGTTTCATGAACAAACATGCAAAATATATTGGAGATTTTATTTGGAACGATGTTAGATAGAAGCAAAATGTGATAAAACACGTTAGTCAGTCCTTAAGAAAACTAAACCCCTCATCCAGTAGAAAGATCATAGGGTCAGGGGGCTAGGGAGGTGGTGGGAATGATATTCAAGGATCCTGGTTTCAAATCTCACCACTGACGCTTAACTCTTATGGACCCTGGGACAAGTAATTTAGCCTCTCTGGCTCTTGATCCTCATCTGCAAAATGAAGACAGTTGAACTAGATATAAATTCTTAGATGTCTTCCAACTGTAGATTGATAATCCTATGAAGTCACTAGAAGACTCAGACATTGAACATCCATGAGAAGAAAGAAACAGAAACAAAGACACAAAATGTAATTAAGAAGCTTTGTCTTTGGTCAGTTTGCTTATTAAAAGGAAGGAATGCTATAAGCTGAGAAAAGCTGTAAAAACTAAATTTTGTGTGTACTGATCATGGAAAATTGAGGAAAGAGAACAGTGGAGAGGAGGTAGAGACCAGAGAAATTGAACAGAATTGGATTGAGCACAGGGAAGAGTGTAATTTAAGAAACCGTCAAAGGTAGACATGAAGAGTTGAGGGGAGATGAAACAATGGTAACCTGGAGATTGAGGTAATAAAGATCTAAAGGACTTCAGAAATCTGAGCAATGTTGGTGGGACACAATATTTTTCCAAAAACCTTAAGCGCTCTGAAAAGTATGTAGGTACTTAACAATAGTATTAAAGACAGGAGTAGAAAACTGAAGTGTATTAAAAAAAAGACATTGCCAATACACAAATATAGTATACACTCGAGTTATGCTTATTTTAGGAATAAATTGTAAAAGAACCATTCTACTATTGTTCATAAAAATATTTTCCCTTCTTTTTAATGAGCTTTGGACCAGAGAAAGGCACATCCTCTAATAATTGCACTGAAAATTTAGTTGTATGCAGAATATAACAGTGTTCAACAGTTCAGTAAAGCATCACACCTGTCTTTTATAAAAGACTCAATAGCATATTATATCCAAACATACCTCCTCCTATGTGTCTCTGCCCTCCCCCTCAAATACCTAGCACAATGCCACGGCCTTAAACCCATAAATATTTGAAGAATTGCATGAGTAATGGTAAATGGGGTCCTATCTCAAGTAAATCTGACCATTTTAGGCTTGAATATTAATGTATTTTTTATATCTCCTGTCTAAGCTGCTTATCCAGGCTCCAGTTTTCTGCTTAAAACTGTCTATGACACAAATGCCATTAACTCTCTGAAGAAGAGTATACAACTAAACCAATCATCTTCCTTCCCCTTTAACAAAAAATCCTACCTAAGACTAAATCCTTTTTGTATACCTTCCCAGTTTTGACGATATTCTTCTCCTAGTCTCCTAGGCCTAAATCCTTTGAGCCATTTTCTATTTTCATGATTCCTCATATATATTTGTTATCCAGTTATTGTATTTTCTTCCCCTTTATAATGTTTTATTTCATTCTTTATTCTCTGTCACTATTAACCTACTCCCTTGTTACTACTGTATGTCTTAAATTACTCCATTGTTCTTACTGTGCTACCCAATATATAATAATTTACCAAGGTTTATAACTCTTATCCCTTAATAGTATCTTTTTTTCTGAGTTCCTGTTACTACCACTCTATTGGTGCTCCTTATCATTGTTCCTAAGAATTATTTTTAAAATATTCATTAACTGCTCTCCCTACTAATACTTCCTCCCCAGTCCTGTCCTTTTTGGGATAATGAAATTATTGTTTTATGACATTGTTTTCATTGTATTATTCCCTTATTCAAAAATCTCTGATGACTTCCTGTTCAGGAGAGTCAAGTACAAAATCCTTAATTTGTCCTCTAAAATCTTGCTCCATCTTCTCACCTAACACTTTCCAATATATATTCTTTGTTCAGGTCATCTTACTATTATCCACACGGACTGTGTTTGTTCTTACCCTTTCCCTTTTGTGTGCTTGTAACTTTTGCCTGAAAAGCACCCTTTCCTGTCCTCTCCATCTGTTATTTAAGATATTCCTCAAGGCCCACATCTTCCTGGAGCTGATCCCGATCTATCTGTTTTCAGAAATTCTATAGCACTTGTATTCTAAACCTCACACTTTGACAATTTATTTATTCTTACACTCATTGTGATTATTTCCCTTTATTATTTGTCTTACACTCGTGATTATTTCCCTTCAATAATTTTCCTACATCTTATCTCTCAATTGCATTATAAACTTACTGAAGCATAGTTCATATTTTATACTTTATTTTGCCCTAATTTTACCATAGAATTGTGCTATTTGCCGTATATAACCTTCATGGTACCTAACACAGAGAACATACATAACAAATAGCTGATAGGATTTGAGGGAGGGTTTTCTTTTGTGGTTAAAGCAAAGATGAGCCTATGAATTTATTAGGAGTACATTAGTAGTCAGCTGTGTTTAGGGCAGGCATTGATATATGGTATATTAGAAAGGGTATTGGGTTGGAGTCAAAAAACGTAGTTAAAGTTTTTGTTCTTCCATTTAGCTGTGTTATCACCCATCCCCAAACTTAATATTCCTCATTTGTAGAACAGGAATAACTACCTATTTGTTGTGAGAAAGGTTTTTTGTAAATCTAAAAGTGCTATATAAATGTGAATTGTTATGTGCTGAGTAACTGTGTTAGTTGGGGTTGGCCAATAAGTCAGAGGGAAAAGAAAGAATTAGTTGAAGCCTAAGAAGGAGAAAGGGAAATAAAGAACAGTCCTCATTTTTAGGGATCACATGTTTACCATCTTACAACTGACTGATAGATGTAGATAAAGAGAAAAACTTTTATTTGTGTAAAAAAGCATTTGATTCCTTACAGCAAAATACCACCTTAATGGCCAATCCTTATATCAAAATCATTCAAGATTAAGGTAGAGATTAAGACAGAAATAGCCTTCTTCATTGTCCTTCTGCCAGAGGTGTTCTGTTCTGTGATTGAGGAGATCCAATGTAGCTTCCCAATTAAGCAGCATTCCCTTTGGATGGTAAAGATCTCCAGAGGTTCTTGTTTGCAGCTGGCATAGTGCTGACTGCATCAAGCCCTTGAACATGGCAGAGCCTCTTGGAAGAGAGCTATAATTATTCAAAGGAGTTGGACTTAACGGGAGAGATCAAGTAGAAGAAGAATTTTTATTGTTCAGATGCATTGGGATGGACACCCTATAGAAATTAATCATTATGTTCATCTGGGACAGATACCACAGAAGGACAAATTGGGTCCCAATCTGAACAAGAGATTTTTGAAGTGTTCTGAATTATTCTTGGGAAATTATAAAATTCCCTTAGTGACTTTTTTCCCACCACCACTCTCCTACCATCAGGCTTCCTAATACGAAAGCAAAAGCCCATCTTCTAAATACCACCATTCTATTAGTATTGCTGTATAGCAGAAAAATTTGGAATGCAATAGTCTCCAAATAATTAAAAGTTATAAGCCCTCGCCATGCTTCATTTCATTCCTGACTCTTTAATCACCTCCACGATTTCCTTACCAACTTCCTCATTGGTTGTGTAATTGTATTTTTGAAGAGAACTTTCAAGTCAATGTGATCACAAATCCTTTTGAGTCTCATAGATGGGAACAGTTTAGATGAGTCACAAGTAGTTAAACCAAGTTAGTAGACCAGTAGTTATATTTCTATAACGCTAAAAGGGTTGGAATACTTTTTCATCACAACACAGCAAGACGTGGGTAGTTACCAGCATTATTTTACCAATTTAACAGATTAGGAAACTGAGGCTCAGTGCAGTTAAGTGACTTGACCTTTGTCTATTGATTTCAGTTTTGTTGTCCTTTCTACTATTACAGATTACCTTCTGAAAAGCTTTCTTTTTTCCCCCTTTGTCTACTTCCTGAGCGTAGGTCAAGTAATTAACAGTATTGTAAGTAGTTTAAAATAATTAAGATTTTAAGTAGGATTTTAAAAAAGTTTTATTTCTTCCCTTTGTCGTTACACCAAAGTTATTTCTCCTTAGTTTCTCTCACTATTGAACCCTTTCTTGAAACAGAAAAATATTTTAAATCCACTATACAATGACTATGTCAGTTAGTGTATACACAACAGTCTGCATTCATAGCCTCTTTCCTCTGCTGGGAAAGTTCCATTATCAGTTCTTGAAGATCAAGATTGGTCATTACAATTAATAAGTTAAGCTACTTTTTTGTTTTTTAAATTGCATTATTGTATGCATGTATGAATGGAAGAAGCACTTTAAAAATGCTTACCGTGTGACAGGTATTATGATAAATCCTGAGGTTTAAAAAGGTGAGGAGGGTCCCTTGTGCCCAAGTAGTTTACGTTCTAAGATGGGGCAACATTCTATATAGGGACATGGTGCCTACGGAAGGGATTTTTAGCCTGAGGTTCACAGGAATACTTAGTCATTTGGTCACTTGACATGCTCCTTGCAGAAGCCATAGCTGTATTTCATTGTATTGATTTTATACTGTGCCCAAAATGAGAAATGGAAAGTGGGAGGGGGTGTGGTAATTGGTAGTACATGTGTGACAGAACAGATGACAGTTTGGCATGGGTGGAAGGATCAGAGAAGAAAGTGGTCTGTGGCTGTAAGTTTGTACTCAGTCATGGCTCAGCCCCAGGATTGGAGTTCCAGAAATTACTGAATTAATTTCCCCAGGGTCTGAGGGCATGTATTCTAAAGGACTGATAAAGTTGTTTCTGGTAAGAAGCAAGACAGTGGCAGTAGAGCAGATAACAGAATGGCCCATGGGTTACTGGGATGGAATGTGAAATGCAGTCTAGTGGTCTGGGTCTGTATAGAATAGTGGAAAAGAGGTGTATGTCATTCTGTTGAGTTCTACTTAATTAGCTTTTTTATAAGTTCGTGAACATTTTTCCATGTTCCTCTGAATCTTTCATAATCATCATTTGTATGGTGGAAATATTTCACTATATTCCTATGCTGCAACTTGTTTAGCTATTTCCCAACAATCAGTGTGTACCCACTTCCCCTAATTATTTCTCCACAAAAAGTATTGTCATAATATATTGCTATGTATGGGACCTTTTCGTGTCTTTGCCTTCTTTGGGGGTATTTAACCAGTAGTGGTGTCACTGGGTTAAAGGCTATGAACAGTTTAGTTTAGCATTATCTCAAATAATTCCAAATTGTTCTGCAAAAAGGTTAGATCAATTTATGGCTCCATTGGTACTGTTTTAGTGACTATCTTTTCTTGACTCCTTCCACATTGACTATAACTTTTTTGATCTTCATCTATAGAGTGTGACCATTAGTATATATATTTGGGACAGTGCAAATGGATGAGTTGGGCCCAGAGTTAAATAGAATAAGGAAGGTAGGATAAATTGCCCCCAGAAAATTACGAAACTTCAAAAGCAACCCTGTAATTCGAGAAACAAAGACTAATCTTAGTATCAATATTTTATTAGTATGATTTAACTGTGAGCCATGGAAACATACAGTCTCTGAAGAATTCAAAGTGAGTATCATACAGAGGGTGATAAAGAGGCAAGCAGACCACAACATAGAAAAACAAAGAACTTCATAAATATAATTGGAGCAAAAAATGTTATTAGGGAAATGTATGAAAAAAGAAGATGGTCTGTGCATGTGGAAGGAATGAAGGGTAATAGGTGGAGAATCTATGTACTTCACTGATATCTTCACAATATTTGAAAAAAAGCAACAAAGGTCTGGAGCATGTAAGATATCTCCTTGTGACAAATGTATGGGAGAATATGGATAAGAGTCACACAGAAGAGGCAGCATGGATGAGTTGTGATTTTCTTTTTTTTTGGTAATTATTTTTAAAAATTTTTTTAAAAATTAACTTTTATGTTTATTTTTAGTTTACATCATTCATTTCCACAAGATTTTGAGTTACAAATTTTCTCGCCATCTTTCCCCTACCCACCACCCCAAAACAGTGATCCCACTGTATACCCCCTCCCCCAATCTGCTCTCTCCTATATCCTTCCCCATCACCCCTCTGACTTTGCGGGAGGGTAAGATTGATCTCCATACCCCAGTGCCTGTATATCTTATTTCCCAATTGCATGTTAATAATAATGATAATAATAATAATAATAATAATTTTTAACCACTTGATTTTAAAACTTTGAATTCGAGATTCTTTCCCTTCCTCCCTTGTCACCCACTCTTACTGGGAAGATAATCAATTCAGTATAGGTTGTACATGTGTAGTTACACAAAACATTTCCATAGTGGATATATTGTGAAAGACTGATTATGTTTCCCTCCATCCTACCCCACCCCCCACTTGTTCTATTCTCTACTTTGTCCCTGTCCCTTTACAGAAGTGTGTGGTTCTAACAACCCTCCCCTCCAACTTGCCCTTCTCTCCATCATCTCCTTCTCATCCCCTTCCCCCCTACTCTCCTGTAGGGCAAGATACCCAATTTAGAGTGTATGTCATTCCCTCCCTAAGCCAAATTCAATGAGAGTAAGGTTGGTCCAATCCCTTTTGCCTTCCTGTTCTTCCCCTCCATTGTAATAGTTATCCCTTGCCTCTTCTATATGAGATAATTTATCCCCTTCCGTCTCTCCCCATCTCCTCTCATTCTATTCCTCTCACCTCTCAATTTCACCTTTTAAAATATCATCCTTTCCTATTTCAGTTGATCCTGTGCCCTCTGTCTAGGTATACCTGTACACATATATACACACTCACATATGTATTCATATGCATATATACCCTCCTATATAGACATATATGTATGTATGAGTGTATACATATACACACACATTTATATTCCCTTCAACTATCCTCATACTGAGAAAAGTTTCATAAATTACAATGATCATTTTTCCATGTAGGCATGTACATAGTTCAACTTTGATAAGTTCCTTATGATATCTTTTCCCTGTTTACCTTCCCATGCTTCTCTTGCTTCTTATATTTGAATGTCAAATTTTCTATTCAGCTGTTTTTTTTCAGCAAGAATGCTTGAAAGTCCTCCACCTCATTGAATGACCATATTTTCACCTGAAACATTATACTCAGTTTTGCTGGGTAGGTGATTCTTGGTTTTAATCCTAGCTCCTTTGATCTCTGGAATATCATATTCCAAGCCCTTTGATCCCTTAATGTAGAAGCTGCTAGATACTGTGTTATCCTGACTGTGCTTCTACAATGTTCCAGTTGTTTCTTCCTGGCTGCTTGTAGTATTTTCTTCTTGATCTGGGAGCTCTAGAACCTGGCTATAATATTCCTAGGAGTTTACTTTTTGAGATCTTTTTCAAGAGGTGATAGGTGAATTCTTTCAATTTCTGTTTTGCTCTCTGGTTCTAAAATATCAGGGCAATTTTCTTTGAGAATTTCTTGAAGAA
>CM053583.1:120678929-120716190 GCA_028627135.1 Pseudochirops cupreus | reverse complement strand
TGGCTTTTTGCCATTTGAGTTAGTCTATTTTTTAGGGTGTTATTTTCTTCAGTCAGGTTGTTGACTCTCTTTTCATGATTTTTTTGCATCATTCTCATTTCTCTTCCCAATTTTTCCTCCACTTCTCTTACTTGATTTTCAGAATCCTTCTTGAACTCCTCCATGGCCTGGAACCAGTTCATATTTTTCTTGGAAGCTTTTGGTGCAGGAGTTCTGACTGTGTTGTCTTCCTCCCATTCCATTCTTTGATCCTTTTTGTCCCCCCAAAAAGAATCTAAAGTTGGATGGCTGTGCTTGCTTTGCTTCCTTTGCTTGCTCATGTTGCCACTCAGTTACTTGACTTTTGAGCTCTTTGCCACAGTGGAACTCTGCTTCCAAAGGGGAGGGCTTTGTCCCAAATCACTGTGGTTTTCACGCCTGCTGGAGCTATTAGGAGGGTGCCATCTTTACAGCTCCCACCAGCTTTGGCTTGGTTCACACACCTCAGGATGACCACCCAAGACCTGATCCAGATCCAGGCAGGTTAAGGCAAGAGTACTTAGCCCCTGAATAGTTGCTTGACTCCTCTACCATCTGTAGGCTGGGAGCTCTGAAGCAGCCACGTGGAGGCAGCAGGGCTGCAGCTTCTGCTGCTTCTCACTCCAGGGGCAGAGGCCAGACCGTGCCTCTGTTTCCCCCCCCCCCCCCGATCCAGCTGAATTCCATTGACCTTTTACTTTGCCTTTGGCATTTATGGGTTGATAATTCTGGAAACCACCACAGCTGGTAATGATTCACTCCTCCAAATTCTCCATCTGCTGCTGGTTTGGGTCGCCCTAGGGCTAAAACCAGGGGTTTGTATGGGGCTGGGCTTGCCTCCCAACATGCTGTGAGGGACCCTTCCTGTCCACCTGCCAGGGTGCCTTCAGAGGGAGATTTATTTCTCTCTGTCACATTGTGGGTTCTGTAGCTCAAATTTGTTTAGAGTCATGTTTTATAAGTTTTTGAGGTGGTTATGGGGGCAGCCTATGGAGTTTTCCTGCTTCTATACCACCATCTTGACTCTGCCATGAGTTGTGATTTTCAGACCTTGGAGAGAGCCACCAAATGAATTGAGTTCACAAAGATATTTGATTAGTTGAGTATCATCTGTTGCCACTTTGAGAGTTGTGAGGTGAAACTTAAGAAGTGTTTGAATTTTTTGTTTCTTTTAGTAATGTGGAAAACCATCCTTCATTTTGAAAACTCTTCATATCTTTTAACTATTTAGCTATTGAGAAATGACTCTTTTTTATATGTACCTTAAGTACAGTTTTGTAACTTTGAGTCATACTGCTACTTAAATTTATAATCTAGAGTTATTTAATATGAACAAAACAACAGTTTTATAAATCTACAACAGTTTTATAAATATTTTAGTATGGATAATTTAAAGTAGTCCATTTTACATATTATTTGAGAGCTTTAATTATAATAGCATTGTATTTCTCCTTCATTCTCCTACACAGGTCTAGGTTGAGGGGATGGCATTCTTTCTAGTACATTGATGGAGGCAGAAAAAAACCTGAAATTTCAGTATATTGCTGTTTTTCTCATTTGGAATGCCTTGGAATCCTGCTTATTCAGGTATTTTCTGCCTTCAAAAGAGAAAATAACAGTGTGACAGCTTTGTATAAGTCAGAAATATTTCATCTTTATTGTTAGTTACCTTTGTCCTTCCTCATTCTTCTACCCAGTAAAACACTCATCTTGAAAGGTTCCGTTTTAAGCAGGACCATGCAAAATTTTCTTTCTATCGAAGTTTTTTGGAAAAAATTGAGAAAAAGAATGAGATTTCCACCTACTTTGTTTACTTTTTTTCTTAGCTCAAATACTCAAGTGGATCTGTGATCTCATTGATATGGGAGGGGGAAAGTTGTAATGACCTTGAGTGATACTAAGTTATGACTTAATATATCCATTTCTTATCCATTTCTTCCTCTCCAGTGTGATTCTTGTCTATAACCTTTCATAGTTTTGTTGTAGGAGATCCCACTCGATGTGCTAGACTTTCCTCACTTTCTGTTGAAATGGTCAGGATATCAGTGGAATATATAGACTCCCTTGCTCTTTCCACAAGTCCAGCCCAGATTATTTTAAATTCATTCATTTCTTTGATGATATTCTTCACTTCAGTTCTTCATAATTAATTTTTTTTATAATTTGTTTCACCCTACCTACACCCACTTGATGATGCACCTTTCTGGTGCCCTCTAATTTAAATTTTTCATAGATTATAATAAGTTCCATGACTTGCATTCATACAGCAACATTGGTAAAAGATGAATCTTTGTTACATGGAGATCTTTGGGTCAGAATTCCCAAAAATAATAGAAGAGTAGGAATGTTATATTAAAATTTGAACTTTATAGAAGATATTAGTAAACATAATCAGAACATTAAAAAGATTTTACTTCTATTAGTCATTAAGTTAGAGTTCATTCTATTCTGATTCACTCCCTTTTCCACTAGTAATTACTGCGAACAAATGTAGCAGTAGGAACATTTTGCTCAAAACAGTTATCCTTTTTCAGTTTTTCTTTGCATTATATCTTAACAAAATCCACCATTTCTGAAGTTAATTTTCAAAATTTCACTTATTATAAGGTGTTTGAGAAATGAATGTAGCTATTAATAGAATTATATTGTTTTGCCCCTCCCATAAATACCTTGCATTAGTCTCTTATTTCATTATCAGTCTCTTAATTGATACTGTAAGTTTGGTAGTCACAGGTTTAAATAATTTGACAGATTTTTACTATCTTATTTCTTTGTTTTCATATTAAATTAAGGTTTGGTAAAGAAGTAATTACAGAGTCCAGTTGTCAGCTACTGTAAACATTAAAAAGAGAGTGCTTCTCTGGGAGAAATTCCATTAAAACTTGTTTTATATTATTGCCACTAGCCTAGGTTATTATGGTTGTAGGACTGAAGATCTTAATCATTTTCTTTTAGTTCTGTTATTCTTTATCTTAGGTACATTTATTTCATGGTCACTGAGTAATTCTTTTTGGTTTCTTACAATATCACCATCTTTTTGTTCATTTTCATTCCATTCCCCTATTTGTGAATTCTTAATAGGGATGTTTATCTAAAAAATTGAAAGATCTCATGAGGAAATGAAAATTATATTCTTTACCAGTTCTATTCTTTATGAAGAGTACATAAAAAGTAGAGTCTTCTATTGATTCAGTCTTCTAAACTAACATAAAATCTTAGCAAAATTGATTGGAGAAACAATTAGACCTTGGTTTTTCGTGGATATGAAGAGAAAAACCTTTAAGCAGTCATTCTTTATTATGGAGTATTGTATTCCAGTTGAATTAGAACTTCTATAGGCAAAGCTTTTAAATATTTAAGGCAGAGTATCTTTTATTGCCATGAGTGTTGAGTACTCAGGCAGTCTTTCACTCCTTTTCAAACAGGGCAGAACTGTATTTTGCTGTGTGATCCAGCTGCATTTTATTCTATTTACATATTTCAGATTTGCTACAATAGTGTCTTCTTTGATATTTGCTTTTAGAAGAATTCTGAAGCCAGTTAATATCTTATAAATATTTTAATTCTTTCTTTATCTTGGCAGTTTGGCCACAGTTCTTGGAAAGACCTGTTATTTGTACTTGTATAGCAAAGTTTGAGAAAAATTTAATTCTTTTCTGCTAACTTATTACTTCATAATTCTCTTTGGCTGATTCAAGCTTCATTTTCTTCTGCAGTAAATCTTTGTAGTCCTTCAGAAGTGTAATTGTTTGTAACTTGTTTCTTTCTAATTAATTTCTTTGCTGCTCAAGTGGTTTTAATTTTTTTTAAATCTGAAGCTGCCAGGGTTCCATACACTTCCAGGTTAGGGATAACATCATCCTAAAGATTCAATTCTTTTCTGTCTCCCTGCTTACAGACAGGGAACACAGTCTCTTCAGCCTGGACCTGTGTAGGAGAATTTGGAGAAAATAAATTAAGAGGTAAGAAATCTACCCTTAGGAATAGTTTGTTCTGTTGCTAAAAAAATATTTTACATGATGTATTTAGTTTTTTAAAAGCTAATATCATGAAAATAAATGCTAAAAACTGTCAAATGAAATTAAGTAAATGCTGATACCTAGCTTGTTGTAATCAAATTATATTCTCCTTTTATCATAAAAGTTGGCTTCTCTTTGTTTTAATTAAATAGTTGTTAATGTGTTTAACGTAAGTATAAATTATTAGGATTTGTTTTATGGGCTATCTTTGTATTTTCAATACTCAATAAAAAATGGGCTATTGCAGTTTTGTTATAAAGAGCTGAAAGTACATGACAGATGCATTAATATTAGAGCTATCCCTTATACCAGTGGTTCTCAACCTTCCTAATACTGCCACCCTTTAGTACTTGTATGTGGACATATCTGCATGCGGGTGGACCTGCCTGGAGATGGATAGAGAAGCGGTGTCTCAGTTCCTAAGACCATTGGAAATATGTGTTTTCTGATGGTCTTAGGTGACCCCCTGTGAAAGGGTCGTTTGACCCCCAAAGGGTTGAGAACCACTGCCTTATACCTTTCAGTATAACTTCCCTCTTACATATGAAGAAAATAATCCTGAAATCATGATATGAAAATCAGTAATAAATCCCAAAATGTGGTATTACTGCACATTTAGAGAGTTAAAATTGTGGGGTGGAGATCTATGATTTTGATCTTCTGAATTTAGCTTAGTTTTTATAGTGGTTCCTAGAAAGAAGAGCTGTATTTACTTCCATTATACACCCCAATGATTTACATAGATTTTAAAAACAAAAAGACATCAGAGTAGAAATATATATGTGTGTATATCTGTATATTTAAATAAAAATTTATCTATCTCCCTTTGCAGTCTGAGATATGAACAGTGATTATTTTAATAGCTGAAAGGTTTTTTCCCCACTGAATTTGTGTTTTTATTCCCAGGCACATTCTTATCTCCTTAAAGTATTATCTTGATCAAGAAAACAGAAAAGACTGATCAAAAAACCAGAAATAAATGCTGGTGCCTTATGTGTAATTGTTATGTTATTCAACCTTAGTCTTTGAAAAATAAATGTACCATCTTTGAATTAGACTATAGTTATGTACATTGATAGGCAAAAATAAAATCTTAAACTTGAAAATCAAGCTATTTTTAACGAGCTTGGAAAATTCTTAAAAAACTGAAACATAAACTTTTAAGTTTGAAAACAAAAGCAGATATTCTGATTCTAAGCCTGTACAGAAGTGGTTATTTCTTTAATAGCAAATGTTGTAATACCTAAATCACAATTTGAAAAGATAGTGATTGCAAGTAATATAGTCTACTGTTTTCACTTCTGATGAGTATTACTTTAAAGGCTGCCATACTATTCTAGAAATAAATAGAGGCATTGAAAAATATATTTTAATTTTTGAAATAAATTTTCAAAAACAATGTTTAAAAATACTTATGAACTTACGTAGAACTGCAGTGCTACCCTCACAAAAAACAAAAACAGGAGATTCTTCAAATCTATCATTTATGATAAAATGTTTAGGAGGTAATAAGTTGTGGGGGGAAAATCTTATAATTTCTTCTTGTAATTAGAGTGGAAGAGAGAGTAGTGGGGGTGTATGTGAAAATATTCTAGTAAATACAGTGACTCCAAATCTAAACTCCTAAGATGGACCTGGGAATGAATTAGCTAAATTTTATGGGTTGTAGACAATTTGTTAATAGAATATTTTTAATCTGTAATCCTGAATAATTGTTACTTCATACTACATTACAATAAAGTTTAGATGCTGTTGGTGGAAGGGAGCAATAACAAAGACAATTAAAAGTAATTTATATTTGGCTTGGGAAAGCATTTTTGTACTTACAGTTTAATCCTGTGTTTCTGTTTTGATAATTCATAGCACTGTTAAAGCTGTGCTCCATAGGACAGAGACCTATTACAAAGCGAGACAAAATATTATTGAACTATAGAAAAGGGAACTAAGTAAAATAGGACCATTAGGGAAAAACTAAAGAAATAATTTTAAAAGGAAATAATCTACAAGACTGTTCAGAACCTATTCTCTCTCCCCGCCACTCCCCACCAAAGTGTACTGTGGGAACAAAAGACAAAACAGTCAACGAACAAGCAATGAAAACAGTTCTGTTTGTCTAATAAGTAAAATAATGGGAACCATCACAAGAAAGGGGACATCTATTATCCTGAATAGAAGGATTGTCTGTGTGGGGAGAAGATAAGTTATAAAAGCTATAAATGAAGTGGTCAAAATTATTTGAGGAAAATTATCCAGGGAACTCCTAAATCACTGATAAGCAGTTTAAAAATATATGTCAAAGTTAGGAATGCAGTTAAAAAATATTGGTAATCTATTATATACATGTATACACAGGCTATAGACTCAGTGCAATTTTGGTTCAGGCTTCATTAATAAAGATATTAGGAATATTCCTATTCTCAAATTGTCATTTGAGATTATGGAGAAGTCCTTTCATTTATAAGAAGCCCAGTTATTAGAGCTAGAAGTGACAAATACAAGGTATAATTGATTAAGAATAAAATTTACTATTTGACTGAATCATGATGGAATCCATTCATTTCAGAGACTTGAAGGAAGTCATGAGTGTAATTGTGGTGTGACCCACATTTTTCTATAGGATTTGTGTTATTGGGGTCAGGAGACCTGAATTCTTGCTTCTGTGACTCTTGGCAAATTTTTAATCTGTAAGTCAGAGTTCTCTCACTTTATGAAATGAAGGGGTTGAAAACAGGTGATCTCTAAGGTCCTGTCCATCTCAAAAATTCTCTTTTTGGGGGGTATGTAGGTACAGGTTTATCAAATAGTCTAGTTAACTAAGTTACACTTAACTGTGGAAAATTATGGGATGCCAGAGGGACATTGGACAGTGTTTTTTAACATAAAACATGAAAATCTAAAGTTGTCTCTGGGTTGCCTTGAGGAACAGAGAACTGATCAGTGGAATTAAATAAGCAAGAATGTAGAGTGGGCAAACAGGGGAGCCAAGGAAGCATGGGTTAGTGTATGTGAAGACTTTTAACTCATTTATTTGGTAGTGAAGTTCTCAAAAATTTCAGACTGGTATTTTTTTTCCTCTTTAAATTCAACCTAGACTAGTAATTATAGCTTTGAGAGACCAAAACTTTAATGTAGCCTCTAGGTATTCTACTAGCTAAGTGATCTCTAGTAATTATAATAAATGAATTTGTATTTCTATCCTGACCTAAATTTGGATGTTTTAGTGAACATTTTCTAATCATTATAGTGTTGGAGCTTTTTTTAGAATACATTTAGCTTTGTTTCATTAGGATGTAAATTTCTTGAGGCAGGATAATTATTTTTATTATTGTTGACTTTTTACTCTTTGTTGTAACCCCTAGTCTGGCACATACTGGTTGGCACACAGTAAATTTTTGTGTTGAATTTTTTAATTTGTTAGAAAATTTTTTTTTAACGTCCATAATTTTTCATGGACTTTCTGCTATCTTTGTAAAGTTCTGAGGTAAGATTTGTTTTTGCCCATTCTCATTAGACCGCATTCAGAGTAAGATGACACAGGCTTAATTGTGGAATAGGACTCATTCTAATTTTACAGATGAAACTGGGATCTGGAGATACTGAGTGGCTCGTCTGACATGACACACAGAGGTCGTGTAAGCTAATTTAATACTAGGAGTAGATACAGTCATTTCCTGAACAATTCTTAATTTTTAAAAAATGACATTAATTGAAATAACCTTTTAGTTTGGAAAAACTAAAGTTTGGTGGAAGTTTGGTAAAGTGCTGAATGTGAAGTCATAACTTAGGTTCTCATCACTCTACTCTTTCCTACTTTTGTAACCTTGGACCATGGGGGGGGGGGGGGACCTGTGACCTCCAGGTCACATGTGGCCCTTTGGGTCCTCAAGTGCAGCCCTTTGACTGACTCCATTAGTCAGAGAATTAGTTAGAAAATATTGGTAATCTGTTATACACGTGGTATACTCAGGATATAGACTCAGGATATTGATTGAATCCTTTAGTTGAAGGACCACACTTGAGGACCTAGAGGGCCACATGTGGCCTCGAGGTCACAAATTCAGCGCCCCTGCCTTGGACAAATAACGTATATGCAGTGGAATTGAATTTTTCTTCCTATAAAATGAAGGGGTTGGATGAAGTTCCTTTTCAGCCCAAATACTAACTATAGGAAATGTTTCTCTTTCCATTGTTTTTGTAATTCATGTTTTCTTAGGGCAGAAATGTAATTTTTTTTTGTCTAAAAGATTTGCTCTTCAAGATCTTTTAGGAATAAACAAGGATGTTTCTGTTAGTAGCCAGATTGATAAAGAACGCTAGATAAAGTATTTTTTAAAAAGATATACTATAGAAGGGTAAAATAATCCCAAAACAACTTACCTTGTATTAATAGTTACCAATGTTTGTATTTAGTATACCTAACTTTACTTAAAGTAGTTCATACTATAACAGATTTTTCAGGAAAGAACTATTAATCAAAGGGAAAGGATAATACTTTTTTCAGTAGGGTTTTTAGAGGCATCCCATTTTGAAAAAGGAAAACAAAAATCCTTCATTAAATATGAACTTAACTGAAAGGATATTGAACCTGATGTTATAAATATATTTCTTTATTAATAGTTGAAATCATTTCACTTCCTATGTTAATGATGTAATATACATGCATGAAATAAAATATTCACAATGAAGATAGACTCTTTATAATATTAAAATTGATGCTTTATAAGCAATTTTTAATTTTTGCATTTTTCTTTTTCTTAACTAGGTCCTTTCTGATGTTGCTTGAACTTATTCTCCTGATGTCGGTCTCATTCCTCTTGGCTAAACATTGTCTCATTGGCCACATTAAGTTAATGCTTATATATATTTTAGGTGCCTCACTTTATAGTAATAAGAAAATAATATAGTGCAAACATTAACCTGTGCATTAAATGACCTAATTTGTCCTTTTCTTCCATTCCTAGATAACATCATACGTTTTGGAAATAATACATTTTGTAGCCTACTTCAAATCCTTTTAGGCTTATCCTACACTGAAGAGCATAGTTGAGTTTTTGGAAAGTTCAGGATTTACAAATTTGGTCTTTGATATGTATCAAATTACAATTAATGATGCAGGAAAATTACTGGAAATAAGATATATGTTTATTGTGGAATAATAATTTTGCAAATATAATCGTATTTTAAACATTTTGCTTCAACATTTTGGTATTTTTCTATACTGTAAGTTGATTATGGTTGACAGAAGTTTTATTTTAAGAGGTGATTAGTTCGATGTGTTTATGTGACTAATAGTACTACAACTTTAAATTGGTGAGTTAAGAGTTGTATAAAAAGTTTATAGTAGTATTTAAACATGAAATATTGGTAGTTACTTTGTAAACACCAAATATTTCTGTAGTCCAGGGAGATGAATGGTTCTTCCAGAAGTCTTAATAACCATAATTAATAAAAAAAGTAAAAATGAATTGGCCTTTTTAGCTTTTTCTCTAAGACTATACACCTTAGCTTCAGTACCAAATCTAATCTAAACAAAGCTTTACTGTGGAGCCAGATAAATTGGAGGTTTTCTTTTCCTAATACAAAAAGACACAAAGTAAAACTAGAGAAAAAAAGAAAATTTTCACCCATAAAAATCTCTGGAGAATTGTGTCAATGAAGGGTAAATAATACTAACTGATAAAAAAAAAAAAGCTATCAAGTTTTGCAGTATTATGCAGGCTGAAACAGTCTTTACTAATAACATTGAGATTTTGAGTGTTAGAACATATTATGTTAAAATGTGATTGGTATTTCAATGCTTTGTCTCTTTGAATTAAATTTGTATCCATAAAGATATGCAAAGTAACTGTTCATGTATTTATTTACAGACTACAATTTCCGTCGCAGCTCAGTAAATAGTATATCCCCTGTTAGTGCTACCCTCTCTTCTGGGACACCCAGCGTACTTCCTTATACATCAAGGCCTTATTCTTATCCAGGCTACCCCTTGTCACCAACAATATCGCTTGCTAATGGCAGCCATGTTGGACAACGACTATATATCTCCAATCAGGCCTCATTCTTCTGAAGAAAATGCTGTAAACATTAATGTAAAAATTTCTATGTAAAGCTTGCAGATTAAAATGCTGTTTTATTTTTAGATCGGGTTTGCACTTTTGGTTTGAAAGGAAAAATATTTTACTATAGTAACCTTTAATACATATGAACCTGCATATGTTTATTGAACTTGTCAGAAACAAGTTTTAAAAGTTATTCAATGGTTTCCTTTGAATTAGGGTTTAATAGGCTACTATTCTTTTTAAACTTTTAGATTTTAAGTATTGCCAATTCCTGATCTAAGAGTAGGCAGTAGAACCCAGTGGTTTATGTTAAATGTTTTTCAAATAATTCCTTTGCTGACCAGCATATCTTTAATATTATAACACATGAAGACAGTAGTTATATTAGATTTAGTTACCAAGGATCACTTACAGTGTTGGAGATTAAAGCAGTTATTTAACCAGAAGCATCTAACCATTATGTGGCCAGACAATGATGAGGGAAAAAGATTAAGAAGTAAATTTCATTTAGTAGTAAATAAAAAACAATTTACTATTGTGGTCCTTGCAAATCATTATAAGTATTTTAGTTAATAAATACTTGTTATAAAAATTATCATAATTTTTGCTGTTAATTTAATGAGTTACTCTAGTTAATTTTATTTGAGTTTGTGATATTCATTGTATAGTAGTTGGAATAAGTGTTATGGTTTTTTTTAATGTTGAAATCATGTGTTGTTTAATTTCTGTACTTGAATTCAAACACTTTGACATTAAATTTAACATGTGTCTTTAACATGTATCTGTTGTTTTTATTTTTTAGATTGCTCAAAATTATTTATAGTTCCTGTTTTCTTCTTTGAGAACAGTAGGGAATCTTTGCAGTGAAATCACGGACTGTGCATACATAAAATCAATGGATCAAACATTTTTTTGTATAAAAATGTGTTGCTGTTGTGCAAAAGACAACTGCAGTAAATCTCTTCTTAGGGGTAAATAGAAATAGTTTGTGGTTGGACCTTTCTTCAGTGACAGATTATATTCATTTTCTCCCCAACTTTTTCATCACCATTTCTGAAGAATGTGTTGAAGCAGGTCTATGGCAAAGACATAATTGGAAATGCTTCATTTTCGAAGCAGTATGTTACAGAATTGGAAATAGGGCTTTCTTCAGCTTTTCTAAGCCAAAGTTGATATTGTTCCATATATTCAGTAAAAATATTCCATATGCATTAAAGAACAAGTCGTAAATACTTTATAATCTATATAAAAATATATCTGTGGCTTTAATAGCAACACTTTTCTCCCAGGTGTATAACTTAAGAAAGGTACCAGTGTGGAATTTCAACTACATCATTTCCTTTCATGAAGAGCTACTCAGGTGAGATTGGCATTGAGTTTTCATTTTCCTTGCCTTACTTCTTAGTAATTTGTGGCCACTGGCTAATGAGGTAGCAAATACAGCAGCTCAAACCAAAGGAAACATGCTAATTTAGTTGTGCTATTTGTTGAAACGTTTTGAATGTCCTTTTTCTTTTTATAGTTCTGAACTTAAACACTGCCCTCTCTCCTCAAAAAAACATCTCAATAAACACAGCAGAACATAGAGGATTCTAACCTGTGAATCTCCATTTCATAGCATTTGCTTTATAATAAATTATATATTTATTATATTATATACTATATAATATAATATATTAAATTATGTTATAAAGCAAAATTATATAGTTTACTTTCAAAACTGCCCTGCTTGTCTGTTCTTTTAAGAAATATTTTAAAGGCCCTCTCATAGCATTACCAGTGATAAACTTCTCTGTTTCAGATGAGTGAAGTTAATCCTACGTTCCTTACCTTTTCCTTGGTGTTTATATAGTCATGGGAAATAGCTAGTTCTTTCCCATTTTTCCTCCTTCCTACACTTACATTTATTTTACCTTCCTTTCTCTCTCTTCTTTTCAAACCATTGGAATGGAACAATTCCATCCCAAGTAGCTCTATTCTTATTTAACTTTCAGTATGCTCTAAATACAAAAGTTCTGAAGGAATACTTTTTTCTCTCCTTATTTGGATATTATTAGCATTACATCATCCTACAGTTGCTTCTAATTGTTCAATTTTACCTTTGTAGGATTTTTCTGGACTTCATTCCACTAATGGTTTGTTTTACCCCTGTAGAATTAATTAATAGTCAGCTTTGCAGCATCAGCTATTCTTGGTTGTAAGCCCATCTCTTGCCTTTTAGAATATTGCATCTCCTTTTGTTTTAGTAGCAGCAGCTGGTCTCAGATGATCATGATTATGGTCCCTTGGTATTTGAACTTCTTACTACATGCTTGCAGTATTCTTTTCTTTGATGTGGAAGTTCTAGATTTTGGCTAACACCTTCCTGGGATTTCTTTTAGGAGATGAACCAGTAAATTTTTTGTCTTCAGATTCTTTGACTTCTGATTCTAAAACATTTGGACAATAAGCATTTATAATGTCTTGAAATATTGTGTTCATATTTGTTTTTTGTTTTTTGGAGGGGGGAGGGCAGGGCAGTTGGGATTAAGTGACTTGTCCAAGGTCACACAGTAAGTGTCAGGTGTCTGAAGCCAGATTGGAACTTGAGCCTTCCTGACTCCAGGGCCGGTGCTCTATTCACTGTGCTGCCTAGCTGCCCCTGTGTCCATACTTGTAAAAGAAAAAAAAAGTGTAGTTTTTAAGGAGTCTGGTGATTCTTAAATAAATGCTCCTTGATCTGTTTTCCAGGTCAGTGGTTTCTACTATCAGGTATCTTATAATTTTCTCTGTTTTTTTAGTCGATACTAGTTTTGTTCTAACAGTTTTCATCTTAAGGAGTCATTTCTGTTTGATTTATTCTGATTTTTAAGGGTTCAATTTCTTGGTAAGGTTTACTAATTACCCCCTAGCAAATCTAGGCTTCTCTTATTCTTTCAATTCTTTCTTCTAGAGCTTTTATTTTCATCTTCCTGTTTCTTCTAGGTATTCATGTAGTCCATATGGAAAATCCATTTTTTCTCCTTTGAGTCAGTGCTTGAAACTGCATATCTTGACAGTGTACTGTCATCAAACTATAAGTAATTGAGAAAATGTAAATTCTTAATTGGATTTTCAAAACTTCAGAGTCACAAGTAGAAGACTTAGGGAGGCATGTTAAAGTAATAAAGACTAGAGTTTTAGTGACTGCAACCCCAATATGAGTTGACTATAAAATGGCATCAAAAAAGATAAAATCTTGACCTACATTGAGAGGCATAGCTTCCAAGAATGCAGAGCTAGGAGTCTTGCTGTGCTCTATCATGGTCAGACTTATATGGAGTATTCATTCATTTCTTGGGCATTTTACTTTAGGAAAGGCATTGATAAACAGGAGCAAAGAGAAGAGAGGGTGAAAGACCTTGAATTGGTGGTAATAATCAGAAAGTGTTAATTGGAGTATACTAAGTGCTAGGGATAGAGACGTGTCCTCTGTCCCCGAGCTGAATTGGAAAAGAACATCCGAAAAATTGTGTATACAGTATTAGGGAAGGTCATCCCAGAAGAAGGGCATTAGCAGTGATGGTGATGGGACTTGGAGAAAGGGAGGAAAGCAGCCATTAAAGAAGAAGACATTGAAATTTGGAGGGGATGATATGGTAATCTGGAAAAGACAGGCTATAATGGAATCAAAGATGTAAAAGGGAGTGTGGTATGTTGTGTTTGTTGTCCATACTGTAGATTATGTGTATCCCTGTGTGTCTGTCTAGATGTTTCTCACAGGGAGGAGACATGAACAAGTATCTCTGTTGTCTCCACCTAAACTTCTCTAAGGGAGAGTGACTGCTGCCAGGAGAGAAAGGAGGACAGTGGAAGCAGGCTTGTTGCTGTTCTTAGAGAGGTAGAGTATGGAGGTAGAATTATATCTCTCCCTGCCCTCCCCATGTGCACCACTAAACCCCCCCCCCAATATTGTTACCCTAGGGGAAATAATTTTTAGGCTCAAGCTGAGCTCTTGATCACTATCAAAGGATAAAAAAATGTGAAAGGGCATCTCCAAGCTGCATATCCAAGGTGTGACTCCAGTTCCCTGAGTATGCACAAAGCAAATAGCAAGCCAATAACATATCAAGGGAAGTGTGCAGAAGAGATTATATATCAGAAATTCACAGAGTAAATTAGTTCTGCTATTGGGAAAGAGCTCAACCAAGAGAGAGCCCCGGATCTCTTGTGGAGTGAGCTAAGAATAATAACGTGATGGAATTGCTAGGTCAGGCTTCACAGGCTTCCCTAAGGTCCAACTGTGTGCCAGCCAATATGAACTGGATTCAAAGAAAGGTAAACACACACACCGTTTCCTGCTCTCAAAGAGCTCGAAGTCTAATGGGTAAGACAATATGCAATTATGCATGAATACACGTACATATGATAGAGTGTGGATGCAACTAAAGTGCCTTATGCAATCTGCCTGCAGGTCCCATACTGTCTTAAGAAATACCAACAGAAGTCTTTCTTTGCAGTCTTTCACTCCAGAGACCTGAAGAAAATTTGGAATCATACTTTTCTCTTAAAGCTGAAAGAAGCTAGAATACTGGGATCTGTCTTCTCGTAAGCTCTTCCCAACCCCACCCCTCATGTAGGCAAGGAGGATTGAATAATCCAGTCTACCAAATTAAGAGTTTTACAGGCATAGACTTTGAGCCTGGGATTATCGGTAAGTAGAGGTTTATTTTGGGAAGAATGACCGCCTCTTCATGCAAGCTGGGTAGAGGAGATGATGTGGGAAAACATTGAGTGAAATGAGAAGGAGAGAAGAGGAAACTAAGCAAAAGGATTCAAGTTTTTTTTCCTTTTTACTCCTTTTGATGATTAACAGAGTGAACAAAACTGCCGCAAGAACCTGTAAAGTTCCTTTAGTGATTTTGAGAAGCTAGTTTTAGGAAACTAAAACGCTTAGAATACAGAAGGAGTGTTGTCAGCTCTTCTTCCTGTTGAGACTTCTGACCTGTGAAGAGAAAGAAGGATATGGAAAAAACTAGTTATACAGGGTATCCC
This sequence comes from Pseudochirops cupreus, assembly GCA_028627135.1. Lineage (NCBI taxonomy): Eukaryota > Metazoa > Chordata > Mammalia > Diprotodontia > Pseudocheiridae > Pseudochirops > Pseudochirops cupreus. Next base: position 120,701,081 of record CM053583.1, on the reverse strand, counting down.
AGAAGTCTTAGTGCAGTTTAAAGCTTAAAAACTTTACTCTCAATAGCTTAAAAATGCACAAATTCTGCAACGCCCTGCATAGATGGCAGCAAAGAACATGAATTAGTTTCTCTGGACATTGGATATCTATATCGATACATAAATTGTCACTGAGATTGTAACTCAGTGTGGTAAATCTGTGGGTAGTATTTGTGGGATGAGACATGTAATGAGAACATGATGGTAGACATATATTTTGTTCAAAAGAAACGGCTTTAATAGGAGAATGTAGTGTAGCTATAACAAGATATTGACCTCCTTATTGTGCCTTAAACAAGACACTCGGTATCCTCTGTGCCTTCTTACTGGTTATCTCACATGCCTGGAATGCTCTCCCATTTCTACATCCTGGTTTCACTGGATTCTTTCAAATTCCAGCTAAAATCCTGCCTTCAACAAGAAATCTTTTTTTGATACCCATTAATTCCAAAACTTTCTGTTGATTATCTCTGGTTTATCATATGTATGGGTACTCATTCATAATTGCATATTGTCTTACTCATTAGACTTCGAGCTCCTTGAGAGTAGGAAATGGTGTGTGTATGTGTGTGTTTACCTTTCTTTGAATCTGGTTCATATTTAGCTTGGCACACAGTTGGAACTTAGAGAATGCTTATTGATGACTGGAAAGCATTTCTCTTCTTGACAGTCTATTAAATGACAAGAGTGATAAGAATTTGGCTCAAGATTTAAAAAAAAAAGCTTAAGTGATATTGTTATGGTACTTGTGTTCAGATGGAATAAATTTTTTTCTTTTAGAGAATAATACAAATTTGACATAAAGTTATAGAATCTAAGAATTGGTTTGAAGGACCCTTCGTGGCCACCTAATCTAAAACATACCTGACCAAAAATACCCTCTATGTCATCAGTCTTTGCTTGAAGATTTCCAGTGAAGAGGATCTTACCCCCCCTCCCAAACAGGCTATTCCATTTCTGGACATCTTTATTTATTAAGTTCTTCACATCAAATCGAAATTTGTTTCCCTGAAATTTTTATTCATTGATCCTAATTCTGCCCTTTGGGATAAAAATATTTTCTCTTGTAGGCTAAACATCTCTGGTTCCTTCAAATGGTTCTCATATAGCATCGTGTCAGGTGTTTTCTCTAGGCTAGTTACCCTTTAAGTGCTTCTAATTGCCAAGGTCTTTAATAAAATTCAGTGGCCAGATGTGGTTTAGCCAGGATAGAGAACAGCATAATTGTCTTTCACTCAGTCTAGACATTATATCTCTCAATGCCCCTTAGTTTGTTTTTTTTTTTGATGACATGCTATATATATATATATTCTTGACTCATACTGGGTTTGTCTCACAGGCAGCCAATACATTGACATTCTGTCCAAGCGTCATTTGTCAGATTTGAATCCCAGTGTGTAGGAGTTTACTGGTGAACCCAGTAAACAACTCACCATAGTCAATAGTGTGAACCATGTGTTGTCAATCAAGTATTCCTCCCCACTTGTCATGCATGCCACCCAATACCAGTAGGCAGGCTAAAGTTAACATCTAATGCTCTCTTATTCTCAGATCTGGCTGCTTCTCTCTATTTAACTCCACTCTTTTGTGGGTGGTAACATGGTCTAGGGATTTTAAGCACAAATTACCCAGTCAGATTTTTCTCATTCCATATTCACTCATTGCTTCATTGTTTTACTTTAAAAAGTTGTGCAAAAATTTTAACCGGTATTTAAAATGGATAAGTAAATAATACTGATACATTCAAAATGAGTGGTACCCACAACCTGAATGATCCTATTCAGATGGGGCAGAAACAGTGCTGTCCAAAGGCAAGTCAAAGACCTGAAACTCAGTTTATCTCCCAACCATCCCAGTGGGGAGCTTGTAAGTCATTTCCTCAGTAACTTTTCTAGTTACAGAGCAAACCTCTCATTAGGTCAGGGTCCAGTCTATTGTAGTGACTGGATCTTGGAACACTCCTGTTGGTATTTCTTAAGACAGTATGGGATCTGCAGATAGATTGCATATGGCACTGAAGTTGCAACCACAATCCTTCCATCACCATCCTTATATCCCCATTTCTATTCTCTCATAATTCATGCTTGGCCCCGTTGAATTCTTTGCACCTGGATCTGACTCAAATCCACAAAGACTTTGCTATCTTGATATTGAAATCATAGTGAAGATCAGTAGAAGACTTGGGCAATTTGGTTCCATTCTGATTGCCATTTTTGCCTTTCTTTGACCTTCAAAAGTATACAGATTGTATTGCTTCTGACTTTTAACACATTCCATTACCTCAAATATGATAAAAGTTGGGGTAAAAATTAGGATAACAAAAGTAAGGACAGTATGGCAATGTAATGGCAAGTTATATTTTTAAAGCTTCTCAATGCATTTTCATATACAAGAAAAACATGAAAGAAACTGAATCTATTATGTACAGCTTTTTTGAAAAGTAATAAAATTACAGCAACTCTAGTACTGTCTTGTTTGTATCCCTGAACTTCTTTCTGATCTGTTTTGTTTATTATATAACTGTTTTCTTGATGCTTTTTTTCATCTCTTTTCCCATATCACTAATACTGCTTTCTCTCAACTACTCCCTCTCAAAAAATACCCTCTCTTGTAATAACAACAAAAAAGTATAGTTAAGCCAAACATGTCTGCACGTTATCTCATAAAAGCTGTATATCTCGTTCCAACCTAACACCTCTCCATAAAGAGGTGAGAAGTATGAATGAATCATCATTGGTTTTCTGGCATCATGCATGGCTCTTGATTGCGTTGATCAGAATTTCTAAGTCTTCCTAAGACATTTTCTTTTCCAGTGTTGTCATTGTAGAAATTTTTTCCTGGTTCTGTTTACTTCTCTTTACGTCATGTCATATAAATCAACCAGGTTTCTCATAATCTATCCCATGCATGTACAGCCTGTGTGACCTTATCTCCCTTATTTAACAGCTGTAGAAATTGAAACTCAGAAGTCAAGCAATATAGGGTCATACAGGCCCTGAATATGAATTCATCCAGGTTCCTGAGGACTTGATCACTGTTTTTATTTACTCAGAAGTTAACCCAGTTTCTTCATTGACTTAACTCTTCTGACATTTGAGGTAGTATAGCCTGATGCTACCCTTCATCATCACTGGACCTAAGAGAGATAGTCAATAGTCAATAAAAATTAGGAAGCTAGTTCTAGGCCTCAGATGCTTAACTAGCTATGTGACCCTGGGCAAGTTATTTTACTATTTGCCTCAGTTCCTAGTCTATAGAATGAGCTGGAGAAGGATATTGCAAACCATTCCAGTATCTTTGCCAAGAAAACCCCAAATTAGGTCACAGAGAGTCTGCCATGACTGAAATGACTCAATAACAACCACCACCAAAAAGACCTATAAAACTGTGAATACCTTTTGACCCAGAAATACCACTATTAAATAGTTTGTATCCAAAAGAGATAACAAAAAGCAAAGACCAATATATACAAAAATATTTATAGCAGCTCTTTTTGGGGTGGTAAAAATTTGAAATTGAGGGGATACCCATCAATTGTTGAATGACTGAACAAGTTATGTAATATATGATGGTGATGGAATGCTGTTGTGCTACAAGAAGTAATGAGTAGAATGGTTCCAGAAAAATCTGGGAAGATTTACATGAACTGATGCAAAGTGAAGTGAGCAGAACCAAGATAATATACATAGTAATAGCAATGTTGTTAAATATTCAACTGTGCATGAGTTAGCTATTCTCAGTAATGCAATGATCCAAGACAATTCTGAAGGACTTAAGATGAAAAATGCTGTCCATCTCCAGAGAAGGAAGTGATGGAGTCTGAATGCAGATCGAGGCATGCTTTTTTTTTAACTTTATTTTTCTTGGTTTTTTGTCTGTTTTCTTTCACAACACCACTAATATGGATACATTTTGCATGACTCTACATGGATAACCTTTATCAAATTGCTTGCCTTCTCAATAAAATAGGGACAGAATTTGGAGTTCAAAATTTTAAGAAATAAATGTAAAAATTATTTTTACATGTAATTGGAAAAGGCATAAAACACACAAATGAAAAACAGAAATGATGAGTCAGTATTCATGATGATGAAATCTCAGGGGATGAGCTTATCCTGGGCAATGCATGATGTTTGTGTAGTCAAAACCAAATAGAGCCATTAATGGAAAATGAAGGTAGTACCAATTAATTGGCATTTTCCCCACTTTCTTAGCCAGAAAACTCACATTTCCTCTTCTCCCATCTCTGTAATTCAGAATTGCTAAGTGCCAAGGCAAAATCCCTCTTTCCCCTCCTACCGTTCTTTGATGTCAACCCTATTCACCTCAGCTCTCTCCTCCATACAACCTGTATATTCTTCCTTGTTTCATTTTTTGTTTTTGCATTTTCAGCACCCAGTACAGTACATGTCACTTAGTAGGCACATAATAAATGCTTGTGGATTGATTTTTCCTTCCACTTCTATCGTGCCCTTTGGAACTCCTATTGTAGAAATTCTGAGGAAACAAACTTGCCTTCATCCTAGATCTTTCTCTTAAATTTGCCATCTCCTGCTTTTCACCTTGCCATTTTTTGCCAGTGCCTAACATAATACTTTGAACAAAGCTGATGCCTAATAAATGTGTATTGCTTGAGTTGTTGAATGAATATAAACCCAACTCTTTACAGAATACACTATATCCTTGTTCATCCTCTCTAGTACTTCTGCAGTACTCTCCATACTTTCTCTCATGAAGAACAGGTGTATTCCTTGATCCTGACTGTCCCTTGCTACCATCCCTTTACCAGTGTAGTTCAAAAACATCTCTTCCTTTGCAGTTGCCATGTAGAGTATACAAGATTCTCTTCTTCCAGAGCAACTTTGCTGACAAAGGCAAACTGGCCTGGAGTCCCATGCCTGTCTCCCTTTCCCTATGGGAGTATGTCTCCAGGACTCTTCTCACATAGGGCCTTGTATCTCTCCCTCCTCCCACATAAGAAATTTGCTGTTGGTGCTAGCATTCCTAGTTATAGCTCTACATAGAGGTGATTCCTATACTTAAAGGCAGATTGGATACATTACTACTGGCATCCATTCCTCCTCTGAGATTCTGATTCCCGGGATTTCAGTTTATTCACTTGTATGATAGTCATAGGAGTATAGAATTTGAACTTGGAGGAGTTAGTAGAAATCATCTAATCCAATTCCTTCCTTGTATATACAAGACCCAGAAACATTAAAGGACTTGCTAAAGATCTTATATGTAGGAAGTGTATCACACGGTTTCTTAGGGTACCTTCCAGATAAAATATGATTCTGTCACATCATAGACTTAGCAGAAATTCAGAAAAAAAATCAGAGAAAAGTAATTTATTATCCACGGCCAAAACTAAATACTAGAAAGTTTTCAACCTGAAATTCTGACTTTTTTTGTCTTTTTGGAGGAGGAAAGGCAGGGCAGTTGGAGTTAAGTGATTTTCCCAAGGTCACACAAGCTAGTAAGTGTTAAATGTCTGAGGCCAAATTTGAACTCAGGTCCTCTTTACCCCAGGGTCGGCACCACCTTGCTGCTCCCAAAATTCTGATGTTAAAGTTACAAGTGTTAAAGTTACAAAAGTTAAAATATTTAAGAATGCACGTGCCTATGCAGAATCGCCTGTTGAGTTCACATTTTAAAAGGACATTGACACTATCTTCTACTTCTGCCCATGTCTCTCGTTGGTATGGACATTATCCCAGGTTGAGTTCACATTTTAAAAGGACGTTAGCACTAGGTCTTCTTCTTCTGCCCCTGTGTCTTACTATGGTATGAACATTATCCTGGGTTCCTGAAGCTTGTATAGGAAGAGCACAAATTTTGGAAGCCCCTCCCAAGGGAAAAAAATGGAATATGGGACCTGATGATCAATGGGTAGTGTCTACTGTCCAAAGGCCATTTAGCAAGGTTCAGAGCAGCTGATTGCCAGCTTGGTCATAAGTTGAATAATTTTCCAGCCATAGAAACTCTTACAAAACCACCAGCTGAGTTGAAGAGTTGTGATCCACACTAGGGGAGGAGGTGTTCCTCATAGATCTTTCAGTATAGAAGTTCAGAGAGGAGATGACCATAAGAAAATATGAATGCAAAAGATTGGCTCAACCACTTGTAAGATACTAGTCTTTCTGTTGGACTAAAACTTTGAAAGACCTGAGATATGTAAATAATAGCAATGATAATGATTCTGATAATAACTAATAATGTTAAGGGCAACTAAGTTCAGAGTAAGAAGAATAAGGAAGGGAAAGGCTCATTGCTTGGTGGTTAGTGGAGCTAAAACGTGGATGGGGTGACAGGCATTTTGTCACGGTTCTGAAATTTAGAGGGCGCTGACAGCATGATACCTTTTTATCATGTTAAAACAACGATGTACTTAATTAGGAAGAATAACTACAACTGTAGTTTAGCAATAATAGCAACTTAGTACTTGCTGAGGAAAACTAATTAGTATAACCCGTATTGAATTGCTTGCCTTCTCAATGAGGTGGGGTGTGGAGGGAGAAAAGGAGAGAATTTGGAACTCTTTAAGTTTTAAAAACAAATGTTAAAATTTCTTTTTACATGTAACTGGGGAGAATAAAATGCTAAATAAACTTAACAAGGAGGAAATTAGTTAAAATAGAAAGTTCCCTATTGTAACCTTACTGCAAATGAACTTCCCCCTAGCCCGAGTACACGAGTACACCGTGCTCACTCCTCTGGTGGTATCCTCCATGGTAGTGGACTCGTGGCATTTGGATGTGTCTTCTTATGGGGATAAGTGACCTGAGGTCTTTTCCTCTCTGCTGAGTGATGTCCCAGGGGCTCTCCTCCTGTGCCAAGATTTAATTGTTTGTTCTTACCAGGATCCGCCCTTGATGCCTGTTGGCTACCAACTCCTCTACTCCTGCTTACCTGAATTTGTCTTCAATTGTCGCTTGGAGTGCTCCTTTTGTACTTCTTGCCCCAGTTATGTTTTTTGGTCTTTGTTTCAGGGTTAGATCGATTGCTATGGCTTTGGTGTATAGCATATTAACTTATAACAGAAGGTGGAACTATTCATTTTGCTTCAGTCAGCTCTATCAAGGAATGCATTCCTCTAGTTGTAGATAATCAAAATACACATGGTTGTTTTAATACTGATATTCCAGGGGGCATTTAAAGCTACCCTTCAAAGGAATGGGGAGAGTAGTTACTCCTCCTTTTAGAGAGTATCTGGATGTATCTTTATGATACTCTTTAGAGAGTATGAAAATCTGGATGACACCTTGTCTGCTGTGTGTTGTGGGTGGTGATTAAGACTACTCATTGTCTGATTTCCTTTTCCACTCTGTGACTCTCTGATTCCTTAAGTGAGTTTCATGCCTCATCTTTACCTTGTATGTATAGGCACTTGGGAAGGAAGAGTGGTGATCAGATACTATCATAGCCTTGAGATTTTTTCATGGTTTAAACTGGGAGATATATGTATATCCAAGAATACATCTCCTCTTTTAACCTTTCTACCAGAACTACTAAAGAGAAGCTTCTTTTGACTCGAGCATTTCTGAGAATGTATGTGTACTCTTCTATGAGAAAATGTTATGACTGGCATTTTCCTGTAGAGGGAAACATGAACCAACTTATAAAGAAAAAATTAAAAAAATTTTTTAAAGGTATCTTGCAAATGCAGCAAGGTAGGGATGATTGGAGAAATAATGAGCATATTCAAATTCTGACTCATACTGATGCTTCCATTTAATTCTTACAGCCATCTTCAAAAGTAGGTATTACATTATACTGTTACATTTGGCTTTGGACTAGACCTGTGATTTCATTAATATAGGGAGTCACTGATGAGAAAACATCCTCTCTCAATCCAGCTTCACAAAGATTATCTCATTTGATCTTCATCAAAAATGACAAATACTGAAAAACCCAAAAACCGTGTGATCCTTACAAAAGGCATCATGATTCTCATTTCACAGAGGAGGAAACTGATTGCTTTTGGTCACACAGCTGGTCAATGTCAGAAGCAGAATTCCTGCTTACGTATTCCTGGCTCTAAGTTCAGTTCTCTGTTCACTGTACATTTCCTTCTTAATGGTAAGAATTCAGTCACATGTCTATCCTGGGCAGCTCCTCAAATTGCAAGTCCTAGGAGAAACTTGCCAATGGGAAAACGAGACCAGGATAGCAGAGGGATTTTCCAGATAAAAAAAAGGCCACAAAGATGGATTGATGTTTCAGGACAAGGAGGCCCCAGGTTCTGAGGGAAATTACAGGATGAAACATCACGGGGGAAAAGTGCAGGAAATCAGAAGCAGATTTTGGAGGGGATATTAGAAACACCATCATCCTTTGATGAAGCTGTGACTTCAGGACATCCACCCCAAGTTTTTAAATCTGTGGATTTTCATCTTTTGACTTTCTGCTGTTTTCCTCTTCTTCATCACAACCATCTTTATCTACCTCAAGGCCCTGAAAGTTGAATGCCTTTAGAAACAACAAAAACAGAGTATTAAAAGAAACATTTTAAAGAACGCTCCCTGTCGTATAAAGTGATTTCCTTACAACAGCCCTATGAGTCATTTACCTAGGCAGAATGCCACTGGAGCCACATACATGTTCCCTTCTGTTCACACTATCCTCAGTCTTAAAATGACAGTGTCTTGACTCCCCAATCTCAGCACAAAAGGTTACAATTTCCGTGGGAAGAAATTGTGCTGACCTTGGGCTTTTGTCAAGAGTGTGGCATTTCTGTGTTTGCTGTACAGCCTGTTGAAATTTTTCTCAAAATAGCTAAGAGACAAGAATGAAGTCCTGGAACTGGACAGCAGCCTACGTGAATAAGGCACAGCCTACAGACTGAGGAAGAAAGTACCACCACATTCTCTCCTCCCACTCAGTCCTTCTTTCTATTTGCCTTCCACTACACTATACTGTGAAATGTATACACTGCTTCCCAAGAGGTCAGAAATGAACCAGGATCTCTTCAGAAACCTAGCTGGTTCCTTTGTCCAAGAGTGTTCATCATGGGATTGATCAGAGCCTTAGTTTGGGAGGGATCTTAAGTCATTGATTCCTGTTGTGAGGCCTATAGAGGTTAGGTTAGGTTAGGTGCCTTACCCAGGGTCGCCCAGGTGGTAAGAGAGACACCATCAGAGTTCAAACATATGACTCCTCTAAGTCCAGATCCAGAATCTTTTGATTTTACCACTACCTCCTACTTAACATAAAGAAGAGAGCTTTCTCTCCTTATTATAGCAACAAACCTGGAGTTAAGCAGCTTACCAATTGTCATTTAAACTTCCTGACCTTTAATTTAGACACTAAAAAAATGAGGAGAATCATCTCACTGGGATTCTCTTAGTATACATAAGATAAATTTCCACTGAGTGTTTTTAAACAAAGTTCTATGCAAATAGAGTTCCATGTAACTTTTGGAAATTAAAGCTGGAAAGAAAAAATTAAAAGAAAGAAATTTACATGATAATTTTGTTGTATATTTGAAAGGAATAGCAAGTTGTGTATAGTAGATCTGCAGTTTGATGTACAATCATCCTTTTTATTGTTCTATTATGGAAATTCTTCTTTTATTCCATAAATTAAAAAAAGAAAAAGAAAAAAGAATTCAGTCACATGGATCCAGCAAATAAAAACGATTCATGGCGCAGAAATGAGTAATGCATACAAAGTGTCCCTATGGTTAATGAGCTTGGTTCTACTCCTTGTACCCAAAATTCTTGGCACATAGTAGGCATTTAATAAATGTGCTTCTTCTGTTCCATTCAGAACTAGTTTGCCCTCAATATTAGAAAAGATTGACGTAACTATTTAACACTTTATTTTGTGACCTCAAACTGCATCCCTCAGTTTCATGAATGAATGAATGAAAAAGCATATAGATGCAGTACTTAGTATGTATGAAGCACTGTGCAAAGTCCTAGAGATACAAATAGAAAAGGCAAGACAGTTCCTATTTTCAAGGAGCACCCCTTCTAACTGGGAGAGACAACTCATAAAAGCTTCAGGGCAGATGGAAAGTTTTCCAAGTCCTAAAGTTTCATTGGTGAAGTAGATAGTAAGGCTTAGAAGTTTTTAGGTTCCATAGGTAGTTAAGATCTCAGAGCTGGGAGATTTCAGCTCTTGGAGGTAGCTATACAGATGGAGGGTTTGATAGTCCTTCTCTTCATAAGAATGGAGTCATCCAAGCCCTGTGAGCAAACTGCTGGCAAATTGGTAGGGAAGTTGCTGCTCCATAATACTGAATGGGCTTTGCTTAGGGCTAAGGGAGGAAAGTTTACATAACTTCAGAGAGTTGAAGGTCAATCCTGTTTATGAAACTTGACTCTGAATGACTAACCTAGCAAAGAGAAGACCTACCTGGGAGGTGAAGGGAAAGGGGACAGTTCTATGATATCCATCTGAAAGTATTTGAAAGGCTGTTGTATGGAAGAAGGATTAGACTTGTTCTCTTTGATTCCAGAGGGAAGAACTGGGAACAATGGATAGAAATTATTGAGAAACAAATTTAGTTTTGAAATAAAGGAAAAAAAATTTCTAACAACGAGAGCTCTCCAAAAGTGGAATGGGCTCTATTGGAAGACCTGGGCTCTCTCTCGTTGGAGGCCACAAAAAAGGCCGGCTTATCACTAGTCGGTGATATTGTAGAAGGGGAATCTTGTTCAGGTATAGGTTGGACTAGGTTCCTTCCAGTTGTGAATATCTGAGACTTTGGGCTGTTCTAGAAATCAAATCCATCTTCCAAAAGACTAAGACTAACTGAAGATATATAAAACAAAATATCATGTACCTTCAACTCAGCAGGCATTTCTAAATGAGAAGTATTTAGAGATATTTGAAGAGGTTGAAACATAGCTTAACTAAGGTCCAAGGTCATTAATTTGAAAGGAAAAGCTCTCAATAGTTGTTGTAAAATTTCTGCTGTATCTGTTTGAAATAAACTTGAATTTGTAATGTAACATATGAAAACACTTTTACTGCTGTAAGGTTTTTGTTGTTGTTTGTTATTAGTTTTAAGAAATCATCTTTCTTTTAAAGAACAATAGTAGCTAATTATAGAGAGACCTAAAAAGGTTTCTCAGGGCTTAGGAGATGGCTATGCCCTTGTGCTTGCTCTATGGAGAATTCACCCGTCCATTGGAGCTAATAATACAAGACGTGCACTAGGAGAGCGCTTCTGTCCTTCAACTTTTTATCAGTGAAAGGAAATGACAATGCAGCATGTTCAGTAAGAGCCATCTTCATTATATAAAATGGAGTTTGGCATTAATGGACTCCAAACTCTGATTATTTGACCTTGCTTTTCGGACATATTTTAGGATTAGGCCAAGTGATATTTGAGGAATCATGGACATTACTGTTTCAGGCTTTTTTTCATTAATGAAGGTACTTCTTCAATAAATATCAACAAATTCATTATGTACTTAGCATGTTTATAGCACTGTGTTAGATGTTGGGAGAGCAAAGATGAAAATAACAGTCTCTATCCACAGATGTCTTAGTAAATAATAAAGTTGAAGAAAGTGCATTAAGTAAAGTGCTGGACCCGGATTCAGGAAGTCCTGAATTCAAACCCAAGCTCAGACACTTACTAGCTCTGTGACAATGGACAACTAACTTAACCTATAGCCTAAATTTCCTCCCATCTGAAAAATGGGGATAAACCTCAGGATTGTTGTGCGGATTAAATAAGATAATAATTGTAAAACACTTAGGACAGCATCTGACATATAGTGAATGCTATGTAAATGTTAGCTGTTATTTTCATACAAAATAGAATGTGATAAAAGGTGGCAGTTGAGCTTTCTAACTTTCTGGTTTCATGTGTTTTCTTAGTGTCTGTTATGGTAATGTGAATGGGAAGATCTTTAGACAGAGGGTACAGGGTGAGTGGAATATGAAGGCATGATATCTAAAAAATAAAATTGAGGTGAGAGGAATATATTGGGAGAAGGAGAAAGGGAGAGATAGACTAAGTAAATTATCTCACATAAGAGAGGCAAGAGAAAGCTATTACAACGGAGGGGAAGAGCAGGGAGGTGAAAGAGAATGAGTTATAAGATTTGGCTGAAGGAGGGAATAACATACACACACTCAGTTGGGTATCTTACCCTACAGGAAAGTAGGGAGGAAGGGGATATGAGAGGGAGATGATAGAAGGGAGGGCAGATTGGAGGAAGGAATAGTAAGAAGCAAACACTTTTGAAAAGGGACAGGATCAGAGGAGAAAATAAAATAAATGGGGGCAGGATAGGATGCAGAGAAATATAGTCTTTCACAACATGACTACTATGGAAATGTTTTGCATAACTACACATGTATAACCTATATTGAATTACTGGTCTTCTCAGTGGGAGTGGCTGAGGAGGGAAGAAGGCAAAGAATCTGTAACTCAAAGTTTTAAAAAGGAATGTTAAAAAAATGTTGTCACATGCAACTAGTAAATAAGATTATACAGCAATGGGGTATTGTATCATTAAGCACCCTAACATACCCAGGATGGCTGCTAGCACAGGTTCTTTGATTTGCTTTTCTAAAGGAAAGCAACTCAAAAAGGGTTAACAATCTTACTTTAATCAAACATGGATATCATTCACTTAGTTTACAGCAGTGGTTCTCAACCTTCCTAATGCCGCAACCCTTTAATACTTGTTTGTGGGCATATCTGCATGTGGGTGGACCTGCCTGGAGACAGATAGAGGAGTGGTGTCTCAGTTTCTAAGACCATCAGAAATATGTGTTTTCCAATGGTCTTAGGTGACCCCTGTGACTCCTCTGAAAGGGTCGTTCGACCCCCAAAGGGGTCGCGACCCACTAGTTGAGAACCACTGGTTTAGGGGGAAAAGGCAGTATCCTGAACTTCAGAAAATACAAACAAAAGTTACAAGCAGACAAAAAATATAGACAATTAGTTACCAGAGAGAGAAGCACCAACATATCGGTTTTCAAAGCCGTAGGGCTCCAGGCTATTCAGAGTCTCTTCTGGCCAAATCACAAAGCTGTTCTGATAAGTGAGCCCCAAAACAAAATCTCACCTCAGGCTATATGTGTGTGTGTGTGTGTGTGTGTGTGTGTGTGTGTGTGTGTGTGTGTGTGTGTGTGTGTTTATGTGTGTGTATACACACACATATATGTATATAACCTCCAGGGTCAGAGAACATCACAACCTTCGTGACCCACTGCCTAATTACCAAGTAACAAAAAGTGTGCCTTCCTGAAAAACTAGCCTAACCTAAACAAGCTTCTCTTGTTGGGTTCCAAGTAAGGTCCATTAAGGGACACTGAAGATCTTTAAATTCTCTAGGCCGATTAAAGGGCAGGGAAGATCTTCAAATTCCCATACCATTACAGGTATAGAAATCCATCTTGTGCTATAAGAAAGTAAGGGGAAGGAGATGAAGGGAGGGATGGGGGAGGATATAAGAGGGCAGACTGGGATAATGGGCAATTAGTATGTTTGCCATCTTGGGGTGGGGGGGTAGAGGAGAGATGGGGAAAAAATTTGGAACTCAAAATCTTGTGAAAATGAATGTTGAAACCTAAAAATAAATAAATTCTGAAAAAAGAAAAAAAAAGATTTCTTTTCCTGCTTAAAAAAAGGGAAGATCTTTCCCATCCATTAATAGACCCATGTGACCTGCTTAAGTCACAAGGAAGCCTAAATCACATGAGTCTGAGTTACAGGAAGCCTATGGTGGGAGAAACTTGCTGAACAGGTGGAGAAGGAAGGGTGAAGCAAAGCCCAGAGGAAGTTGGTCAGAGCAGTTAGAACTGAGGCAGAGAAAGGAAGCAGGCAGTGATCTGTGAGTGTTCATTTGTGGGAAGATCCTAGCAGGGGGAAGGCTTGGGGATGGCAGTGCCCTCTGCGTTGTTTCTGTGTATAGATTTCTTTGTTACTGTGATGAATCTGGCTTTTGAATAAATGTTTTTGTTTTGTCTTCAATGTGGAGAGTCTGTTATATTTTGCAATTCAGAATTATGCCAGCATATTCATAGCTACCATAGGTGCTGTAAGTGTTGTGTTGGCACTACAGTATCTTTTTTATTTTCTTTTTGGAGGGAGAAGGGCAGGACAATTGGGGTTAAGTGATTTGCCCAGGGTCACATGGCTAGTAACTGTTTCAAGTGTTGTTTGGAGAAAAAGAAGTTAAGGCTTGGGAGAGATTCAGTGGCTTGCTGAGATCACAGAATTAATTCATCTCAGAACAAGGTCTGCATTGGTAGAGCCCACACACCCATGGGAGGCTATAGATCCTTGAAGTATTGAACTAAACAGAGGAAATAGAAACACTGATTGATGACCCTCCCCTTGATTTGATTATTACTTCAATACTTCAGAGAGCTGTGATTGTGTGTGTGTGTGTGTGTGTGTGTGTGTGTGTGTTCTCCTTCTAACAATGTGGATCACAATCCCTGGACAACTTACTAGATGGCCTTTGTGAGTTGCCATGGCTCCCAAATTCATCAACCTGCAATCAACCTGATGAAGAGCCTTTCTGACTTTAGCTAGGCTGGTCCTCAGCTGTCATGCACACACACACTCCACATCCCTGCCCCCAACACATATGCACACCACACACATGCACACATACACACACACCACACACACACACTCCACAACATACACACCACCTACAATCACATACACCACACACATGCACACATATACCCCATACACACTCCACAACACACACACGTACACCCCCACATACATACCACATACACACACCATACACATTCACACAGCACCCCCCCCCACAGCCTCTCCACATACCACCCACACACACCACACACACACATTCACACCCCACATACACACCCCCCCCCACATACACACACCACACATATATACTCACACACATACCCCCATCCCCTCCCACACACTGTCTCTCACTAGACCCCATGACCATTAGGTGGGACTTCAGTGTGAGTTGTTTGTCACCTCTGAGGGAGAATTACTTGAGCCTATAAAGGAAAAATGAGAAGCCAGAGGATAATGAAGTATATGATAACTCAGCTCACAAAGTGCTTCATGCTTCAGAATGTCTCACCATTGTTTTTGTTTTCCAAATTCAGTTATTTATTTCTAAATTAAATTTATTTTTCAAGGAACAAGCATTGTTAAGTGAGACATTTCAATTGGTAATTGACCTCCCCCTTCCCATTGGGGAAAATAAATATAGAAAAGAAAAAGGAAACCCTTTAAACAGATATGTACAGTCAAGCAAATTCCTGCATTGATCATGTCTCAAAATGTAGCTCTCGTTCTGCACCTTGAATCCATCACCCCTCTGGCAGGAGGTGAGCAGCATGAGTCATACCACTGGTCCTCTGGAGTCCTGGTGGACTTACCTTGATTCTTCTCACTTGAAACATATTCCCTTAGAGCAGCTGGTGTCTGCTAGGTACAAGGGAAGCAATCTGATGGAATTAGTTCCCATTAATGGAATTGATAGCCCTTTAACTCTTCCAGGAGTATTTATATTTTTAAAAGGAGCTGCTTGCCAATCTAAGGGAATGTCTAAATTCTGAACCTCCAGGCAGTGTAGCTAAATTATGTGTAAACCAGATTCCTATGTCACTCGTTCTCATTGTATCTGTCATAATTTCAGGTTACCTTATTCTCCATTTCCAGGTTTAAGAGCTCATTATTTCAACATATCCTCATATGGCATAATCTTGAGACATTTCACCTTCTTGGTTACCCTTTTCTGGATACTCTTATGTTTTCTCAGTTTCTTTCCTGAAATATAGTGCCCATAGTTGAATATAATACTATAGATATGGTTGGGCCAGGACAGGATACAGTGGGATTCTTAACATTATGTCCCTTCTGATAGGCTAAGATTTCACTGTTGACACACGTTGAGCTTGCAGTCCACTAAAATCTCCAGGTCCTTTTCAGCTATACTGTAGCTTAGCCAAAACTTCTCCATCTTTTGTGAAATTGATATTTTGAAGCCAAGTGTAAATTCATCTTATTAGGTTGGTCTTAGTGTTTGTTATATAGTCTCTCATGATGTCTTTGGAGCTTGAAGCTATCATCCAGTGTATAAGCTTTCCCAGTCTGATTTATGTCATATATAAATGTCATATTTTTGTTCATGTTATTGATGAAATTGTTGCCCACAGGGCCAAGTCCCTTCTTTTATCTCTCTTCCTCAAAATCTTCTCTTTTTATTTCACATCTTATTCATTTTCCTTTCTCCTCCTTCAGCTTTTAAAGTTCTTCCATATTTATTGAAATTTCAATTTTTGGTCTTCACTATTCCAAGGTCATCCAAATGCATGAATGGTTCAGGATGAAATTCTTGCCTTACTTCTGCAAAGCCTGATTTTGATTCTCGGACCTGATTCCCAGGACAATATACATACATTGTCTTTCTTTCTTTCTTTCTTTCTTTCTTTCTTTCTTTCTCTCTCTCTCTCTCTCTTTCCCTTCCTTCTTTCCTTCCTTCCTTCCTTCCTTCCTTCCTTCCTTCCTTCCTTTCTCTTTTTTTGTTAAAGATAGTATAATACAGTGGAAAGAGCATTGCAGTCAGAAGACCTGAATTCAAATTCTGCCTCTGTTATTTATTAACTATGTGATGTTGGGCATGTCACTTATTCTTTCTAGGCCTCAACTTTCTCATTTATAAAATGAGAAAGATGGGTGAGATGATCCTCAGATCATCAGCTCTTAATCTAGGATTCTGTGTTACTTAATCAGCTTCACAGCTCCTTGTCCTCTTTAAGCTCAAGTCCAGTCTCCAGCTCCTTCTCTTGCACAGTCTTCTTCATGGAAGCCAGAGCTAGGTGGGTTTTTTTTTCCATAGATTAAAATAAACTCTTTCAATTGATGATTCTTTCATTGCATGCCGTATGATCCTGGTCATCACCTTTATCCTCATTGCCCTCCTACCAGAATCTTGGACTCTGCCCTTGGGGTTCTCTGGCTCTGATAGATAAGGTTTTGCCTTATTTAGTCTGGGCTGAGACCCCATGCTACTTCCAAACCGTCTCATCATGGCCCTGTGCAGGTTTGTGCACTCTCCCTACCTTGAAAAACTCCTCTATGTGTTGTCTTCTTGAGGATAGGGGCTTCCTTTAGAGCTTTTATTTCTCCAGTGGTCATCACAGTGCCTGGCACATGGTAAGTATGTAACAAATGTTCTCTTTGTCTCTGTCTTTCTCCACTTGTCAAGAACCAATAATTCCCTCCATTGGCTCAGGTCAAAATCCTTCACTTTGGCATTCAAAGCCCTTTGTTATTTTGCTTCACCTTTCCTCAGAATTCTTTAAAGAGTATGCTTTGCTGTGGTCGTACTGGTTTCATCACTGTTATCCCTTTACTTCTTGCTTGTTTTGTTCTCTGTATCTTTGCTTATATGATTTCTTCCCATATGAAATACCCCCCTCTACCTGTCTAAGATACTTCTACCTTCTCTACCTATTTATCCTTTAAGACTCAACCCCAAATCCATCTCCTCCATGAAGTCTACGAAAGATTCCTACCCTCACGGACCTTCTTCTCTAACAACCCATAGCATTTATAATGGGAACCACACCATTTATCTTTTCTTCAGCTACTGTCATGTGTTAATGATGATGATGATGGCTAACATTTATATATCATTTTAAAGTTTGTAAAGCTCACTATGTGACGTTGTCATGTTGGATCTTTAGAATGAGCCTGTGAAATATGCACTATTGTTATTCCCATTATATAGGTGAAGAAACTGTGATTCCAATAAGGTCACATAAGAGGTATCAGAACTAGATTTGAAACCAAATTTGAATTGTTCAAGTTGACAAATTATTGTCAATTGTGACTTCTCAAAATTGTAGAATCTTGAAGGATGGGAATTATATTTTATACTTCTTTATTATTTTCTCTCACTGCCTAACACAGTCCTTGAAAAATGCTAATGGTAGTAATAAGAGTAACAGTTAACATTTGTGTAGTTTATGTAGTTACAGTTTATGAGACATTAAAGAAACGTTGGAGAAGTGTGGTTGTATAGTAGAAAATATTGCTTGGAATCGGGAAATGCCAATTTGACTTCTGTCTCTGACCATTTTGTAAGCTGCATGATCTTGAACAAGTTAGATAAACTCTGAACTTCACATAATTCAATTCTAAAATTGAAATAATAAAATACACTGCATATTTCATGGGGTGCTTGCAAGGAAAGCACTTTGGAAACATTAAATACCAAATAAGGGTGGATTATTTTTATTGATTGAAGGTCACTGAGTATTATACATGTCAAGATCAAATAACTTTGGCGAATAACCAAGCTTGTCTCTACCTCTCCCCTTAAACATTCTAGCCTTTGAAAATTCATTGCAGAGGTTCTCTCAGATACTTTGTGATATTCCAACTAGAGAATCTCTCAAAGTAACTTGCGGTGGAATGTAGCCAGAATTCTTCAGATAATTTGGCCCAAGATTATTCCTGGAATTTCACAAGGGGCATAGTTATTGTCATGGATGACACTGTTTAACTGGCATGGGAATCAATTTGAAAGGTCCAATGTTTATCCCATTGATTGCCAGTAGGACAGTCACATATTCACATTTCAAGTGTACAAGGATGGCTTGATGCCAATTGATTAATTAGAATATACTATTTAATTTTTGAGTTGATTTTTAAAGGGGTAGAGGGGAATTTGCACAGATCCTTGACAAAGAAAAGATAAATCAAAGAGAGTAGAACTAAGAATCTTGGGTATAACTTACAAAGAAACTGAATACATTTGATGAAAGTAAAAAATTCCTAATAATTAGTACTGTCCTAAAGTGAAATGGGCTGCCTAGAGAGAGAGGTGGTGGATTCCCCCTCATTGGAGGTCACCAAGGTTGTATATGCCTCAGAAAGGATTTTTGTTCTGATATCTGTTACAATAGACAGTTTTTGAAGTCCTTTCCTTCTTTAAGACAATTGTTAAAATTTTAAGACAATTTAAGTAAATCCATTTTGAATTTTTGATTTGCCTTCTTTCTTAAATTTGATGGAAGCATATCAGATTATAATACTGAGAGCTGAAAGCAGAGAGATTGGAGATTATCGAGGGAGTTCAGTCTGATGGTTTTATTAGACAAGGAAATAGAGGCCAGAACACAAAAGCAGCAGATAACAAAGGCAATAGTGAAAGGAGCAGTTGATTTTGGTCAAAAGAACAAAATTGGGTAGGATCTAGACTCTTCTACTTAATAGCTGCAACCTTGGGCAAGTTCTTTCATTTCTCCAGTATCAATTTCTTTCTAGAAAATGGTGGGATTGAACTAGAGATCTGATGTCTTGTTTCCCTCTAAATTCTATGAAATCTATAATCTGCTGTAATGAATGTAAGTGAATCAAGATAGGAGTCCAAGAAATCTTTAAGTTGCCATTATCTTGTTCCATCTCTCCATTCAAGATGTTACTGATTTGCCCACTAGATGGTGATCTTGGTAGCTCATCAGCCTTTGGCCTTTCCAAGTAGAACTTAGATATTTGAAAGCTGTAGAAGGTCGGAGGATTTTAGAGGTGATTTAGTATACAATTTATACATCAAACTCTATATTGGTACAGCATGTACCCCTATAATCAATTATTTCTAGCCAGAGCTGTTAACAAAATGGAATCACTGGGTCTGTGCCCAAATATTGTAAAATCTGGAGAATGCTGACAACTTCCCCTTTCTCAGCAATGTAGGAATAGCTGAACCTTTTCACTAGTTAGCAAGAATATTTAATTAAAATAGCAAACAGTCTCAGCATTTTTCCTTCCTCCAGATTCAAACAGTTAGTTACTCAATAAGCGTTTATTCGTCATCGAACGGGAACAAAATGATTTGTTCCTTGCTCATCTTTGTTCTTTGATGGTTTTCTCCCCAATTTATGGGGGTACGCCATCTGGAATTGGTATTTCTCTTAATCTTGATCCTATCTCTCTTTCTACTGTACTTAGAGAATCCTGCTTCCAGGCAATCAATTTAGGTTTTGAAGACAATTTTCAAATCTTATTCTTTTGAGCCTTCTTTTCTTCTGCTTGTAAACACTCCCTTCTTCTTCCTTTCCCAGAAGTTTTTGCATCTAGAATTACCAATATTTTATTCTCACTTTGGTTTTGAGCTTTTCATTGTATTCGTACTTCTTTGTCTCATATCTGATGGGTGGGTGGAAGATTGAGCTGAAACTGAGTTCTGAACTGTGCTTTAAATGCTTTAAATTTGGACTGGCAGAAGCTATTGCTGTGTGCGCAGACTACTGTTGTGTCACATGATTTATGGGCATAAAGCACTAAGAGAGAAGATGGCCACTCACAACTACCCAGTTGAAATTTAAAAAGAACTAGTGACATTTCAGTTCTGTTGTCATGAGGCCTATGATTAGCACCAACTCTTCGGGGAAAAAACGAAACAAAAAAAATGAGCATTTTAAAAGGAGATAAGGAAGTATATTATTTAACCATACTAAGGAAATATTGTAACTAAAAAAAATAGAGCAGCAAAGGAGCAGGTTGCTTTGTACACTAATGATATACAAGGAGAAGAAGCTTTGCAATGAATGTGGATTGATTTTTCTGGCTTTTGACCTTCATGAAAAGTAAACCTCGGCATAAGTTCAGTTTTTAAATAGGGTCTACATAATTCACTCAATCAGCAAATTTCATGTCAACTCAGTTGTTTGGGAAGGCATGACAGTTGATTGGTCAGATCAATTGGTCAGATGAATTTAATTGTCTTAAAAACAAATAGCCGGATTCTGTAGTCATTTATTATTAGACCAAACCTATTTCAATGTCAAAAGAGTAGAATTAGTGACATAACGTAGATACAACCCAAATGTTTCCTAGTTGTAAGATATGTTTCTTCTCTACTCCACAGACTTGTTCTAGGGACCACTTACATTTTGGAAAGTACCTTTAGTTTTTTTTAATTAGGCATTACATACATATGAATCATATCATCACATTATTAATAATAACATTCAGGAAGCTGGGAACCGTACCGCTCAGAAAATGGAAATGTTACCTGTTACCCAGGCCCAGCTCACATTAACCTTTTCAAAATGATATGTTCTGCTTTGGTGTGCTGTGAATCTAAGAAAGAGAGATGGCCACAAGATGAAAATGCAGTCCAGTCAAAGAGATGCATTTCCAAGCCAAACTCAGTGGAAAATTAACAATTTGTCTTATATGACTCTCCATTTGGAAGAGATGATTCAGATCTGTACTGTAGGCTGGAACTAGAGTCAGGGACCTTGGTTTGAATCTGTTTTTGCATTTTTATATAACCAGAGCTTATCACAGTGCCTGGCACATAGTAAGGACTTAGTAAATGTTTGTCAATTGACCAAACTATGATACTTACTAGCTGTGTGACCAAAGACAAGTGACAAGCCCTCTCATCTGTAAAATGTGGATGATAATGACTATAATAACTGCCTCACAGGGTTGATACGTGGCTCAAAGGAGCTAATATAAAGTGCTTTATGGATCAAATACTCTCATAATCCATTGATGTGGTTATTTGCTCAACTGGTACAATTTGATTTTTATCTGTGACTGTCCATCCCATGTGCCCCTCATCAGTGTTCATTCTCCCATGAATTCACTACACAGTTCTACCTAATGCTGGAATTTGGCTACAATATTCCTAGGAATTTTCCTTTTGGGATCTCTTTCAAGAGGCAAGTGGTGGATTCTATCAATTTCTATTTTACCCTCTTGTTCTAGAATATCAGGGCAGTTTTCCTTGATAATTTCTTAAAAGA
This sequence comes from Pseudochirops cupreus, assembly GCA_028627135.1. Taxonomy (NCBI): domain Eukaryota; kingdom Metazoa; phylum Chordata; class Mammalia; order Diprotodontia; family Pseudocheiridae; genus Pseudochirops; species Pseudochirops cupreus. The sequence goes on along the minus strand of CM053583.1, from coordinate 120,679,319 downwards.
TGATATCTAGGCTCATTTTTTGACCATGACTGTCATGTAGTCAAATAATTTTTAAATTATTTCTCTTGGATCTATTTTCCAAGTCAGTGGTTTTTCTGATGAGATATTTCACATTGTCTTTTTTTTTCATTCTTTTGGTTCTGTTTTATACTTTCTTGATTTCTCATAAAGTCATTTGCTTCCATTTGCTCCTTTCTAATTTTGAAGTAATTAGTTTCTTCAGTGAGCTTTTAGATTCTCTTTTCCATTTGGCCAATTTTACTTTTCAAGGCATTCTTCTCCTCATTGGCTTTTTGGGCCTCTTTTGCCATTTCAGTTAGTCTATTTTTTTTTTTTTATATGAGATTCTTTATTAAATTTTTTTGAGTTACATCTTTTCTCCCCGTCTTT
>CM053583.1:120661187-120678429 GCA_028627135.1 Pseudochirops cupreus | reverse complement strand
GACTTTAGTGGGAAGTATCTTTGTGTGCGTTTTGGAGTTCCAGGATTGGTTTAGAGTCCTATTTTATGGGTATTTTGGGGTGGCTATGTGAGAGCTGCGATGTGTTGCTGCTTCTACGCCGCCATCTTGGCTCCGCCCCCCCCAGTTAGTCTATTTTTAAAGGTGTTGTTTTCTTCAGTATTTTTTTTTTATCTCTACCAAGCTGTTGCCTTGTTTTTCATGATTTTCTTGCATCAGTCTCATTTCTTTCCCCAATTTTTCCTTTCCTTCTCTTGATTTCAAAATCCTTTTTGAGCTCCTCCATGACCTGTGACCAATTCATATTATTCTTGGAGGTTTTTGACATAGGAGCTTTGACTTTGTTGTCTTCTTCTGGTTGTATGCTTTGATCTTCTTTGTCACCAAAGTAAGATTCTATAGTTTGAGGCTTTTTTATACTGTTTGCTCATTTTCCCATCCAAATACTTGACTTTTTAACTCTTTGTTAAGGTAGGGTTCTGCTTCCAATGTGTAGGGTATCTTGTCCCAAACTTCAGGGGTTTTGTGCAATTGTTTTCAGATATACTTCTAGGGGCCTGTAAATTTTTAGTTCTTCCAAGGAGGTATGATCAAAATATAGGTGTTTACTCCACTCCTGATCTGTGCTCTGGTCTATAAATGACCACAAGCCCTCTTTTCTGCTTTGGAACCGTGAGGAGGATTCTCTTTCCACTGTAGTCATAGGCACAGGCAAAGCAAGAGAATCATGTCTCACCACCGTCAGAGAGATACCTGCAATCCCCCTCTGATCAGCTGCTTGATCCCCATACTGTCTGTGGGCCCAGAATTCCAAAAACAGCCACTGCTTCCACTGCTGCTGCCATTGCTACCATCCTGGGACTAGGACTGGATCATACACCTTTCTCACCCATGTCTGACAGAGTTTTCCTACTGACCTTCTATGCTGTCTGGTGTTTGTGGGCCAAAAAAAGTCTGGAAACCACCACAGCTGCCATTGATTCAGTCCCCTGAGGCCTGCTCTGGCCCTGTCTATGCCAGTGTGTCCCATGCTGTACTGTGCTCCACTTCCGGCCCATTGTGATAGACACTTCCTCTTAACCTTCCAGGCTGCCTTGGGTTGGAGATTTGTTTCACTCCATCATTTTGTGGGTTTTGCTGCTCTAGAATTTGTTTAATCATTTTTACAGGTATTTGGAAGGGTTTTGGGGAGAACTCAAGCAAGTCCCTGCTTTTACTCTGCCGTCTTGACTCTCCTCCTACCCCACCCCAATCCACCTTTTTTCCACGAACATAACATTTCTCTGATGACACCATTAAGCCACCATAACCCCTTGCTTATATTGAATAGTATAACATCATGCCCACTATGCATCTACCTCTACATTACCCTTTAAGTGGTATTCAAATGATTAGGGCCAGGCAGTAATTGTACATGATTTCGTTTTGTGATAGCTGCAGTTGTATGTGTGCTTCTAACGAAAACGGACTGACTCAGAGGTCTGACCTTGACCAGATAAAAGAAAATTGAATGAGTTTCCTCAGATTTAGTTATTTCTGTGAGCTAAATACTAGATTTTTGAACTGCACGCTGCTGTTTCATTGCTCTCTTTTGTTGTACTTTTAATTCCCCAGTTTTAAGAGTGGTTATTACTCCAAGGGAACATGCAAAAGACATAGTTTTTAAAAATACACTTCATTAAAGACCATTGTAGTAGCTGTTGGTGTGGGGAAATAAAGCCTTTCAGGGATTAATGAGGTACATGATGAAATGCCAAGAAAAAAATGTGATCAAAAAGGAAAAAGAAAAAACTCAAGACAAATTGCTGTCAAATGATTGCTTTAAAATGAAATAATGTGGCCTCAGGAAACAACCAAATACCAAGAGAGGGACCTGGAAGCTGGAGGTGTCCATTGTGTGTGGTTATTGATTCATTTACAATATAGCATGGACTTTTTGAAGCTGGAAGAATATCAAGGAGGCTAGTTTAAAAAAAAACAACTTAGTTGCTAACTATTGCTATGAAGTTTAAAAAAATAGCTTGTCAAGGACAAGACTATAGTCCTGAAGATTGAAAAATCTCACTCTTTATTATAGGGCTATACAGTTGGCAGAAGTCCAAGTGAGTCTACAAGGTTTCGGTTTCTCCATCAGACTATAAAATATCCACTCCTCCCTCCTCCCCAGAGTATTTTGAGGATTTAAAAAAATTTTAGTTGAGACTGGAAGTTTTGTTCCCATTGAAGGAATGGTGAATCCTGATGAGTATATTCATCTACTGAGAAACAGAATTGTTCCAGAATTATAGAAATTCCTAAATAGACATGGAATGATATGACCTTGGACCATGTCACATGTCACAAAAGTTTAACATTTTATCTGAGCAATAAAAAATAAAAATGCCACAGGAAATGCACCTGATTTAAATTCCATTGAAAATATGGGTTATAATCAAGTCTAGATTTGGAAAAATGTATTGTTCATGAAAGGTACACTTAATGTTCAGTATGTTGTATGCTGGCGTGATGAGGAAGAATTTGTGTCAAAATCCAGTAAACTAAATTCAAAGGCATTTAAACCAAGTGACTGAAGCAAAAGAGTATGGATTGTACATTAAAAGTTTTTAAGATGTAAAAAGTTGCAAGGTTTGTTGAATGGCAGTGAATTTAATTGTTTTACTTTGTCTCAATTTGTACATGGTTGTAGGTGATCTTGATATTAGTTCTTCAGAGATTATAGTATTCTATGATTTGCAGCTATACAACTGGAAAGATAATGATATAAAAAAAGATGGAAGCTTACAATTTCTCAGTGGTGCCCAGTCCAATTAAATTTTGGGACTAACTTTAAAAAAAAATTGGATTGTCTTTCTCACTTATATATAGTATAGATGGTAGATTTCTATAGATCACCTACCGATATTCATCTCATAATGTAGGCAATAGGCATTTTTAATATACTTGAGCTGTGTGTGTTTGTGTATATACGTGGATAGTTAATCCAAACTTTAGAATTGTGGATTCATTTAAGAAGCTGCTGGGTTGGGATATGAGCGTTGTGTCATCTAGAAATCGCAGTTTCTGCAGGACCTCACTACCTACAGAAGGTCCCTTTTTGACTTGGATTTTAGCCAGATCACCTGTGTGAAAGTGATGAACAAATATAAGAAACATCTCTCTCTCTGTTTTATGTTTCTCTTGATGTTAATGGAAGAAAGGAAACAAGCATTTATTAAATACCTACTATGTACTAGACACTATGCTAAATGCTTTACAGGTATTTCCGTTTGATTCTCCTAACAACCCTGGGAGGTAGCTGTTTTATTATCTTCCTTTTACCATTGAGAAAACCAATGCAAACAGAAGTCTAGTGACTTGCTCAGAGTCACATAGCTAGTAAGTATCTGAGGTCAAATTTGAACTCACATCTTTTTGACTTCAGTGCTCTATCTACTGAACCAACTGGCTGCCTCAGAAGACCGTAAAAAATCTCCATTGTAGTCTCTTCCAAGGTTTATTGTATACTTTTGACATATTCAAGGGAGACATATTGGTGGAGGAGAATCTTTAAAGAATAGTCCTCTTCTACTGAATTGATATTTAATCAAATACTTTTTAAATGGTGAGATTTTGTGTTTTCCTGTGGAGTATTGCTTATGAAAGTCTACTTGTTCCCTTCTAATGCCTTCAATTTGTATGCATATTATTCATATGAATAATCCATGTTTTGGTATCTCCTCCTTCTTCAGATATCTTGCGTTATATTCCTAAGTGCCCTCAGAATTAGGCTGCTTATAGGGATAATTATAAGTTTCCTCTGCTTATATTAATTAGGTCCAGGCCAGCCACTTTTCCCATCTCTGTTTCCTGTGGTCTCATATCCAATTCCTCATGCAGCAGCACATTCAGTCATGATTGCGAAATTAGATGCCAAATGTAGTAGATCTGCTATCCTTGATAGTAGAAAAATTGGCATAAAATTTTTCACAGATTAAAAAAATATTTGGTTTTAAAAAATTTCTTCCATTTTTATCCTTAAGTGCCCTTGGGATATTTTCCTTTGTTAAATTTCTTGCTGGACTTTTCCCCTACATTATTATTCATTGTTTTATGGGGTCCATAATCTTCCACTATGCTTCTCAATAAAATTTCATAAACAAGTTTATATTCTAAACTACTGTGGCACTTGGTTGTCATATTTCCTCTCTTGGTAAAGAAATAAAATATTTGTTGGCTACAATGAAATGTTGTAACTCCTGGACTCATTCAATCTTCTCATAATTGCAATTGATTAAACTGTATGAAATTATTATAATTAATGTCAGTGTCTCTTATATTAGCATTTATATTATAATATATGCAGTCTATGCAATAAATAAGTGTATGTTATACATTCAGATCTTACAAATAAAAGATTGAGAGTCAGTATGTTGTAACGGTTAGAGAGCTTTCCTTAAAGTGACAAAGATACGCATCTCAAATCCTGCCTCTCACACATACTGGTTAGGTTCTTGGGCAAAACATTTAATTCTGCAGTGCCTCAGGCAACTAAGACTATCCATTATACAACACATGCCAATCTGGAATGACGAGTCTTAATAAAGTGACCACAGAGTCTGAATAAAAAGTTTTAAGGAGCTTTAATTTACCAGCTGGGGCTACTCCATGCCAATTCAAAGGGAGGAGCAGCAGCTAGTTCGGAGGTGAAGAACCTTTTATGCAGTTTTTAGGTTTACGTATCTAACTAACACAATTGGTTACTAAGCAGGTTACCATATAGATACAAAGCAAGCTGTTGCTAAGACAAGGTAGGGTTTGTAGGGTAAGTGGGGGGCACAGGGCATGACGACCGAGCAAGCAAATGAAAAATAGGCAAATTATTCTAGGCCAGTTTCTTGACTCCTATCTTAAGTCCATGAAGTTTCTACTTAACTAGTTCCTGGCCACTTCAAATCTATATTGTTAATTTCCTCAATGGGAAATTCTCTGCACTAATAAATTCATAGTTCCATCCAGACCAATCAATCAGCTTTAATGTAGGGAGGATAATAATGTTTGTCCTTTAATAATGATAATGTATGCTATGAATAATAAATGTGTAACATCAGTTCAGATAAATCAGAAGATTTATAAAAATTTGTCTGCATTTATAATAATTCTGTGACTGAAAGCATAGTGATGTAATAGCTCATACTTATGCCCCCACTTAGAGAGCAAAACTCTGTAACAATGGTCTGGGGTTGAGTTCTCAGCCCTAACTAGGAAAGGTTCCTATATCCTATGTAGCTCCCATTGTGCCTTCATGCCACAAACAAAGGGACCCAGGCATCATAAGGACAGGGTTGACTTACAGGTGTTTATGAGGAATATTATTAAATCTGGTAAATATATTCTTTCATAGAATTAGAAAACACACACACAATTAAGTGAAAGGAAGGCAGAGGATGAGGTGGGGACTGCCTGTTCTTTTTGGATGGCTTATTTCTCTCAGTGCTCCTGCTATTGGAGCAAGTGTCTGGGACAAACACAGTCACACACCTCTCGGGTTGTTCATTGAGAAGTCATTTCTCATGGTCTTGAAGAAGAGAACTACAGATGTAGCAGGCACTGTCTGCTGGCATGGGATGATGACCGTATCCCTTTTCTCAATTTGTTCTCATCAAGCACCCAATCTCCTACTGTATCAGTATGTGAAAAACATCTGTCCTCTTGTCTAAAAGCTAATATCTTGTTCATTTCCTCTCTTCCCAAATTGGGTAGAACTACAAATCCTGGGGTTTTGTGACCAGTCAGCACCTTGCCAGGGAGTTTCAGAGATAGGAAAAAATTTTGGGTACTAGAGAATTTGAGAAAAACATAGAAAAAAGAGAGGTAAAAAGATGAACGAGTAGATGTACTAGTCCTTCCAAAAGTTCCTCTTTTCTCTTTTTTTCTGTTTTCTTTGAGACTCATTATGTCTTAACCCTCTTCCTGTCTCTTCAGGAAACTTCCTCACTTTATAATTACTTTAGCTAGAGTGAACCTGCCTGTGACATCAGACATGAGACAGGTAGAACTGAAGGGCAACAGCCCAGTTCTCTAAAACCCAGGATCTCATCCATCTGCCTGGGTGTGGAGGTGATTAGGTGCTCTACCCTTCAAGAAGGAGAAATGGTACTGAGCTTGAAAGAAGTAGATGGGCCGAATATGAGGGCAGACTTTCTGAAGAACCATCACTGACCTCACTTCTTCTTGCTGCCATGGCTGGAAAGCCATCACAGCTAAGCTCCCAGGACTTTAAGTTGTGTCTGCCCACTTAGCAACTCAGACCCAGTGATGGTGTATCTCTGGCTGTCCCTTTTGTTTGTTTTTGTTCTGTTTTAGTTTCCGTTCATTCATTCATCTATTTATTTATCTATCCGCTTATTTATTTAAGTTAACATTCATTTCCATAAGATTTTGAATTTCAAATTTTCTCCTCTCTTTCCCCTCACCCCACCCCATGACAGCATGCATGCTAATTACCTGTGCATTCTGAAAACCTGTGCGTTTTCAGTTCTTCTAAGGTGGTATGGACTAAGGAGAGGCATTTACTCCTTTCTTGGCCTGTGTTCTGGTCAGCGAGTGACCACAAGCACTCTTTTCTGACTTGGAACTGTGAGGAGTGTTCCCTTTCCACTGCTGCCACAAAGTCTTCTATGCCTGTGTGCTTCCTTGCCCCAGGACTGCTGCCCAGGACTGTGACCCAGATCCAAGTATGGACAAAGCAACAGAGTCTTGCCTCAGTGCCAGCAAAGAGATCTCTGCAATCTCCTTCTGATCAGTTGTTTGATCCCTTCCTGTCTGTGGGCTAAGAGCTCTGGAAGCAGCTTCAATTGCCCCCAGAGCTGTGCTAGCGCTGGGGCTGGTTTGTGCTCCCCTCTCATCCAGGCCCAACAGACCTTTCCCACTGACCTTCCAAGTTGTGTTTGGTGTTTTTGGGTTAAGAAGTCTGGAAACCACCTCAGTTGCCAGTGATTCAGTCCCCTGAGGCCTGCTCCTGGTTTGCTGCGCCCTAGTCTGTGCTGGCCTGCGCTCCTCTCCCAGGTCAGTATAACAGACCTTTCCTATCCACTATCCAAGTAGTCTTGGGCTAGAAAATTGTTTCACTCTGTCTTTTTGTGGGTTCTGCTGCTCTAGAATTCATTTAGAGTAGTTTTTAGAGGTATTTGGGGGGGTTTGGGGGAAAGCTCAGGTGAGTCCCTGCTTGTTCCCACTTGATTAAAAAAAACAAAACAACCCTGGGCTTTCCTTTTTGTGATTTAAAATCTGCCAGTAATGAAAACAGCATGAGTATGGCAAAGTATATTTTCAACTCAGAGATGGTAAGGGGATCTAACAACTGGTCAGAAGGAGCTTACAGGGGATTCTTTGATGGCACTGGGTGCAGGATTCCATTGCATTGCCCATAAGAGGTTCCTGGTAGCAGTCCCAGGGCAAGGAGAAGCACTAGCTCGTGAACACTTGTGATTACAGGGGTGCAGGGGTGCTGGTTACAGTTCTTAGAGCAAAGAAGAGTGTTTGTGGTTGTTGACAGACCAGGGCACTAGGCAGGAGAGCAGTGACCACACCTCTCCTTAGGTCATTCTATTTTGGAAGAACCAAAAACCTACAGACTTTCAGAACTAGCTTTGAAAATAGCAGCAAAAAATGCCTGAAGCTTGATACAGTTTGCACTCTACCCCAGGAGCAGAGCCCAACAATAACATAAATTTGTATAAGTCACAAAATAGTCTGGAAAAAAGAACCTGACCATAAAAAGTTACTATGGTAACATGGAACATCAAGACACAAACTCTGAAGAAGACAATGAACTCAATACAGCTACATGCAAAGCTTCAAAGAAAAATGTTAATTGGTCACAGGCCCAAAAAATAATTCCTAGAAGAGCTCAAATAAAGATTTTAAACATTAAATAAGAGAGGTAGAAGAAAAATTTAGAAAAGAAATGAAAATGGTACAAGAAAATTATGAAAAGAAAGTCAACAGCTTGATAATGGAGACATAAAAAAAATTGAAGAAAATACAACCCTAAAAACAGAATAGAGAGAATGGCAAGACAGACATAAAAATCCACTGAAAAGAAGAACTCCTCAAGAAGGTGCAAAAGCTGACTGAAGAAATAATTCCTTAAAAATAAGAATTGGGCAAGTGGAAATGAATCCATGAGATACCAATAAAACAAAATTAAATGAATTAAAAACATAGAAGAAAACGTGAGATATTTCATAGGAAAAACAACTGGATCAAGAAGAGATAATTTAAGAATCACTGGACTACCAAAAAGCCATGATTCTCAAAGAGTTTAGAAATCATATTCCAAGAAATTACCCTTATATCCTAGAATTAGTGGATAAAAATAGAAATTAAAAGAATTCATTGATCATCTCCTGAAAGAGATCCCAAAATTAAAACTCCCAGGAATGTTGTAGTCAAATTCCAGAGCTCCAGTGGGATTAAGGGGAAAATATTGCAAGCAACTAGAAAGAAACAATTAAGGTATTGGTGGAACCACAGTCAGGATAAGAGAAGATTGAAAAATTTCTACATTAAAGGTTTGTGATATTGTTCAGTCTTCTCTTATCACCAAAACTGATGGAAATTCCCTTCTGGAGAAAAAATGAATAGTCATTGAAATAGAGGACTTTTGAGCACTCCTTATATAAAGACCAGAACTGAATAGAAAATCTGATTTTCAAATTTAAGACTCAAAAGAAGCATGAAAAGGTAAGGAGGAATGAGAAATCATAAGGGCTTCAATAAAGTTAAACTGTTTACATTCCTAAATGGGAAGATGATACTTGCAACTCCTAAGAATTTTACTGTCATTAGGACAGTTAGAAAGATTATATGTAGATAGAGGGCATGGGTATGAGTTGACTATGATTTAAAAAAATAAATTTGAGGGGTGAGAAAGAGGGATGCTTTGGGAAAAGCAGAAAGGGAGAGGTAGAATGGTTTAAATTATCTCACATAAAAGAGATGTGAAAGGGAGAGCTTTTACAGTGGGAGGCAAGGTCAGGGGAGGGAATAGCAGGCAACACTTGAACCTTATTCTAATAGGAATTAACTCAAAGTGGGAATAAATATATACTCAGTTGAGTCTAGAAATCTATCTTGCCCTACAGTGAAGTGGGAGGGGAAAGGGATAAAAGAAGAGGAAATGATAGGAGAGAGAGCATATTGGGGAAGACATTGTCTTAAGAAAAACAGTTTTTTGAGGAGGGATAGGATAAATTTAGAGAGAGAGAGAAGGAAAAATGGGGGGGGGATAGGATAGACGAAAATACAGTTAGTGATTATAATGGTGAATGTGAATGGGATGAACTCATCCCTAAAACAGAAGTGCATAGCAGAATGGATTAAAAACTAGAATCTGACAAAAACACTCTTAAAGTAGTGAGCACACACAGAGTAAAGGTAAGGCGCTGGAATAGAATCTATTATGCTTCAATTGATATAAAAAAGCAGGGGTAGCAATCATGATTTCAGAAGAAGCAAAAGCAAAATATATTTAATTAAAAGAGATCAGCAGGGGAACTATATTTTGCTAAAAGGTACCATAGATAATGAAGTAATCAATACTAAGCATATATACACCAAATGATATGACATTCAAATTCTTAAAGGGAAAATTAAATAAAACACAGGAGGAAATAGACAATAAAGCTAGTGTGGAACTGGTGGGAACCTCAACTCCTCTCATAACTGGGTAAGTATAACAAAAAAATAAACAAGAAAGCAGTTAAGGAGATGAATAAAATTTTAGAAAGGTTAGATATGATAGATCTCTGGAAATAATTGAATAGGAATAGAAGGAAATACACTTTTTTTTTCTCAGTGGTACATGGCACCTATGCAAAATTGTCCATGTATTTTGTCATAAAAAACCTCACAACCAAATGCAGAAAAGCAGAAATATTAAATGTTTCCTTTTCAGATCAAATGCAATAAATCACATTCAATAATGGACCATGGAAAGATAGATTAAAAATTAATTGGAAACTAAATAATCTAATCTTAAAGAATGAGTGACTCAAAAAACAAATTATAGAAACAATAAAAGATTCATTAAAGAGAATGACAACAATGAGATAACATAAAATTTATGGGATGCAGCAAAAGCAGTACTTAAGAAAAAATTTATGTCTCTAAATGGTTACATCAATAAAACAGAAAAAGAGAAGATCAATGAATTTGGAATGCAGCTAAAAAAATAGAAAAATAAAAAAAATAGAAAAAGAACAAAATAAAAATCCTCAAATTGGAAATCTCAAAAATCAAAGGTGAGATTAATTATTGAAAGTAAGAAAACCATTTAACTAATAAATAAAACTGGAAGTGGTTTTTATAAAAAAAATAAACCCAGTAAAATAGATAAACCATTGGTGAATTTGATTTTTAAAAAAAGGAAAGAAGAAAAATAAATTACCAATATCAAAAGTGGTGAATTTACCACCAAATGAAGAGGAAATTAAAACAATTATTAGGAACTGTTTTGCCCTGTTATATACCACTAAAATCTGACAATCTTAGTGAAAGGAATTGATATTTACAGAAATATAAATTGCCCAGATTAACAGAAGAGGAAATAGAATACTTTTGAACAATCTATCAGTGAACTCCCTAAGAAAAAATTCCCAGGGTCAGATGATTTACAAATGAATTCCACTAAATATTTAAAGAACAATTAATCCTGATACTGCATAAACTTTTTGAAAAATTAGTGAAGGTTTCCTACCAAATTCCTTTTATGACACAAATACAGTGTTAATACCTAAAAAAACAAAAATAGAGCAAATAGACCAATTTTCTTAATGAATATTGATGCAAAATTTTAAAATAAAATACTAGCAAGGAAATTATAGCAATGTATTACAAGGATCATACACTATGACTAGGTGAGCTTTATATTAGGAATGCAGGGTTTGTTCAATATTAGGGGATCTCTCAGCATAATGGACCACATTAATAGCAAAACCAACAGGAACTATATGATCATTTCCGTAGATTAAGAAAAAAGCTTTTTGCAAAAATGCAACACTCAATCCTATTAAAAACATTAGAAAGCATAGGAATAAATGGAGCTTTCCATAAAATGATAAGTAGTGTCGATCTGAAACCATCAGCAAGCATTATCTGTAATGGGGATAAGCCTTCCCAGTAAGATTAGGGATGAAGCAAGAATGCCCATTACTACCACTATTATTCAATCTCATACTAGAAATACTAGCTACAACAAGAAAAAAAAAAGAAAGGAATTGGAATAGGCAATGAGGAAACAATACTATCACTCTTTGCAAATGACATGATTGTATACTTAGAAAATCTTAGAGAATCCACTAAAAAACCTAGTTGAAATAATCAATAACTTTAGCAAAGTTGGAGGATATAAAATAAACCCACATAAATCATCAGTGTTAGTATATATTACCAACAAAGTCCAGCAGCAAGAGATAAAAAGAGAAATTCCATTTAAAGTAACTGTAGAAAATATAAACAACTTGAGGGTCTGTCTGTAAGAAAAACCTAGGAACTATATGGGCACAACTATAAAACACTTTTCACCCAAATAAAGATATGTAAATAATTGGAAAAATATTCATTGCTCAGGAGTAGGTCCAGTCAGTATCATAAAAATGACAGTTCTACTTAAATTAATTTACTTATCCAGTGACATACCAATCAAACTATGAAAAATTATTTTATAGAGCTAGAAAAATTAACAAAAAAATTCATCTGGAAGAAGAAAAGGTCAAGAATATCAAGGGAATCAGTGGAAAAAATATGAAGGAGGTTTGCCTAGTAGTACCAGATCTCAAACTGTATTACAAAGTGGTAATCATCAAAACAATCTAATAATGGCTAAGAAATAGAGTGATGGACCAATGCAATATATTAGGTACACAAGACACAGTAGTAGATGACCATAATAATCTAGTGTTTGATAAATGTAAAAATCCAAGTTTTTGTGATATGAATTTGTTATTTGAAAAAATTGGTAAGTAAACTGGAAAACAGTGAGGCAGAAACTAGATATAAACCAACATCTCACACCATGTACCAAGACAAGGTCAAAATAGGTACATGATTTAGACATAAAGACAAATCAGTGGAGCATGGGATATCTTATCTGTCAGATCTGTGGGTAAGGAAAGAATTTATGATGCAGCAAGAGATAGAGAGAAGCAAGAAATAAAAATGGATAATTCTGATTGCATTAAATTAAACAGGTTTTTGCAAACAAATCCATTGCAGCCAAAGTTATAAGGAAAATAGAGAACTAGGGAAAAATTTTTACAGCAATTTTCTTTGAGAAAGGTCTCATTTCCCAAATATATAGAGAAAGAAATCATTACCCCATTGATAAATCATTAAAGGATATAAACAGGTATTTATAGACATAAAAAATTATTGATTAGAGAAATGAGTAAAATGATTATTTTTTCTTATATTAATAACTAATTAAATGAAGATTAAGATCTTCCCTTGTTATTTTCTCATTCAGAAACCAACACTTGTATGTTATTCAGCCAGTCTCTGAAGGACATTGCTGATAAATGAAATTGCCAAAATGCTCAGGGTACAGTGCTTTTCAATCTTGCCCCGCCCCCCCCCCCCCCAACTAGAAGACCTTACAAACAGAATACAATCTAGGTGAGAACTTAATAGCAAATAAGCCCCTGTCTTTGGAACCATTCATTAGAATTTAGGGTGACCCAGTTTATGAAAGGGAAAACCAACCAGAGTAGTAGAGATGGATTCCTTTGTCTGCATTGCTGGAGGTAGCTGAGTCTCATGATCAGGTCATGTTCTCAGCAAGAGGAGCTTAAGACTGTTTGCCCACTTCCTCACTAATATATCCACTCCCTCATTGATTTTTAAGTAATTAGAGTTAATTTCCACCTCTTTCCCAAAGGCTTTTAAAGCATTGAATGTTCTCTAGTGGATGTCTTTGGTTTATGAAAGTCACTGACCCCATTTTATTAACTATTTGTGAGTCAGAATAAATGAATATTAGTTACCCAGAAATTATGTCTTTTAGACTTTTCATATGTCACAGAAACATATCCTGCATCTGTTCCTTGTCTTATCATTTATACCAGGTCTGCCCTAATTTGGCCCCTACCTTTTGCCTAGACTATTATAATAGCATTCCAATTGGTCTTCCTGATTCTAACCTGTCCCCTCTACAATTTATTCTCCACATATTTAGCATATAATATTCCTAAAGCATTCCTCACCTAGGTATTCTATAAATGCTAAATTTTTAGAGCCCACTGTGACATATTTCATAGTCTCTATCATTTCCTTGTGTAATCTGCATTGATTACTAACTCCAGGCTCCTTAAGGATAATTTTTCTATATTTTCTGGTAGCAGTGATTTGACTCTCTGTTGCTATTGTTAATTCCTCCATTTCTCTCACAAGGTGATGCTAGTTTTCTCAATTCTCTGTGATTAGCATTTATTAGATCAAGATAAGTATTTTCTGATAGGATCAGTGTGTGAAAATAACTCCAAAAGACTTTTTTTTTAAACAGGGAATGTTGTAGAGATGAACAAGTTGATGGCTTAAAACACAGATTCCAAATAAAGTTTATCGCCATCCAATGGTTACCTTCAAAAACCTTACCTGATTAATCTTTAACCTTCTGATACCAGGCACCTCCCTTCATTCCCCATCAAATGTCCAGTGTAATTTTTTTCATAAATTAATATAAATAATAGTAGGAATTTTAGAGTCACAAACTACCAAGTAGGGAAGAAACTATAAGAGAAATGATTTATGCCAATAGTATTTTTTAAATTGCATGCATTTCATTCATCTATTCATCACTGTAACAAAAAGCCTTTATTCAGGCAGCTATTGGCCCTGTCCAGCATTAGGGGTGCTGAAAAATCACCCAGAAATCAAATGCATTTTGTGAGAATTACTTGTGAAAACTCATGATGAAGCAAGAGTTCTGAATCTGTGACTATGATGAGTTTTGGAATAAACATTACCTTTTCCCATACTGTCATCACACCTCATATAATTCAGATCCATTTTGCAACTGGATTTTTGGCTAGATAAAATGTTAATTTATGATTTTAGCCAAATTGAGTCTTTCTTCTAGCCACCTTACTACAAGAGAAATTCAGTTTTCTTACCAAGATGCCTTCCTAAAAAGGTATATGGGGAAAAAACACTCCAAAAGCCTTTTCCATTTTTTTTTTTGTGATGCTTTGGTTAAAGTCACCCACAATGCAAAACATACCAGGTCCTTTCAAAGACTCTAGAGGAAAGATTATCAAAAATATTTTCCCTACAGGCACTGAAGTGGATAAATGCAGCTGTAGACCTTTCCCCTATTTTAACAAGAGAAAAATATCATGGCATATAAATTGGTTTTAATATATATGGTATTTAATAGAAAGAAAGTTAACGCAATGACTGAAAACTTCTTTTTCCTCCTCTCTTTTTTTCTCTTCCTCCTCCTCCTTCTCTTTCTCCTTCTCCATGAAGCATTCTCTGAATATTTTTTTTTGTGACTGCTTATCTCCTCCTTTTCTTCCCCTTTTTCTTCTTCTTCTCCTACAGCTCTTTCTTTCCTACCTTTCTTTAATTTTTGTGTTGATATAAAATATTGCTAAAATGAAACTACTGTGCAAGGAAATTTTTAAAATAGATTAGCAATCACAAAATGCTAATTTTGTAGATAGATTATCATAGAAAATAAATGAAGAGGAAATTACAGAAAGGACATATTCAGGGAAGGTTTCATGGAAGAGCTGGTATTTGATCTGGACCTTAAAGGATGGTTATTTTATGGATAAAATGGAGGAGTTGGAACTTGACCCAGTCCTTGAGTCAAGGCAGGTAGGTAGGAGCTTTTATAAATGAGGGATGAGTAAAGATGAACAAAGACACAAAATTGGGAATTGGGGTAGTTGGAGCCCTTGCTTTATGTTTGTCTTAAGAAGGTATGGATAATCAGGGTGACTGTATAAAGTAGAGCCAGATGATAGAGTATCAGTACAGTTAGGATATGGAATTTAGTTTATGTACTTGCCAATGCCAGTTCTCGAATGTGGAAATAACACTTTGAGCTTGGTGTTTTGAGAATATTAGTCCAGAAGCACTGTGCAGGAAGAATTGGGATTGTTAAAAGGGAAAATACTAGAGAAAGGGAGGCTTAATTTTCCAATAGCCTCTATTCTTATGTACTTAGTTCATAGACAGAAAGGGACATTCCCCTAAAGCTTTGATGTATAAAGATGAGGGGCCAAGCATTGGAAGTTACCTCACTGATCTCATCTCATCTTCAGCCTGCCCTCTCAATGCCCCTCCCACTTATAATGCCTTTTTTATGTTCTTACTAGCCTTCTGTCCTGTAATATAGCTGCTTCAAGTAAGGATTGTTGGGAGCTTGCCCTGACATTGTCACTATCTTCAAATATTTGAAAGACTTGCGTGGAAAAGTGAGTAGGCTCATTCTCTTGGGTCCCGGAGAGCAGAACTAGGAGTTATGGCCAGAAATAATAGAGAAGATTTAGACTTGATCAGGGAAAATATTCCTTTTTCTTTAGAAATGAATTTCTCCATTGCTGAATGCTTTTAAAGAGATATTGCATGATTGCTTATCAAGAGAATTGTGCATTTGATTGTTCTGATAAAGATTGGAGCAGACGACTCCTTAATTCCATTGCAAACCTGAGATATTGTTAGTCTCTTAGCCTTAGTATGCAGTCTATTTTTAGTAGCTTTTCACCATGGCTTTATGTAGAAATTTTGTCCTCACTCAAGTGGCATTAGTGCTGCTTAATATGGTGAGAGTTCAGATCCTTCATCACTATATGTTTACTAGAATCTTTATTACATCCTAGATACATCTCTGGGACATCTAACTGAAGAAGGTGATGGAAAGAGAAAAAGAGAATAAGTATTTGTATAGATCCTCACAACTCTGAGAGGTAGGAGCTATTATTATCTTCATTTTGCACTTAAGGAAACTGAGGCAAATAGGTTTAGTGACTTGACCAGGGTCACAAAGTAAGTCTCTGAGGCTGGGTTTAAACTCAGATTTTCCTGATTCCAGGCCCAGTGCTCTACCATCTGTACCACTTAGCTCCCTCTGTCAAGATTGGCTCCTCTGTTGTTCATGTCAAATCAACAAATAGTTTCACAGCCTTTTAGCATGAATTTACCAACCACTATTATTTGCTTGACTTTCTTTTTCACCTTTAAAGGATGGCTTCTTTCCTAATTGTACCCATAGGTCCAATCATCTTTCCTTGTAGCATAAATATCTGCTTCCTCAGTACAGGGCCCAACTTTTGCCTTTGTAGGAAAAGCCTTCCACATTTTATTGAGCACCAGCTGTTCAGTATTCCTTCACTTTCTTGTTGTGTCCTTCTATCCTCTGACTTCTTGATACTGATTAAGATTTCTTTCTTCTTTAGATGTTATTTCTTTCCAAACCTAGACCACTGATTCCTTCCACGAGATTTTTGAGCTTCAATATCAGCTGTTCCTGGTCTTCATGTTATGTTATACATCTCTTGTTTATCAAACTTGTTATGTGACTCACCCACCATCTCCCTGCAATAAATTGCATCTAGTGCATCTGTCATTCCTGATCAATGGGAGGCTTTATATTTGTCATTCAGTCATACTAGCCTGTCCTGCACATCATTCATTCTGTTGTCTGAGTTGTCTGTTGTCTGAGAGCAAGCTTCTTCTTCTCTTTGAACTAATGAGACTTTTATAATACTTGTGAGTTTTGCAAAAATGTAAATAGTGAGGGAGTGCTTAATTATGGTGCCAACACACCTGGTTTAGTGCCTATCCTCTTTAATCCAGAAATTTTAAACTTTTTGTGTGGTGGACTCCTTTAGAAGTATTGTGAAGCCTGATCACAAACACTTTCTCAGAATAATATAGTCTCAGTTTTCTCATTCATAGAATGAGGTTGGATTAGATGACCTCTCTTATCACCTCAGGCTCTGTATATTATTCTATAATTATTAAAAAATATTTTATAGTGAACTTAATAATCTTAAAAAACACAGACATTTCGAGATAAAAAGAATGAAAAAGAAAATTTCATAAAAAACTGAATTTATATAAAATTAAAAAAAGAAATATTCATATATAAAGTTTAATAAGGAAGTGAAAAAGTTGCTCTCTTTGTGTATCCTTCTGTGCTTCCATTTTCTTCTGTGTGTTTTGATCCTATGGTTTT
>CM053583.1:120632805-120660687 GCA_028627135.1 Pseudochirops cupreus | reverse complement strand
CCCCCCTGCCCTGTTCCACTCTCTACCCTGTCCCTGTCCCTCTCCCTCTACAGAAGTGTGCATTTCCATCAACCCTCCCCCCACCTTGCCCTCCCCTCCATCATTCTACCTCTCATCCCCATTCCCTCTATTTTCCTGTGTGGCAAGATTGCATCTATATTTTTTAGGGGAATTGGTCTATAATTTTCTTTCTCTGTTTTGGTTCTTCCTGATTTAGGTGTCAGTAACATATTTGTATCATAAAAAGAATTTGGTAGGACTCCTTCTTCACCTATTTTCCCAAATAGTCTACATAGTACTAGAATTAATTGTTCTTTAAATGTTTGAAAGAATTTGCTTGGAAATCCATCTGGCCCTGGAGATTTTTCCCTAGGGAATTCATTAATGGATTCAATTTCTTTTTCTGAGATGGGATTATTTAAGTATTTTACTTCCTCTTCTGTTGATCTGGGCAATTTATATTTTTTTAAATATTCATCCATTTCACTAAGATTATCAAATTTATTGGCATACAGTTGGATAAAATAGTTTCTAATTATTGTTTTAATTTCCTCTTCATTGATGGTGAATTCACCCTTTTTATTTTTGATATAGGTAATTTGGTTTTCTTCTTCCTTTTTTTAAATCAACTTAGCCACAGGTATTCTATTGGTTTTTCATAAAAACCAGCTCTTAGTTTTATTTATTAGTTCAATAGTTTTCTTAATTTCAATTTTATTATTCTTTTCTTTGGTTTTCAGTGTTTCTAATTTGATATTTAATTGAGGATTTTTAATTTGTTCTTGTTCTAACTTTTTCATTTGCATGCCCAATTCATTGGTCTCCTTTTTCACGATTTTATTCCTGTCAGCATTTGGAGATATAAAACTTCCCCTAAGAACCAATTTTGCTGCATCCCATAAGTTTTGGTATGTTGTCTCATTATGGTCATTTTCTTGGATGAAGTTAATGGTTGTTTCTATGCTTTGTTGTTTGACCCACTCATTCTTTAGGATTAAATTATTTAGTTTACAATTAATTTTTAGTCTGTCTTTCCATGGCCCTTTCTTACATATAATTTTAATTGCGTCATGATCTTAAAAGGATGCATTTAATATTTCCGCTTTTCTGCATTGGATTGTGAGGTTTTTAATGCCCTAATACATAGTAAATTTTTCCTTTCTATCCCCATTCAATTTTCTTGAGAGGTCTACCGTATCTACCTTTTCTAAAATCCTTTTTTATGTCCTTAACTTCTTTCTTGTTTATTTTGAGGTTAGATTTATCAAGTTCAGAGAGGAGGAGGTTGAGGTCCCCCACTAGTATAGTTTTGCTGCCTATTTCTTCCTGTAACCCCCTTAATTCTCCTCTAACAATTTGGATGCCATGCCACTTGGTGCAGATATGTTTAGTAATGATATTATTTCATTGTGAATAGTGCCTTTTGGCAGTATATAGTATCCTTTCTTATTTCTTTAATTAGATCTATTTTTGCTTTTGCTTTATCTGAGATTAGAATTGCTACCCCTGCTTTTTTTTTTTTTAACTTCTGCTGAAGCCTAATATAGTCTACTCCAGCCTTTTACATTTACCCTGTGTGTATCCCCCTGTTTCAAATGTTTTTCTTATAAACAACATATTTTAGGATTATGACTTTTAATCTGTTCTGCTATTTGCCTCTGTTTTTGGAAGAATTCATCCCATTCACATTCAGAGCTATGATTACTATCTGTGTTTTTCTCTCCATTCTATTTCCCACCCTGTTTATGACTTTCCTTCTCCTTTCTCCTTTTCCCTCCTCGTTAGTGTTTTGCTTCTGACCACCATGTTCCTCAGTCTGCCCTCCTTTCTGTCAACCCACTCCATTTTATTTCCCCTTTCCCCTCCTACTTATTACATACCTAGAAGTGATATTGCTGGATCAAGGGGTATTCGCAGTTTTATAGCCCTTTGGACATAGTTCCAAATTGCTCTCCATAATGGTTGTATCAGTTCACAACTCCACCAACAACGTATTCGGATTTCCTCACATCTCCAACATTTATCATTTTCCTGTTTTGTCATGTTAGCCCATCCAATAGGTGTGAGGTGGTGCCTCAGAGTTGTTTTGATTTGCATTTCTCTAATCAATAGTAATTTAGAGCATTTTTTCATATGACTATGGATAGCTTTAATTTCTTCATCTAAAAACTGCCTGTTCATATCCTTTGACAATTTATCAATTGGAGAATGACATGTATTCTTATAAATTTGACTCATTTCTCTATAGATTTTAGGAATGAGGCCTTATCAGAAACCCTAGTTGTAAAAATTGTTTCCCAGATTTCTTCTTCCCTCCTCATCTTGGTGACTTTGGCTTTTTTTGTGTGCAAAAACTTTTCAATTTAATGTAATCAAAATATCCATTTTACATTTCATAATGTTCTCTGTCTCTTGTTTGGTCATAAATTCTTTAGTACTCCATAAATCTGAGAGGCAAACTATTCCTTGCTCTCCTAGTTTGCTCATAGTATCTGCCATTATATCTAAATCATTCTGGGTTTATTTTGGTATGCAGTGTGAGATGTTGGGCTATGTGTAGTTTCTGTGATACTATTTTCCTGTTTTCCCAGTGATTTTTTGTTAAATAGTCGATTCTTATGCCAGAAGCTGGGGTCTTTGGGTTTATCAAACAGTAGATTACTACAGTCACTGACTATTGTGTCTTGCATAACTAACCTGTTCCACTAATCCACCACTCTATTTCTTAGCCAGTACCAAGTAGTTTTGATGATTGCTGCTTAATAATGCAATTTAAGATCTGGTACAGGTAGGCTGCCTTCTCTTGCTTTTCTTTTCATTAATTCCCTTAATATTCTGGGACTTTTGTTCTTCCAGATGATTTGTTATTATTTTTTCTTGCTCTATAAAATACTTTTTTAGTAGTTTGATTGTTATGGCACTGAACAAGTAAATTTATTTAGGCAGAATTATCATTTTTATTATGTTATCCTGGCCTACTCATGAGCAACTGATGTTTTTCCGATTATTTAGATCTGACTTTATTTGTGTGAAAAGTGTTTTGTAATTGTGTTTATATAGTTCCTGGGTTTGTCTTGGCAGATAGACTCCCAAATATTTTATAATGATTACAGTAACTTTAAATGGAATTTCTCTTTCTATCTCTTTTGTGTTGGCTTTCGTTAGTAATATATAGAAATGTTGATGATTTATGTGGGGGTTTTTATCCTGCAACTTTCCTATAGTTGTTTATTATTTCAGGTAGTTTTTTCCTTGATTCTCTAGGCTTCTTTAAGTATACCATCATATCATCTGCAAAGATGTTTCTTCTTTGCCTATTCTGCTTCCTTCAGTTTTTTTCTTCTTCTCTTATGGCTAACGCTAACATTTCTAGCACAATATTGAATAATAGTGATGATAATGGACATCCTTGTTTCACCCCCAGTCTTATGGGAAATGCTTCTAGCTTATCCCCATTACATATAATGCTTGCTGATGGTTTTAGATAGGTGCTACTTATCTTTTTAAGGAAGACTCCACTTATTCCTGTGCTCTCTAGTGTTTTTAGTAGGAATGGGTATTATATTTTGTCAAAAGCTTTTTCTGCAACTACTGAGATAATCATATGATTTGTTAGTTTTGTTGTTGATGTGGTCCATTATCCTGATAATTTTCCTAATATTGAACCAGCCCTGCATTCCTAGTATAAATTCTACCTGGCTGTAGTGATTTATCTTCTGGATTAGTTGCTGTAATCTCTTTGCTAATGTTTTATTTAAAAATTTTGCAGCTATATTCATTAAGGAAATTATAATTTTCTTTCTCTTGTTTTGGCTCTTCCTGGTTTAGATATCAACACCATATTTATATCATAAAAAGACTTTGATAGGACTCATTCTTTGCCTTTTTTTCCCAGATGGTTTATATAGTATTGGAATTAATTGTTCTTTAAATGTGTGATTGAATTCACTTGTAAATCCATCCCACCCTGGAGACTTTTTCTTATGGAGCTCATTAATGGCTTATTCAATTCCCTTTTCTGAAATGGGGTTATTTAAGTATTTTATTTCCTCTTCTGTTAATCTGGGCAACTTATATTTTTGTAAATATTCATCCATTTCACTGAGATTGTCAAATTTATTGTCATACATTTTTGCAAAACAACTCCTAATTATTGTTTTGATTTCCTCTTCCCTGGTGGTAAATTTTCCTTTTTCATTTTTTATACTGGTAATTTGGCTTTTTTCTTTCTTTTTTAATCATATTAATCAAAAGTTTATCTATTTATTGTTGTTGTTTTTCATAAGACCAGCTCTTAGTTTTATTTATTAGTTCAATAGTTTTCTTAACTTCAATTTTATTTATCTTTCCTTTGGTCTTCAGAATTTCTAATTTGATATTTAATTATATTCAATTTGTTCTTCTTTTGTCTTTTTTTTTATTTGATGCCCAATTAAGTGATCTCCTCTTTATCTATTTTATTCATGTAAGCATTTAGAGATATTAAATTTTCCCAAAGAACCACTTTCATTGCATCCCTTAAGTTTTGTCATGTTGTTTCATTGTTGTCATTCTCTTGGGTGAAGTTATTAATTATTTGTATGAGTCTGTTTGTCTTTACCCACTCATTTTTAGGATTAAATTATTCAGTTTCCAGTTAATTTTTAGCCCATCTTTCCATGGCTCTTTATTACATGTAATTATTATTGCATCATGATATGAAAAAGATGTATTTAGTATTATTGTCTTTCTGTATTGGATTGTGAGGTTTTTGATGCCCATTTTTTGTGTAGGTGCCATTTACTGCTGAGAAAAAGATATATTTCTTTCTATCCCTGTTCAGTTATCTCCAGAGGTCAACTATATCTAACTTTTCTAAAATTCTATTTATCTCTTTAACATCTGAACATTTATTTTGTGGAGAGAGAAGCTGAGGTCCTCCACCAGTATAGTTTTGCTATCTATTTCTTTTTGTAGCTCCCTTAACTTCTCCTCTAAGAATATTAATGTTGTACCATTTGGTGCATATATGTTTAGTAATGATGTCACTTCATTGTCTATGGTATGTTTTAGCAGGATGTAGTCTCTTTCCTTCTCTCTTTGAAAATTATATCTCTTTTTGCTTTTGCTTTGTCAGAGATCAGGATTGCTACCCCTGCTTTTTTTTTTTTTTACTTCAGCTGAAGCATAATATATTCTACTCAAGTCTTTTTTATATGGTGGTTCTCTCATATATATGTATATCTCTGTATTAAATGTTTCCTTTTTTTTCTAATCTATTTATTTATTTATTTTTAGTTTTCAACATACATTTCCACCAAGTTTTTAGTTATGAATTTTCTCCCTATCTCTCCCATACCCCTCACCCCAAGATGGCAAGCATACTAAATACCCCTTCCCCCAATCTGCCCTCTCTTATTCCTGCCCCTGATCCTCCCCTTTACTTTCTTGTAGGGCAAGATGGATTTCTATGCCTCATTGCCTGTATATCTTATTTCCTAGTTGCATATAAAAACAATTTTTTAAAAATAAATTGATTTTTAAAACTTTGATTTACAGATTCTCTCCCTTCTCCCCTCCTCACCCACCCCCACTGGGAAGACAAGCAATTCAATATAGGCTATACATGTATAGTTATGCAAAACATTTCCACAGTAGTCATAGTGTGAAAGACTCACTATACTTCCCCCCCACCCTGTCCTGCTTTTGTACCTCCTTTTCCATTTGACCAATTCTACTTTTCTTGGAGTTGTTTTTTCACTTGCCAATTATATTTTTTAAGGAATTATTTTCTACAGTCAATTTTTGTTTTTCCTTTTCCAAATTATTGACTTTTTCTTGCATGCCTGCCATTTATTTTCCCAATTTTTCTTGTTTCTCTAATTTGACTTTTAAAATCCTTCTTGAGCTCTTCCAAAAAGCTTTTTGGATTTAAGGCCAATTTGTATTCCCCTTTGAGGTTTTCAGATGTGGGTATGTTGACAGTCTGGTCCTATTTTGAATTTGTGTTTTGGTCTTCCCTGTCCCCATAGAAAGAATCTGTGGTAATTGTCTATTTCTGCTTTTTGCTCATCATGTTTGCCTATTTCCTTGGCTTTTAAAGTTGTGCTCTCCTGTTGGAGCACAAGTACACTGTCCCAAGGTTCTTGTGGTAGTGGCCAGTGGCCTGGTCCCTGACTTTGTGCGCTGGAACTTCAGGTGCTGGCAGCCTGAGGCTTTAGGGGTCTGGCAGCTTACTTGGTGCTGAGCTGTGGTCCTAGTGGTGGTGGCTGCTGTGTGCTGAGTCCAGGTGGAGTTTCTCTGTGTTTCCCTGGGGCTTCACTGAAGCTCCCAGGGTGGGGAGGGGGGGAGCTGGTCCCTTGAGGATACTGGCTTACCTGGGCTATGTATGTGAAGGCTCTGGAGGAACCTTTCCTGCCTGGAGATGTGCTAATGCATGGGGTGGTTTAGCTTCTGGAGGAAGCCTGCCCTCCTGCATACATGGTAGTTCTCTGAGCTGGAGTCTGCCAGTTTTCCTGACTCTGCCAAGGCCCATGGGGGGTCCTGGTGTTGGTACTTGCCTCCTCTACCTACCACCCTAGGACTCAGGCTCTCCCGCTGGTTTGTTGAGGTGCAGCTTACCTCTGGCTTACGAGGACGCCTCCCATCCTATGGTGCTCCCCTTCTACCAGAGTAAGAACTTTTCCCCTTAACTTTTCCAAATCTTCTGGGCTAAAAGACTGCTGCACCATCTTTCTACTAGCTCTGCTGTTTCAGGATTTTTTCTGATATGACATTTTCTGGGTTTTTAAAGGTCAATAAGGGAGAGTAAGAGCAAGTTACTGCTTACTCCACCATCTTGGCTCCCAGAAGTAGAATCACACTTCAAAAAAAAAAAAAAATATATATATATGTATGTATGTATCCTCAAAAACACGATTTCAGTTGTTTTTCATCCTTGGAATTCCATTGGCCCACCAAAGTATGTAGTAGCAACTAAGTAAATATTTTTTAATAAACTTCTTGAAATGAATAATTTCACCTTATGTCATTTAAGACATATTAGGAAGCCCTTCCCATCCATGATATCTCCCCCTGCAATACCTGAAATGCCTTATCCACTTTCTCAGTCTATGTGAAGTTCTTCCAGTTAGAGAATCTCTTAAAATAGTTGATTGAAAAAATTCACTCCCTCCATTCAAATTGAATGAGCTATAAAATTCCAAGCACATGGTCCTCTAAAAGCTCTATGTCTAGTTTAAAAGCTTTCTTGAATATAAAAGGACTTAATTGGATTGTTTCACATATGCAATTTGTCATCATGACAAGTCTGGCTGGAAAATTTATTATGCAGTTTAAGAATTGATTCTTCTTATTATTTACAACTTTGTCCTTTAGGTTCTTAACACTTTGTCTGTCCTGGAGACTACCTTCTGACAATAGATTAGAGAGAGATAAAATAATAAAAGTTTGCTGTGATATCTATGTCTTTAACATCTTGAGGGAAGAATTATTGAAGAATAGCCTGTCATGTTGTGACAAGCTGATGTTCATGACTAATTAGTTCTTCAAGAAATATAATTTTATCATAAGCTCAATTAATAAAAGCAAGATGTTTCTTCTGAAAGATTTTTTGGAAACAAGTATTTTCCATTGTGAGATCTTCCCTTATTTTTTTGAATATAATCAAAATAAAAGTGTGTACAACATTCTTTGGAGACAAATGTTAGTGAGCTACATTATCATTTATATTTTTGACGTACTTCCATGTCATGTGATTAAAAAGATGGAGTACTAGACATTTTCTCTGATCTCCATGACCTCTCAAATCTCTCCAAAAGAGAAATTATGTGCCAAAGATAAAGCAACTTTAGCTGTTGTAATGATTCTGGGATTTGAAGATCTTCCATGCCCCTTGAACTTGCTGACATAGCAGGAAGGGGTGGAGCAAGAGAACGCCGAAACCAAGCTAGTCTCCATGCGGTGTGCTGACTGGAAGCAGCGGCAGAAGCAGCCCCAGTGGCAGTGCGAAATTTTTTTCTTTGAGCCGGCCAGAATCTCTGCTAAGGACTCCTGCTGAGGACTGCCTGGGACGGGAACTGCCAGCGGCAGGAGCTGCTGGGATCAAGGGGCCTGGACGCTGAGCAGTTGAGTGCATGAGGAGAGGAGGATCTTTGCCTGAGGTAGCCTGTCCTGTTTTGAAGGCTTGAGGATGTGGGTGTTTACTACTTTAACTACATGTGCCAACTTTGTAACTACTGTGCTAGCTTTGACTTTCTGGTTTTGGGACTCAGTTTTCTGGTATTTAAATGAATGCTCTAGCTATATTTCTTATGTAGAGAGCCTGTTACATTTTGTGATGAATAATCATATCAGCATATTTATAGTTACTGTAGGCATTGTGAATACTGCATTGCTGATACAGCTGTCTCCAAGGTCTAGGACACCAAGAATCCAAAATAAGGTTAAAAAATAAGCAAATATGAACTTATACTTACCCTGAGCTCACTCAGCCACCTTGCCCCCCCCAACTCCAATCATATTATTGGCAAGGAGGCTACACTAGTTAAACCAAGGACCTGACAACAAAACCTAACTCCGTACCCTTGTCCTCCTCCATCTTTTTAGTGCCACAGAGATCTGGTCTCTAGGATGATAAAATTTGCTGAGACCAAGACTGCAGTGGCACCTTCCTCTGCTTTGAAAGATCTCCCCAAGACAGCAGAAGAACAGAAGGAAAGGGACAGGATGCATGTTTGGGCTTGAACATAAAACTCAACCTCATCCTTCATCCCTTTCCCCCTCCAAGAGCCTTGGAGATCCAAACTATAGTAAGCAGCCCCTTAATACCAGTGGGACAGTGCTGGAACAGAGAACCAAGGAACAAAAGGAGTGGAACAGGATATAGGGCAAGGACATTGTCAAGGCACTAGAAGAACTGCCTAGAGAAGAGAGTCCACATTGAACCCGTCAGAAGTTTTGATTACATGAGAAATTAGAGACTAGTTAAATATAGGATTCATTAACCAGAAAATGAAGGTCTAGAGTAGACAGAGAGGATGGATAATAGAATGTAACTCTCTCTGGGAAGAGGTGCAAAAATAAAATAAAAAAAAATACTTAATGAACAAGACTAGTTAAGGGGGAGAAGAGGAAGTGTCAATCTACATGACTGAGAGGAAAAAAAGGGAGGTGAGGAACTGACTAATTAGATAAAATGAGGCAGGAAAAGGAACATAACCTCAAAGGAAAATGGGTTAAGAATGGGAATGGGAATTATGGGTGGGGGAAGAGAGTAAGAATAGGGACACCTTAAAAAAAGATTAAGCTAAAGTAATTGAAGGAGCAGAAGGGAGAAAAACTATACCTTGAAAAAATAGAGATAAATGGAGAGGAATATAAATCTACTCTCATAATTTTAAATGTGAATGGAATAAACAGTCCACTAAAATGGAAAAATAGTGATATAAGAGAAGAAAAAAACAATTATATAAGAAAACAAAACACAACAACCTGTTGCTTATAAGAGACACATTTTAACAACAAAAAACATGCAAAAACAAAACCAAAAACATGTGTAAAATGAAATTGAGAAAATGGGGAAAAAGAGTACTATATATTAAGTGAATGCAAAAAAAACCCAGAAGTTACAATCATGCTATATGACAAAGCAAAGGCAAACTTTCAAAAAATTAGAAGGGGGTGAACAAGTAAACTACATTATGCTGAAGGGAACCACAGACAGAAAATCAAAATCAGTGATAAACATATGCTCCAAACGTCTCAGCATCCAAATTGACTAAAGAAAAATTAATTGAGTTACAAGAAGATATAATCAGTAATGAGATAATGACAGGAGACTTCAATTTCTATCTTTCAGTTTTGGATAAGTCTAGCAGAAGGGTAAATTAAAAGGAAATTATGAAATGGAAGTAGTTGGTGAAACAAGTTGCTGAAGTTAAAAGACTTATGGTATCTTCTAAGTGGGACTGCAAAAGAAGACATATTTAGATTGAATTACAAAGTGCTCCTCAAAGAAATAAAGAACAGGAGAGAACTCTAGGAAGATGGTGGAGTAAGTCATAAGATTCCAAGCTCTTGGATTTCTCACACAAATGAGATAAAATAGCACCTTAGGGCAAACATAGAGTGATAGAAATAAATAAGAATAGGGGCAGAAGAGTGGTCCTCCTGGGACAATTGAAGATCTGAAGAAAAATCCCTGGACAAGGTTTGGTCCCTGTGAAGAATAAACACCTCTTGGGTAATTCCACTTAAACAACAAGCTACAAGCCCTGGGGTTATCTGGGTTGGGAGGCAGTCTCTCCCTCAGTCACAGAAACTTTTACCTCCTAGACAATGAGGGGAGCTGGGCATCTGGGCTGGGGAAGACTGAGGGAACCTCTGCTGACAAGTAATTCCAGACCCAGCTATGCTGTGGAGATGTAGCCCAGGGTGAGAAGGAACTAGCACATGCCCCCCTGTGTGCAGAAGCAGCAGGGCAGGGATGCAGCTGGCTATGGTTGCTTACAGGAGGACAGAGTTCTTGGTTTTGGTTCCAAGCCAGAGGGGAGAACTGAAGGATGATCTGTGGTCAGAGGCATGAATACCCTAGGATTAGAGGGGATAACAAAAAATAAACTGCTACATTTTTTTTTAAATGAGCAAAGGAGAAAGAATCCAATCATAGAAAGTTACTGTGGTAATAGAGGAGACTTGGGTTCATCTTCAGAATCATCAGAAGAGAAAAATAGGGAGACTATACTATGTGTCAGCCATATTCATCAATATTGTTTTAGTCTATTTAAAATAACTATATAGTATAAGGTTGGAATATTTCTGTGGTGCAGGAAATGATGAATTGGTGAATTTGGGAAAATATGGAAAGGCTTGGACTTATGAAGGAAGAAGTTACCCACCCTCAGATAAACAGAGGACAAATTAAGTATAATGTATATGTATGTGAATATAAGTATATATGTATAGGTATATGCATGTATATATACACATATGCATCTATATGTATCTTTTTGTTTATGTGTTTGTATATGTATATGTGTATGTGTATGTGTATGTGCATATATGTCTATACATATAAATATGCTCATGCTTAAATGTAGCCTTCTGGGGCCTGGGGAGGAAGGGGGAAGAAAGAGCAAAGTTAAAAGTGCATAGCAGAAAACAAAAATAAACTTACAAGGAAGCAAAGAAAAGATGGACACTCTCAACACAATGCATAGTATTTATTATATAGACTTTCTTAAAACGGAATTTTATTGCTGTGTAATTTGAATCTCTCTTACATTCTGCTATGCGCATGGCAATGCTTTTTTTTCTCTTTTTATTTTGTATTTAAGTTTATAACGTTTCTTTTTTTCTTTTTGTGTATTTTAGGATTTAATAAAAAAGATTAAAAAAGAGAAATAAAGAACAACTTTAAAAACTGAAAGAATAGATAGTACTCATAGCTAGGTTGTGCCAATGTAAAAAAATATCAAAAATTAATTTACACTTTCAATGTTATACCAATTGAATCACCAATGGGATACTTTATAGTACTTGATAAAATAATGAAAAATTCATTTGGAAAAAAACCCCAGAAGATCTAGAATATCAAGGGAGATGATGAAAACAAATAAGGATCAAAGGGGAATACTGTTTCCAGACCTTCAACTATATTGTAAAGCAGCAGTTACCAAAACCATCTGGTACTGATTAAAAAAACAGAGAGGTAGATCAAGATTGTTGGAATAGACTACATAAGGGAGAATCAGAAACAATGGAACCAATAAGCCAATGTTTGATAAATGGAAAACATCGATTGTCTAGGAATTAAAAGCTCCTGGGAAAGTAATCTGACAGAAATGAAATTTAGATCAACACTTTGCATTGTACTCTATAATACATTATAAATGGTTTCCTGACCTTAATGCTAAAGATAATACTATAACAATTAGAAAAGAAATGGATTAGATGCCTCTTATAGCTATGGGTAGATATTGTATTTTTAACTCAACAAGACAGAGGCATTATAAAAGATAAAATAGATAACTTTGATTAAATAATATTTTAAATCTTTATTGTCAAAAATAATGTACCATGATAAGAAAGAAAATGGTTCAAGGGGAAAAAATCTGCATGAAATTTCTCTGATAAGGTTTGGCATCCAAGATAAAGAAATAATTCTCTGTCTGTCTGTCTGTCTGTCTGTCTATCTCTTTGTCTCTGTCCCTGACTCAGTCTCTCTCTGTCTGTTTCTCTCTCTCACTCTCCTTCTCCCTCTGTATATAACTATCTATGTAAAATTAATAGCCATTCCCCAATAGACTAGTGGTAAAAGGATATAAACAAATAGTTCTCAAAAGAAGAATCAGAAGCATTCACAATCACATGAAAGTATGTTCCAAATCACTAATAATAAGGGAAACTTACATTAAATGATGATTTATCTTATACCATGCAAATTGGCAGAGATGACAAAAAATGCCAAAAATCAAAGTTGTAGGAGTTGTGGAATGATAGACTCACTAATGCATTGTTGGTGGAGCTATGAAAGGGTATACCCATTTTGGAAAGGAATTTGGAATTATGCAAATAAAGTACAGAAAATGTGCATACTTTTGAACCAGAGACTCTATTACTGGTCTTATGCCCGAAAGAAGCCATTCATCTCAAGAAAATCCCCATATACACTAAAATATTTATAGCAGCAATTTTGTGATAGCAAGATATTGGAAGCAGAGTAGATGTTCATCACTTAGGGAATAACTAAACACATTGTGGTACATAAATCTTATGAAATATTACTGTGCTATAAGAAATTATGTATCTGATGGATCTAGAAAAGCATGGAAAGATTTGTATGACCTGATACAGGGACAAGAAAACAATATACACAGTAACTTAAACAATATAAATAGAGAGAACAATCATATACCAAAATATTAAAAGCGAATGCAGCAAAATTATGAAGGTTAAGAATTCAGATGAAGAGATATGAGAGGACACCCCCAACCAACTTATTCATAGAGGTGGGAGATTCACAAGTGTTACACAATGCACATGTTTTTGGGCTTTTTCAATATATGGATGAGTTGTGATAATTTTTTTCCTCTTAAAAATTAAATGTTGTTATATAAGATAGCTCTCTGTGGGAAAAGAGAGAGGAATACATGGGATAACTATGGTGATTTAAGAAACAGAAGATATCACTAAAAACTTATTTTTAAATAAAATATTTTGGAGGAGTCTGGACTTACGAATTCATAAGTATGGTGAACTGGAAGGGAGCAGGGGCGGGATTCCTTTCATAAATGCACATCAGTCATTTTCCTGTACCTTATTGTCTTAGAGTTGCTTGGGGAACCTAGGGATTCAGTGACTTACCAATAGTCATACATTCAGGATGTTTTTGTCCAAAGAGGAAGTTGAACCCAGGTCTTTCCAGCTCAAAGGCAGGCTCTCTACACACTAACTTTGTTGCTTTTCTCTACTATTATTAATTCTGGTCAGAAAGAATTATTACGAGAAGGTTTTATATGAAGACAGTGTTTCCAAATCCTATCCTATGAGCCACTTATTTAGGTCAATATCCACTATAGTATACATACATATCTATCTATATATGTGTATGTGTGTATACATATTTGTATATTAATACATATATACATATGTGTATATATATGTATATGTGTGCGTGCATATATATATATGTATATATATATATGTATATATATATTCAGTATAACAGTATAATAATGAAAGCATTTTGGTATCCCCTTAAAGTTAATTACCATGGGAATTTACTTCATTTAACACTGATTAACATAAATTACAAGAATGATGATAGCAATCATCCTGTATCACTCAATCTAGCACTTGATTACAAGATAGTTTGAATAAGGAGGAATCATTAACAAGCAGGGGCAAGGCAGGGATCAGGAAAAGCTTTTCCTAGGAGGTGGACCCCT
This sequence comes from Pseudochirops cupreus, assembly GCA_028627135.1. NCBI lineage: Eukaryota > Metazoa > Chordata > Mammalia > Diprotodontia > Pseudocheiridae > Pseudochirops > Pseudochirops cupreus. Next base: position 120,646,759 of record CM053583.1, on the reverse strand, counting down.
GGAATTTTGAAACTGCAAATTATGATGTTTAAAAAAAAACTACCCTACACTTCTTACTGCTGCTAAATATTCTAAGGTAGTATATTTGCTCTTTGTGTGTTAATTAATGTTCCGTCTCAATATGTTTGAAAAAAATTAGATCTGTGGTTAGATATGGTGATGTAAATATTACATCTTTTAAGGGATCACTGTGTTTTTCCCATGAAGAGCAGACCCCAACTGGAAGAACTGGACAATAGCAATGCTTTCTCCTTCTATGAGTATCTTTCTCAAGTAGCTGTTATTTTGTATACTATTAACAGCTGTTCTGTTGTTAGTACTTTGGTAAAATATTCAGACACAGAATTTCATTCAAGCATCGCAATTGTCTTGTGTGCCATGCTGAAGCTCAGTTTTATATGTGGAAAGGGATTGAGTTCTAAATTACTGGGGAAGGAGCACACAGTCTAACTGTTGACCTTACATTTGAAAAATAATACAAAATACAAGTTATTTTTCCTTTTTCCAAAATTAAACATACCAGTTAAAGCATTTTTTGACATTTTGGCTATTTTGTTATATGATATCATGTTTTAGGTCTAATCTAATGCTTCTATATTTAAGATGGAAGAGACTGTAGGGACTACATAATCTAACCAATTTATTACATGGATGAAGATTGAGATCCAGAGAGGGCTAAGGATTTACCCACCGTCACATGGGTAGTTAGTGGCAGAATGAGGACTGCAATTCAGATCTCTTGTCAAAGCCCGGTGTTCTTTGATTAGATACAGTAAAGTGAAGAGTTCATATTTTTACATAAAGAGTTTTAATCCCTTTCTTAAAGGTTCCACCTTATTTTTAAAGCAGTTTAACCAGAAGTTTGTGTGAATTCGAATATTCATATAGACTAGGTTTATGCGTGATATTATATTGGTGAGGATGTTGCTGAAATACTGCAGAATTTTTTCAAAGAATATCTTATAAAAAATTCAGCCAAATGGAACAGAGTTTATCAGATTTAACGATTGCTTTTAGGTCAGCAAATTGATCACCTGAATGAAGAAGGATCCTCTTCAAGTAATAAGGACTTGTAATCAGAAATCCTGTGTCTGCCACTTCCTTGCCGTTTAACCTTGAGTAATTCCTGTTGGCTCTCTGAGGTTCTGTTTCCTGATCTGTGGAAAGGGCGTGGTGATAATACCTGGATAACCGCTGTACAGCTCTGCGGTAAGGGGAGAACGTTATGAACCGAAAAGCACTATGCCGTTATAATGATTGATTTTATTGTTATTCTTTTTTCTTTTACTAAAGCTCTGCTCTGATTTCTCATCATGATGACCCTACATTCTTGAAGAATATATCAATAGAGTCAGGTTCTGGCAAATTCTGCCAAATTGGATATGTGCCTGGCGATGGGGTGGGGGCAGCCTTAAAGTTCAGAAAGACCTACAAAAGCTCCTAGAGGGTAGGAACTACGTTGATTTTTCTTCATAGTCGCAGGGACTCCCACAAAGCCTGGTACTTGGTAGGTACTTAATAAGCAATTTTTGAATGAAAATTAATCACCACATATTTGGCCATTGTGATGAAAATTTTTTTGTTATAATGACTCCTGAAATTATTGACATACTAAGACATAGAAGGTTTGTGAAATTCACTGGTGAAAGAAACCTTTACCAAATGAATTCACAGATCTTTTAAACTATTAATGAACTATAGATAGTATATTTCTCTCCTGTCTTTTTTCTTTTTCTTATTTTCTTTTCTCATATGAAATTGAGATGAATGTTTAGCGATAACCTGAATACATATTATTAGACTATAAGCTTCATGAGAGAATGGGTCATATCTTATTTAATAATTGCAAAAATTCTATGACACTTCTTATGTGCCAGGCATTGTGCTAAGCACTTTACAATTATTATCTCTTTTGATCCTCACAGCAACCCTAGGAATACAAGTGCTATTATTATTATTTCTCATTTTACAGATGGGGAAACTGAGACAAAGAGGGGTTTGAGAAATTCAAACAGGTGACTTGACTAGGGTTGGTCACATAGCTAGTAAGAGTTTGAGGTAGGATTTGAATTCAGGTGTTCCTGACTCCACGCCTGGAGCTTTATCCATTGAGCCATTTAATTCATGTAACACTATATCTAGAAAATAGTAGGTCAACACTTGTCGCATTAATTCTGTTTATTCTATGCTTTTGCTATTTATATAACATTGCTTAGGAGCTCTTTAAGGATAAACTCTGTAAAGGTGTTTCTAACTTTAAATTTAAAGAACTTTATTTAGATTTATTTTATTTATTTAAATTTAAAGAACTAAAGACCAGATAATCCTGTACTTTGTGTGTGTGTGTGTGTGTGTGTGTGTGTGTGTGTGTGTGTGTGTGTGTCTTTCTCTCTGTGTAGGGGTTGTTTGTGTGGTTTTTGTTGTTGTTTGTTTGGACGTATGATTTCGTAAGTATAGAAATTCCCTCTCCTTCCACTGATATAAATCAGCAATTTGTCTGTAAGTCATAACTTTAATGAGATACCTGGGATACTAAGTGGTTAAAGTGACTTGTCTATACTCACCTAATTTATGTATCAGAAACAGAACCTGAACCTAAGTCTTCTTGACTACAAGGTCAGACATTGATCACTACAACATGCTGTCTCTCCAAGCCCCTGATGTCATGGTCCCCTTCAAAAATAAAGGACAAACACAACCTGTGAGTAGTCTGAGCTGCCTGAATGGGGACCCAGACAGCTGGATAACTCAGCTGGTCCTCTCCCTCTCCCTCTCCCTCTCTTCCTCTCCAAAGGAAGGTAAATTTTTGATAATTAAAAGCTTCCCAGTTACTTTGAAGTTTACTGGCTAGATTTCTTTCTTTCATTTTCTTTCTTTCTTTCCTTCTTTCTTTCTTTCATTCTTTCATTCTTTCTTTCTTTCTTTCTTTCCTTCCTTCTTTCTTTCTTTCTTTCTTTCTTTCTTTCTTTCTTTCTTCTTTCATTTTCTTTCTTTCTTTCCTTCTCTTTCTTTCTTTCTTTCTTTCTTTCTTTCTTTCTTTCCTTCCTTCCTTCCTCCCCCCCATCCCTCCCTCTCTCTCTCTTCCTGCCTTCCTTCCTTTCCTTCTTTTTCTTCCTTTCCTCAAAGACCACATCTTTAACCTGTTTCACTCTGAGCCTCATACATTAAACTATAGTTCCCTGCCCAAGCTCACTTCATGGCTATATATAGAGATTTTTTTTCCCAACCCTCCAGGCTCAGAGTTAATGCAAATAGTAACTGTTTCTCTTTGACCCAGCAACCCTGAGGGTCTTTCTATCCCAGCTTGATTTCTTTTAAAATTAAAGGGGCCCTCCCTTGACTCACTTCTTAAACAGGCCTATTCACTGAATGGCTGTTACCTCAGGCTGTAACAGCCTGTTACCTGTTACAGGCTGTTACCTGTCACCACTGTTACCTCAAGGTGAGAACCTGAAAAGACTTTAGCCTAAAAGGGCCAGGGTCTCTCATTGCATCCTGGGCCATCTCCAGTCGTCCTGATGAGTTTCTGGCCACTAGACCCAGATGGCTCTGAAGGAGAAAGTGAGGCTGGTGACTTACACTGCCCTTCCTCACTAAAATCAAAGTCAACTGCAAGTCATGTCATCATCTCTCTGATGGTATGGTCCTCTTCAAAAACGAAGGAAAACACAACAAAAAGGTTTGCCTGTGAGTGATATTTGTGTAGCATCATCCTGTGGTCTTAATCTCTTGCACAATGTCTCACCACTCAGATATAATTCTAGACATTTTTTTTCTTTCTTTAAAGCAATGATTAGAAATTCTCTAATGGAAACCAGCACTTTATCAATGGATTGATGGCAAGAATATGTGGTGAGATTGTCCAGATGTTTCTAGGCAACTGTTAACTATCACCTAAGTAATTCATGATGCCAATTGTTCTAAAAAATAACTAAAAACCGGTTTAGCCAGGAGCAGCTAGGTGGTGCCATGAATAGAGCACTGGCCCTGGAGTCAGGAGGACCTGAGACACTTAACACTTACTAGCTGTGTGACCTTGGGCAAGTCACTTAATCCCAATTGCTCTGCCCTCCTTCCTCCAAAAAAGAGCAAAAATAAACCAGTTCAGCCTCAGGTTATCAGGATTTTTTTTTAATGAATGAGAAGATGCCAAATCAAAGAAATATATTTACTGTTGCAAACCATTATTTTGACATGTTTTTATCTTTATAGTTATCCTTTCCACATCATGACTTTCCCTATCATGGTTTCAGTATCTTGCAGGTCAGCATAAGAAATTAAACTGGAATTTTGGGGGGGGGTTTGCAGAAGCTGCAGACAACGCGTGAAGGCCAGTGGATAACATAGAAAATGTTTAGAAACTCTGAAATGCATTACATACGCACACACACACACACATACACACACATATGCACGTAATTATATAATAGCAACATGTTTTATATTTTAATACACTTATAATTCAGACTTCTTCTCTGGTACAAAGAGAGGGCCAAAATATTTTACATGGATTTTCCAGATTGCAGAAGTACTGCATCCTTAAGCACCACAATGTGCATCACTAAAAATAACACCTACTTTTATATTTTATGTACTTAATATGCAAGTATATTCTATGTAATATATATTATATACTTATACTATGTGTATCCTATATACATATATATATATATATATATACATATAAGTATATTTTATATATTTGCCACTGTAAAACTATATGGGTTAACTGCAAGGGGACCATTCATAAAATTATCATGACCTAAGGTTGTAAAGGAATTGCCAATTTATATTTCACCTGATGCCATAAAAGTGCTATGAATTATTCAGGATATTAACAAAAGTCATTTTGAAATGCAAACTGATTGCATCATTGATTAATCCTATAAATAGCAATCCTACTGCTGTGCTAATTTGTCTGTTTATGAGCACAAGTTTTCAATTTTTCATTGTATAAAAGAGCATGCATAATAAGCTAGCCTTTCTAAGGAACTCTTTCAATCGAAATATATGTAATAACTTTGAATTCTTGAGAGCTTAGTATCTGGATGTGCAGAACATGGTCAATGAGAGAAAACCTGGTCTAACAGCAAAGATAGCTGGGCTCAGAACAGGAGATCTGGGTTCCAATGCCAACTTTACCACTATTAGCTACAGGACCGTGGCTGAATTACTTTGCCTTATTAAACTGGAGTTTCTTCTGTAAAATGGGAATGTGAGCATCTCTTACCTCAAAGGGAGTGATGTGCTATCATAGGACCAGAGCCTTAAAACTGAAAGAAAACTCAAAATCCATCTAGGCCAAGCCAAACGGAAACATCTGTAATATCAATCAATCAAACCAGCATGGGCTAAACATCTACTAGGTGGCTTAATGAGTCAAATGAGATCTTGCAGTGTTTCACAACTGCCCATGAGCACAGTATACTACTGTATAGATGTTGGCATTGGAGGTGTAGGAGATGGAGTTGGATTTCAGTCATAACTGTGATTCGTTTTGACTAAATCCCTTAGACAAAACCTTTTTTGTTTTCATTGTTCTTTCTGCTCTAAGTGGAGAAGGAAAAAATTCTGGTCAACTGAAGAGTCACTTGCATAATCTCCTAGACACAATAAATAGGCACTTTGAAAATGTTGGAGACAGAGGAAGAAATACTTGTGTTGATTGCAGCATTTGGTCTTTAAGGGAGCAAAAGACAGAATCATATGAAGTAATGCCAATCTCTTAGAGGAAAGAGCATTTCTAGGGAAAGTGGAATTTTCCAAGGCTGCAATGACACTAGTCAAAATAGGTCAAACTCAGGGTGATATGTGACCAAAAACAAAAGATTCTAGGTTGACTGTCAGCATGTTGTTAACTTTAATCTGTTTTGTAGTTCTAGGAAGACAATCGATGATGCCAGGGAAAGTCTCTGTTTATGAGCCAAACAGTGTTATATGAGGTTCATATCCTTGCCTTATTGAACTCAGTCCTTATGTGTCAGGCATCCTAATCACCATATCAAATATAACAGGATCTCCTGATAAGTGAATCCTTGGGGTCTTATATATGTCTGCATTAGAGCCATAACTTTAGTCTTATTTGTTTTGAATGAAACTGTTTTATAACATCAGCTAACTAAATCCTCCCTTGGATCAAATGGGAATTCAGTTAAAGGTGGATTTAAGAAAGATATACTTCATAATGAATTCTCTATAGTTGTGAAAGTCTACAAAAGTCTAGACTATGTAAGAGGTATGATGTGTTTTTCATACAGAAGAACAAAGTGGACCTAATGAGATTTAAATGGATTTGATTCCATCAGAATGTAGAAAATGATCTGTATGACTAATATTTCATCACTCCAGTTACCACTTCTTGGGGTAGAGAGTGAGTTTGTTGGACACTGCTCTCTCTCGCTCTCTCTCTCTCTCTCTCTCTCTCTTTCTCTCTCTCTCTCCCCCCACCCCCATGTATTTCTTGCTTATTCATATTTAAAAGTTTTCCTTGGTTTTTGAGGCTATTATTTATTTTTAGCACATAATTCTATACACATTTAGTTATTTAAGTTTTAGTATAGAGAAGATTAGAAGCAGCCATCCAGAAGGGAGTAAAGGAGGCAGGCATGATGATAGTAAGGAAAGTGATAGCTAACCATTTGTCACTGGATGAGGGAGAAAAACTAAAAATCAGATGCACCATTATGTGGTTGCAGAGTAAAATTAGAGGGCACTTACATTGATACCCCTGAACTAACCAGAAAAAAGTTAAATTATATTGGCTGTTCTCTTTACCACCTTATCTGTTGTGATTTGTGCACAGCAAGCGATGTTAAAGACATCATCCAAGTCTTGTATGATCAGATGACTTGAACTGTCAATTATGAGGGGGAAGGCTAAGAGGTGGCTGGCCTGTATCTCACGTCGGTATCCATGAATATCCAAAGGACCAGAGGAAGGCCTCTGAGGTATAGGGTAGACATATGGGGGGGTTCTATGGCAATCCAAAACACCATTCTTTCTGATGCAATGGATAGCCATGAGACTTTACCATCTTCCTGCCACTGCGTCCTAAGATCCTTCAGGCTGTATCCTCTGAAGTGCTCCTGGCCCCAAGGACCTTGTGGCCTTGACATCTGCCCCATTTCTGCGCCCTTAGAACTTATTTTTTTTTCTTCTGACCCAAATGTTTATGTGTGAGCCCCTTGAGTGTAGTGACTATTGTACTTTTTCTATTTATATTCCTAGCACTTAGAATGGTGCTTGGAACATAGTAAACTCTTAATTTTACTTTTCATTCATTATGGTAAGACACTGAAAAGAATAACAATATGATAAAATGTGGTGGGGTTGCAATCTACACCCAGGAGGGAGTAGCCACATCAATGGATTCTCACATCCATTAATATGTGTATTTATACACATACACACACATATGCATATATATATATATATATATATATATGTATGTAAAATCTTTCTAAAATGCATTGTCAACCTTCCTCCTTTCTTAAGCAAAGAAGATATGTATGTGTATGTATGTCTATATGCATATATACACATACCTATCAAGTTATATCTGTGTAGATATAGATATCTACATATTGCTTTGTATGCTCATACACATATATATGCTCACACATTATAGGGTATAGTTTAGAAAAAAATTAATATAAATTGCTAGAATAAAACAATGTTTGATGCTTTAAGACAAAGCTAGAGTTTGGTGGAAAAATCATTTATGTGGAAAAGTTTATTCCCAAGAGATTCTAGGTGATACCTGCTATGTTTAAGCCATCGTGGCTTTTAATCTGACACTTTTATGCATGTGAAATTCACTAAACAAAAGAGGACAAAATAGCAAGGATTAAAGGTGCCATAGTTAAGAGACAAACTACTAGAATGCACTTGGGTTGAAATAAGATTTTATTTAAAAATGATTTTCTGGGGGAATGAGTTAATTTCTTCCCATATGTTATCTCCATTAGATTTACAATTTGGTGTTTGTACATTTAGCTCAGTGAATCAAGTTAAGAATGTAAGAAAGGATACTTTTTCATCCGCTGTTCTTGTGCTTTCAGGCATGTAATGACTGCCTAGGACATGTTGTCCTGCTGGAATTGAGTGCAGCACTCCAATTGACAGGCCAACCAGGTCATGGAAACTCGAAAAGTGGTTCTCCAGCTGCAGGAGAGAATCAAAGCTACATCAAGTACTCAAACGAAAGGAGGAAAAAAAAAAAGAACTTCAAAAAGTTTCAGTATTAACTTCATAATCTTCTTGTCACTTTACTGTAATGTGTTCTCCCATTTTAAAGCAGCCAAGTTCTGAAAAAGATTATGAAATTTGTTCAAAGGACTATAAAGGAGCAATAACTAAGCTGGGATGAAAACAATGTTTCTCCTAACTTTTACTGTATTCAGTGTACTGATTTGGTCACAAAGGAGGGTGTAGAGGAGGAAAGAGGAAGAGTATGGTCACATACACCCAAAAAATCAAAACAAACAAGGAACCTACTTTTAAATAAATGAACCAGCCAAAAGTTGTGTATCTACTAGTATCAGAAGGTTCTATAGAGAAGAACATAACGTACATAAACACACATCTCATTAATAACAACAACGTAACAGTGATAACAACAAAGCTTTGTCCTACAATTTGTAGTCTTGTGCTGGAAGACTCCTGATATTCACAGAATCTCAGATATGGAGGGGAATTTTTGGTCAACTAATTTAATACTTCCAATCATTTCCATTTTTCCATTATAAACTATCCCTTCCTCACTTTTGATGACTCTCATCTGTCTTCAGTTTTCCAAAATGATTTAATTCCTCCTGGAAATGATTTTCTCCCTTCCCTTCATGTTTCATTTGATTAAATGCACCCAGTGTCTTGTGGCATTGATTTTTAAGAGGGACATCTGCAAATTTGAGTACACATAGATGATAACAACCAGTATGCCAAAGGGTTTGGAAATCATCATGTTCTGTAGAGAATACATGAACTATCTGGATGTATTTGACTCACAAAAAAGATAAATAGGGTAGGGTTAGGGAGAGTAGGTCTTTGTCTTTAAATATTTAAAAGGTTTCTATGGTGAAAAAGAATATTTTTTTGTTTGTTTTTGGTGCACCATAAGAGGCAGACCAATGGGTCAAAGTTACAGGGAGGAAGATTTCAGTTCTGTTGGAGAAAAAAAATTTATAACAATTGAACTCTCCCCAGATTGCATGAGCTCACTTGAAACTTAGAGATTTCTCCATTATTAGAAAATTGCAGAAGTTGGATGATTGTTAGGGAAGAAAGTTTGTACTTGATGGCCATTAAAGTCACATCTAGCCCTGATGATCTATACTTTTCATGGAGGGTAACCAGATTTCTGTTGTACAGCTAAACTACCTCAGTCTACTGTTCGAGGGTTTAATTAAATAGTAAGACTTGGTATGAAGCTAACCGCAAAATTAATATATTATTTTAGAATCTAGATCCCTTTGAAAAATGAGTTCCACTAAATTTCTTCGATTTCCGAGTCTAGTCAAGTCAAATGAAAAATCAATGCCAAACTGAAAATTAAGCCACAAAAAGAATGACCAAAAAGTTGAAGGGCAAATTCTGAAATAGAAAGATTAGTCAGGTTTCCATGATATTTGAATATGTTATTGGTTTGTTTCTTTAAAAATTGTTTTTAGGTGCTGCTATGTGGCACAGTGAATAGAGCACTGGCCCTGGAGTCTGGAGGACCTGAGTTCAAATGTGGCCTCAGACACTTGACACACTTACTAGCTGTTTATTTGACCATGGGCAAGTGACTTAACCCCAATTACCTTGCCTTCCCCCCTCCAAAAAAAGAGGACAAAATGTTTTTATTCCACAGTTACCAACATACCCTCTTTGAAGCTTCTCTTTTTACAGATAGAAATAGTAAAGCAAAACTGGCTATTTTGCTAATTTCCTTTGCTATTGTAGTCAATGTGTATACTCTATTCTTTTGGTTCTGCTGTCTTCACTCTTCGTTAGTTCACACAAGTCTTTCCAAGTTTCTCATCATTTCTCATGACACAATAATACTCCATTTAAATTCCATCCTCAGGGCTGCCTCCTTGTTCTGAGATCTTTTGTTCTGGATGGTGTCAGGTGAGAGAAGGGAAAAATATTTTTAAAAAGTGGAGGGAACAAAACGTAAGTAGACATTTGAGATATTGCCAGGGATGGCTAAGGATGCAGTCTTCTAATCATGTAGCCTCCATAGCCTCAGTTTTCTCATCTAAAAAATGGGATAAAAATTTGTTCACTCTTTACCTCACAGGATTATTTTGAGGAAAGTGCTTTGTAAATCTTAAGGTGCTATATAAATGTAATTCCAAAGGCAGCATGGCATCATGGAGAACTGGCTTTGGAGTCAAAGTTCCACTGTGACTTCTGACATGTACTGATTGTGTAACCCTAGACAAGTCATCTCCCCTCTCAGTGTTCTGGGCAACTTTTTTAAAACTATAAATTGCAAAGAAGGGGCTAGTCTTAATTAACTGAGCAGAGTTCCTTCTCTGGACCTCACTTTGTTGATGAAATTAGAGGTCTAATTTTATGTGTGAGTATATATATATATATATATATATATATATATATATATATATATATATATATATATATATGTATTAGTATTAGAAGCAATTAATAGGGTCTAGTTAGGGAGTTAGGACATGATCACACAATAGGAAAAAAGCATACAAAGAAGTCTCCACAATGCAAGCTAGTATGTGATGAACTCCAACTCAGTTGTACAGCCCATGAGAGTCACTGGAACTCAGAGGAAAAGCTCACTGAAGAAAGTGAGATTTGAAACAAACTTAGAAGCCACTGGTGGATATAAGATGGAAGGGCACTCTAAGCAGGGGAATGGTATGAAGAAAGGCAGCCAACATATAATTGGGGGAAATTTTGGCTAGGGGATTCATTTCTTCATGTATACAACTGTGAGAGGGGGAGGGCAAGATTAATAAATTCCAGATCTTCATAAAGAGCCCTCCTCCCAGAAATGCCTCAAAACATGTTCTTTAGGGACCCCTTTTAACTTTGAGCAATCCTTAAGTACTTCAGGGGCTAATAGTTATCTATATATTAGAGTCATTCTGTGGTCTAAGATTATCCAATGAAACAAATGACTTTTTGACCTTCAGGCTTGTTGACCCTTCGTGCTTCATACAGAGCTCCCTATGCAGTGGCATCGTGAGTATCTTTTCCTTTTATCTGGCTCTCTCCTCCTTGAGAAGTGTTTTATCTTTTAGACCTGCATTCAGACCCTAACTCTGTTCTCTACTATGAATGTGATCTAGATAATTTAGTTTCCTCATCTGTAAAATAAGGAGATTGAACTAGATAACCTCTAAAGTCCCTTCTAAAATACTACAACCCACGACCTTTCTCATATCTAGCCCTGAGAATGGTAGTATAGCTATCACACTTATTGGCTAATAGTAGATGGGATGGGACAATGGGGAATGGGACAATGATGGGACAGTGATAAACTGATGACAGGGAAAAGGCAGAGCTACTCAATTCTGGTTTTGACTTTGCCAATGAGAGTGATTTCTGGATAGGAAAAGGTCCATAATTCTCTTATTGATCCAAGAGGGAAAGATAGGGGCTAAATGAAAATACACTTAACCTGGATTTGTCACTAAATACCTAGGTTCAAAGGGTATTTGTTACCAGTTTGATTTCAGCTAGGATGGAAACTTTGAGGGATTTGTGCTTGGACTGGTGGCATTAACATTTTTGTTAATAACTAGATGGCATGCTCATATTTGCAGATGACACAAAGGTGGGAGGGATGATTGATAAATTCAGGTTTCAAAAAACTCAGGACAAGCTAGAATTTGAGGCTGAGTACAGTAGATGTATTCTAACAAGATGAATGTAACGTTTTATATCTCGGTTCCAAAAAAAAAAAAATCACTACCTTTATATACAAGATAGAAGAGAGGTAGCGAGATAGTAATTTGTCTAAAATTATCTGGGGTTATGTTCTACTATGAATCAACAGAATAAGAAAATTAATTTAATTTTAGACTGCATTAAGTGAGGCATAGAGTCTAGGAACAAGGGGGTGATGGTCCCACTGCACTCTGTCCTGTATTCTCTCAGATCACAATTGGGATATTGTGTTCAATTCTGGGCTTCAAGTTTTAGGAATCACATTTATAAGTTGGAGAGTATTCCCAGGAGGGCAAGTAATATGGACTTTGACTTCATGCCATATGAAGATTGGGTGAAGGAATTAGGAATGTTTTGCCTCCTGAAAAGAAGACTTGAGGGAGGGCATATTGGTTCTCTAAGTGTTTTAAAACCATTACATGAAAGATTAGACTTTGGCTATAGGATTGTAGATTATAGGTTAAACTCAGAAAGGTTAAGTGATTTGCCCAGGGCAATGCAAAAAGTGTCTAAGAAGAGGATTTGAACTCGTATCTTCCTGATTTTTTCTGCTTGGCCCTACGGGTCAAAACCAGGAGTGATGAGTGGAAGTTTCAAAGAGGAAAATTTTGGTTTAATGTCAAGAAAGAAATTCCTGACGGAGTGGTCTAAAAGTGAAATGGGCTGCCTAGGGAGGCAGTGGATTTTTTCAAAGAAAGACTACATGACTGTATGTCAGTATCAATATCAATGGAATGTAGGCTCCTTGAGAACAGAGACTGTCTAATCTTTGAATTTTTGGCTCCAGAACTTAGCGTGATGCTTGGTACAAAGTAAGTGTTTAATGAATACTTATTGGATGACAAATTAACATTTTAGAGAGGATTCTTTTACAGCTATGGGTTGGATAGATGACAACTAAGGACTCCTCTGTGTCTGAAATTTTGTGGCACTGGTAAAAGTTCCATTAAGAATGCATATTTTCTTAACTTTGTTTAAAATGTGCAAACTTTTCTCTTTTGGTTAATTTGTATCTGCTATCTTAATAGCTTTTGGCTGGGACCAGAGCCAAGCTCCTCATATGTGAAGCTAAATATGACTTCTTGCCAAGCTCAATGCCATCAGTATCATGAAACTATGGTACTATGATGCAAAACGCGTTCATTTATCTCCAGCAAGCAAACAGCTTAATTGTGGGGCTTTTCGGAAGCCTGTTTTCTTTTCATCCTCAGAAGTTAGATTTTCTTTGCTTCTTCCAAAATTACTACTTCTCTTTAACTTTTCAGGCGGGCTTGAAATAAGGATGAAGACTTTTTGTCCTTTGTTTTATTCTGGCTCTGGTGACATCAGCAAGGGTTTGACAGTCACACAAGAGAGCCTGCTCAAATGTGCACCAGGTCCTTGAATACTTCATGTTGTGCTCTCTCTGACACATCTGGAAAAGGAGGAATCCTTATCCCCCAGCTTCTGGATGACAGCAAAGGAACAACAGATGTGGGAGGAGGGGCAGGATATATCTAACTTCTCAGAGAAAGGGGAGTAGATAAACACAGATTGCCTGCTGGGATATTTCATTTTTTGGCACAAGTTTATTAGATAGGGCTACCATGCCAGGTCATCATTGAATAGCTTGACATGATTAACCTCACCTAGGACAGACTAATGCCAGTAGATGTCCCCTAGGACATGTGTTATGGGAATCTGAAGATCTTCCTTGCCCCTAGGCCCTTTGCTAAAGTGGCTACGTGACTCTGAGGACCCTTGGATATTTGAAAGTATACTCTGTTCCCTAATAGGCTGAATGTGGTCACGTGGAGCCTGTGGCGCCAGGCTTGTTTTCCAGGAATGCCTGTGCCTTCTAGATTTGTGATTGGGCAGTGGGTCTAGAGGGCTGTGACATTCTCCAAGCCAGGAGAAGGCTATATATACGCCCTGATGTGAGGTTTTGGTTTGGGGCTCACTTTGAGAAGAGTTGTGTGATTTGGCCAGATGAGACTCTGGGCAGCCGTTGAGCCCCCCGGCTGTGAAAAACCCAGATGTTGGTGCTTCCCTCTCTGGTAAC
>CM053583.1:120615097-120632305 GCA_028627135.1 Pseudochirops cupreus | reverse complement strand
TAATGGAATAAACAGAGTGTTCACTATATTTTGTAATCTGAACTCTAAAGGCTGTTCACAGTAGCATTCCTTTGGGAATCTGCTGGTGCATGGCATTACAATAACATACAAATACTAAAAAATAACATTCTGATAGAGGAGATAGCACAGGTGGGGAATGGTGACTAGAGAAGAGACTTTGGTTCACAGAGATGGTAAACTGATCCATCAGGTAGCCTATTGGCTCAACTTTTCTGAAAGAAATGGTACTATTGACTTGATTGATTCCTGAGAGAAAGAAGGGGAAGAAGAGCATGTGATCTGAAAGCAAGATGGCCTGTACAGCAACTGCAATATTGGTTTAAGAACAACTTTGAGCAAATAAGTCATTTTGAATATTATAAATACCCAAGTTTGCTACAAAGGATCTATAAAGGAGGGAGCTATCAGAAAGAACTGATAAATACAAGCATGTATAGAAGGATTTTTACATACATAGACACACATATACATATTTGTATCTAATGGTAGCCATCTCTAGGATGAGGAAGGAATCCACATGATAATTTTATTATGTATTTAAAAGGAATAGCAAGTTGTACATAATAGATTTGCAGTTTCATATGCAATCATTTTTATGCCGTATTATGGAAATATTTGTTTTATTCCATAAATAAAAATAAATAAAAATTTTTAAAAAGATGGCCTAGATGGCTGATTGAATGAGATGTGAAGTTGAAGGATAGCCTAGGGCAAGCCTGCCATTTGGGGTAGGTTAAATTATAGTTTTAAGAGAGTTACTAGGAGCATTGAGTTAACGGATTTGTCTGGGCTAACACAACCAGTGGGTGTCAGAGGGAGGATTAGAAAACGGGTCTTCCTTGCCCTCTGTTAGCTTACACTATACTTCCTCTCAGAATTCCATATTAGTAGTGAAAAACCCTAGTCCTCAGTGATTCTTTTTATCCTAAAGAATTTGGCCTTGAACAAGGATATAAGACAATTCCAAAAGACTCATGATGGGAAATGCTATCCACATCCAGAGAAAGAACTATGGAGTCTAAATGCATATCAAAGCATACTATTCTATCTCTCCGTGTCTCTTTCTCTCTTTGTCTCTCTCTGTCTCCATCTCTCTCTCTCTTGTTTATTCTTTCTCATGGTTTTCCCTTTAGTTCTAATTCTTTTTCACAATATGACTAATGTGGAAATGTGTTTAACATGATTGTACATGTATAGCCTATATCAGATTGCACGCTGTCTTGGGGAAGGGGAGAATTTAGAACTCAAAATCTTATAGAAGTGAACATTGAAAACTAAAAACAACCAACCAAATAAATAAAATAATTTGGCTTTGATAGTGAACTTGCAATCAACCCAGATGTGGCATGTCTTCTGGGCAAAACCATTTCAATAATCTCCCCTCAAACTTCAGTGGAGATAGTCTGGTATGCTGTGCACCAAACCCCAGAAGGAGCAGAGCTTCCCCAAGCAAAGCCCTGTTACCAGTCTCCCTCCCCGCCCCCCCCAAAATGCATCAGTCAAACTAGAAACCATTGTGGAAATTCAGACTTGTGCCTGTCTCTTCAGCTACTACAACTTTTGCCTCCTTAGTAAAATGTATCTCCTATGGAGCCAGAAAGCAATTCTAACTGTCAAAGTCCTTGGGGACATCAAATGGTTCGATGGATGTGGTTTTACTAATGGAAATCATGTGAAAAAAGATACATGACCATGTACTTTGTTCCTTTACCCTAAAGACCAGAGGATTTTTCCATTTCATTTATAATTGAAGCCTTCTTCTTTATCAATTCCCTGCCCCTATTGCTCCCTTAGACCATACCCTAAGGGGGTTGGGTTCTGATAGGTGAGATTTTGCCTTCTTTTTCTAGGGACTAGTCCTCCATACCACTTCCCTGACATCTCCATACTATGTATATCCTCCCTTCCTTTTATGTATCTAACTTTTCCATTAGAATGTAAGCTCCTTGAGGGTAGAGGATATCTTGCTTCTTTGAATTTGTATCCCCAGCACTTATTACAATTTTTGGGAAATGGTAAAGTGATTAATCTTTTTTCTCTCTGTCTCTCTCTTTGTCTCTATCTCCTCTATCTATCTTTGAATTTATCCAGTATCTTTCTAACTTAACTTATATTTATCTCTTATATCTATCTTGTATCTGTCTATCTTAATGTGAGCTTCTTGAGAGCAGGGCCTGTCTTAAATATCTATTTGTATTCTTCATACTTTGTACATAGAGCCTAATGAGTGCTTTTAAAAATTCATTCATCCATTCTTTTCCTATTTTGGGTCTTAGTTATTTGCTCTATCATAGCAATTTACAAATTTACAAATGAGAAAAAAAAACAGGTTATGAGAGGTAATGTAGATATCAGAGAGGTGAGGTTACTCACCCAGGGTCACGCAGTAAGCATTAGAACTGAGATTGAAACCCAAGTATTCTCACTTCACATCTATTGCTTTTTCCACTCTGCCATACTACCCCTCAATATTACAGTTACTTGTGGTAAGGGTCTTTTTCAGTTATGGAACAAAGCAGTGTGTGATGTCTCACCAGAAAGTTCATTTAACTGAAGGGGATCCACAAAAGCTTCTTGACAGACATAACATTTGTGTTGGGCTTTGAAGGTTAGGAATTCAACCAAAGGAAAAGGAATGAATTTCAAGTCTGGAGAGTGGGGATCAAGCTTTGGTAGAGGTATTTTCCTCATCAGTAGTTTCCTCTATTCATGAAATCACAGATAAGGCTTAACGGGGAAAAATGAATTTATCATGTAGAATGGTTAATCCATTTAGTGACTGACTGACGTGGAAGTAAACACCTTGTATCAACAATCCTTCTATCTACCTACATTTAGCCTGACTAGTGGATTATAGTTAAAGGCAGAGTGAACTCTTAAGGTCTTGTATGGGTAACTTTAGCTTTTATTCAGTTGAGTTTCTTCTCCATTCAGTCACCTAGAATATTGCACTGGAATAGACTTAGAGAACATCTAATTTAATTTGCTAACTTTACATATGAGGAAAAAAGATGACACTCAGAATAGCGAAGTGACTTGTCCAAGGTCATATGTTAACTTGATGGTAGAAGAGAGGCTCTGCTAAGCAGTGGAGAATGCTAGATTTGGAGGCAGAAGTCCTGGGTTTGACTTCCTTCTCTGCCACTTTCTATCTTATGAGTAGTTTGGGAAAATCCTTTACCTTCTCTAGGCCCCAGTTTCCTTCTCTTAAATATGTGAGACAATATGGTACAGTAAATAGAAGACTGGCCTTAAAGTCAGGAAAGCCTAGGTTCAAATCCTGCCTCTGACACATAATAGCTGTGTGGCCTTAGACAACTGTCTTCCTCCTTTTAGGTTTAATTCAGTTGAATTTTCCTCAGTTAGTGGAAAAATTCTTGAAAACTAAAAGTTTCAGGGTGGCTACTGATCTGCATCAGTGGAAAGATTTTTCTACAATGGAAATTCTTTACATTGATAAAAACACAACTCTCAATTTCCACTACCCCTCTCAAAAAAAGAAGATAGGACTAAATAACCTCTTAGTATCCTTCTAGGTCCCCTACCATTCATGCTCCATAGGGCGTCAGAGGGTCCGATGAAGCAACCTTCACTACAGCTTTTTGGCAAATGCACCTTTTCCTCCCATATGGATACTGGCTCCATCAAGCCCCTCTCTCCAATGAGAGAATCTAGAGCTTTTGCTTTGTTCCACCTCTCAAGGCTGCTCCCCTCTTTGCAAAAGTCATTGGTTGAGTTCCTCCAGTTCCACACTGAAACCCTCTCATACCTCCTGTGGGTTGATGAGGTTATGTACAATTCTAGGAGGAACATGAAATCACCAGCTACAATCCTATTGATAAGATGGAGAATAATTGGATCTTACCATCTGCCCTGTCACTGACACAGAAAACTATAAACAGTTTGCAAACTTAGATGCCCATTATGGATGAAAAGGATTTCAAGAAATGTCTATACATGCCCATAAAGTAGGTTTGATGAGTCAGTCAATGCTAGTCAATTAATTTCTTCTATTAATCAAATTCCAAGTTTAACTATAAAGAACACCCTGGAAAAATTTAGAAATAACCTAGTCAGAAGGCAAAATTGATGGTAATTTCATAAACATATCATAGTACCTAAAAATGCTCAGCAATTGGATGCCAGAAATTAAAAGACAAAATGTTACTTTATGTCTTTATTTTTTTCTCAATTCAGTAAAGGTTGGTTAGTGTCATAACCAGGAAATCATTTAAATTTATTTCTAGGAAGATTTTGTTCTTTTTTTTTTGTATGGGGAAAATTGAATCTTGACAATTTATTCTAAGTTCAAGCTAAGGAAGACGTATTTCTAGACTATTGGAGCTAGAAGGGACCTAAAAACTAATTAAATAAAATCTCCTCATTTTACAGACCTGGAAATTCGGGAAGAAGAAATGATTAATACAAGTTTGAGCCCTTGTTCCTAACTCTAAGCTCAATGCTCTTTCCACTATGAATATTATTATTTAGATTCCATAAGGCAAGTCTGAACTGTTGCTCCTAAATTTTTAAATGCAGCATTTTGATTGATTGAATTAAAAGCATCTGTGTAGCAGAGAGACAATCCAGTAACCTTGCTACGTGAGTTTGGAATTTTGTGAGAATGTGAGTCATCAGAGAGTTGAATAAATAAGGTTTAAGGAATTCTTTTTCATTGAATTGGGGATCTGCTAACTACTTGTAATTAATTCCAGAAAACCTATTTTGTCTTCTCTCAAGGACAGAGCAGCAAACGAAAATGAGGCGAGAGTTGGCAAGGATGAATTTATCTTCTTGTTCTTACTCTAGAATAAAGGTCAAGCCACTAGAAGTGCCACAATTTGGAAACCATTGTTGCTATTTTCTCATTTTAAAGAAATAATAATAACAACTTAGTCTTTAATAGAAATTCTTTGATTAAGATAATTTGTTTTTGTCCTCTTTGGCTTAATTTTTTTTTCAATTAACAAGCATTTTTTTCTCTTTCTCCTACCCCTCCCCTCAAGTTACCTGAGGCAGGGAGGAGGTAGAGAGAAAGAGAAATTAAAAGCTTGTAGCAGATATGCATAGTTAAGCAAAGCAAATTTCCACATTCTCTTTGCCTAAAAATGTGTCTTGTTCTGTAGAATTCGTCCATCATCATCATCATCGTCATCATCGTCATCATCATCTTCATCTCTCTGTAGGGAGTGGGCCTCATCATGGATCCTCTGGAATCATGGTTGGTCATTGCATTGATCAGAGTTCTTAAGTCTTTCACAGCTGTTAACTTTTAAATGATCAGCCTTTGGCCCTTAGAGAGAGATGTGACACCAAGAATGAGTTTCCAAATGCAACATAGTTTTGATTTTTTTGCTAGTAATATTAGGAGCTTCTGAGAACATAGCTGCTTGTAGAATGGGACTAGAAGTGGTTGTGGTACTTGTGGAGGCAATGTCCTGCACTGGGATCCCTGGGTAAATCATGAGTTCTGTGCAAGTACTAATGGGAATTAGTTGGAAGATAACTAGAGTGTCTTGCAAACTTTGGGACATGTAGGGAAAATGGTACCTTGAGGAAGGGATACCTAATCATATTCCTGATTATGAAGGACACTAGGGCTAGAGTGTGATACTTCAACTCCTCTCTTAGTAATAAAGTTATAGAATCATGGAATGAAGAGTTGGGAGGAATCTCAGTGGTCACCCACTCCACTTCCTATCCAAATCAGCCTTTATTAACAGCCTCCCTGACAAGTGGTCATAAGCTTTCTTGTAAAGACATCCAGTGATAGGTACTTCATTTGGGGATGGCTTTAATTGTTTTTCTTTTTGCTGAGCTGATATCTGACTTTCAGGAATTTCCATTAATTGTTTCTAGTTATATTCCCAGAGACCCAATTGATTTAAATCCTTCTTCTATATGTCAAACATGAAAACTGCTGAAAAACAGGTATCATGTTACTTCAAAGACTTCTTTTCTCAAGGTGAAACATCTTAATCCCTTTTACAGTAGAAAGATGCTAGATTTCGAGTGAGAAAACCTTGGTTTAAGTCTCAGCTCTGCTACATATTACCTGTAAGATTTTAGTCACGTCACTTCAACTCTATGACTGTTAGTTTTTTCTTTTGTAAAAATGAGGGGGTAGGATGAGATGATATCCCCGGTCCCTCCAAGCGCCGAGTCATCTAAGCATAGATTTGAATCCCCTTGACAATCTGATTGAGCTATTCTGGATAATGCAAAATGCTTTGTGTAAAATCATCACTGACTCTTGTACACAATGGAGTCTAATAGGGCATTATTACCCCTTTCAATCTGGAGACTGTGCTTCTATTCATGAAGCCAGTATTCAAGGTCATTTGCTGCTGGGTCCCCCATAGCCCAGAAGTCTCCAAAGGAGGGGGAGTGCTGTGCCATACTGTGATGAGGCACGTGGCAACTCTAGGGCGACTTTTGGATTGTCCTAAGCTGCTAAGAAGTGAACACACAGATGGAGTGGATCCCTGATGAAGAACAGATCAAGGAAAGAACAAGTCATAGATCTTAAGTTAAAATCCCACTTTCCCTACCATGTAATCTTTTTTTTTTTTGCTTTTTTTTTTGGAGGGGGAAGGCAGGGCAATGGGGGTTAAGTGACTTTCCCAAGGTCACACGGCTAGTAAGTGTGTCAAGTGTCTGAGGTCGGATTTGAACTCAGGTCCTTCTTATTCCAGGGCTGGTGCTCTATTCACTGTGCCACCTAGCCACCCCACTATCCATGTAATCTTGAGAAATATTACTTCTCATCTCTGGATTTCAATTTTCTCATCTCTAAAATGAGAGGATTGGACAAGATTACCTCCAACATCCCTTCCAGCCCTAAATCTATAATCCTAATGTTCAGAGTGTGAAGAACTGCATGGTGATCTGAAAGGAAGACTAGATGTAGAATTAGAAGACAGGACCAAATCCTGCATCTGAAACTCACAAGCTGAGAGACTTTGTGCAAGTCATTTTCTCTCTCTGGGCTTCAACTTTCTCTTTTCTAAAATGGGTACAATAACCAATCAATCAAAAATCATTTATTAAATGTTATATTTAATTTATAATTATAATTTATATTTAATATGTAAGCGATATATATTTTCTGAAGCTACCCTATAGAATAGTTTGGAGGAAAATGCTTTATGAAATGCAAAGCTTGTAAGGTATCCTGATAATAATTTATCTTGACTACGAATTCATATAGAGGTAAAAATTAAATTTAGACTAGAGATTGAGAAAGTTTACAGGTAATATGTTTTCATTAATTGGTAATGGAATCATCTTCAGTGGGAAGCAAGAGATGTGCCCATCACTTAGGCATCTAAAACTGGATTAGAACAGTTTATAAAACCTAACCTTGTACTGCTAAGAGGTTGATATCAAAGGTCCTTTCTATTTATAATTTTGGTGCATGCACAATGCTTTTATGTTTCATGAAAGAAAGCATAACTCTGTGCATGATATTCATTTTCACATCATGAGCAGTTGTCTTCAATTTACAACTTTGCTTGTGGGGCTTGACTCAGAACTAGCACAGGGTAGCTAAAGCTTTGCCCCAGACACCCACATGCATCCTTTCCCTCCTCCACAGGAAACTCAGCCCTTGATATCCCAGTCTCTATCCTCCTCTGCCTTCCTTTTCCACTTGACCCAGTGTAGCACTCTTCTATTGGTAATTAACCCCTCCCCCCATTCTATATCATTCCCTCCTACATTCCTTCCTTCTTCTGGTGTTCATTGAAATCTCATTTTCCCCTATGATCACATCTTCTTGCACCTTCTCCATGCCTGACTGTTCCTTCTGTCACATGCTTTGACATGTAGAGCCAAGACAAGAAGATGAAATATTCCTTGCTCACCAATGTCAATCTCAGAAGCTGCTCTGCCACTATCACTCAGTAGAGACTTTTTTTTTGGTAGGAAAATGATTTATTACATTGTTCAGAAAAAAATGTAATTTTTAAATCCAATTTTCTGTGATTAAAGTTTTTTAAATGTTATTTAATTTTTAATTTGTGGGATAAAACAAGCATTTCCATAATAGTATAATAAAAAGAAGCCATTTTCTTAGGCAGGTGGTTCTGAAAGGGGGGGCAGAGAGTTTCTGATAGATGTGCCCCAGATTCTATGGAACTTTACACCTGGAACAGTTTGTGCATGAGGACATTTCAGACCTCCAGTGGTATGCTATAATCCCTCACAACAAGGACTAGTACTGTAAAACAAAAAGTTTTAGGAGAAAAACAAGGTTGGATCCTGACATTCAGCTCAAATGAAACTGTCCCAGGGGAAATAATTCCTAGTTAAGGGTCTCTGAATACTAGCTGTTTGGCTGCCATTCCTGACCAGATGGTTGACTATAAGAACAGCTTACTTTGAAGTTTGTTTGAACTCAAACGAAAATTTCCCTAATGTGGAGCTTGTACTGATTCAATATAAAGTAATGGATCATTAAGTTTCCTTCTTGATACAATTGATCTGGGGCCATGTCACTAAAAGCATTATTCTGAGAAGGGGACTCTAGGCTTCACTTGAAGGCTGGGTCCATGATGCCAAAAAGGTTACGAATCTCTAAGCGCTAAGAGTGTTCTGTTATCAGCAGTATTGTGGCCCTTTCATCATTTATTAATTTGTTTAGTCAGTCAACAAGCATTCATTAACTATCTACTAAGTGCCAGTAAATGTGTTAAGTTCTGTGGATATAAAGAAAGGCAAACAAAGAAAAACCAAACCCCCCTACCTCCAACAACAAAAAAAAATCAGTCCCTGCTCTTAAGAACTTATAGCAGAATGGAAGACAACATGCCAACAAGTATGCACAAGCAATGTGTGTGTGTGTGTGTGTGTGTGTGTGTGTGTGTGTGTGTGTACACATATGTACATATATATACATGCATATCTGTCTATCACCTATCATCTGTCTATCTATCTATCTATCTATGGAATATTATGGTGGGGGATAGAAGTTTTTGACATTAGATTGTGAGCTCCTTGAGAGCAGTGACTGTCTTTTGTCTTTTTTTGTATCATAGTGCCTGACACATTTCTCATTATTATTTGGCTAGTTCAGTTGTATCTGATTTTTCATGATCCCATTTGGGATTTTCTTGACCAAGACAATGGAATGGATTGCCATTTCCTTCTCCAGCTCATTTTACAAATGAAGAACTGAGACAAACAGAGTTAAGTGACATGCCCAGGGTCACACAGCTAGTAAGTGTCTGAAGTTAGATTTGAACTCACAGAGATGAGTCTTTCTGACTCCAGGCCCAGTGCCTGGAGGTGTTCCTCCCAGGTGTTGGGGAGAAAAGTTGGTACTTCTGCTCTTACCATATCTTTGAAGTAAATTTTGCTTTGTAAAAACTTTTCTTTTACAGTTGATATTAAAAAGATGGGCCTTTGTTTTCCTGGAAACTTGGGGTCATAAAAAACTTGGTAATTTCCCAAAAACAATCTAGCCTGCTCCCTTCCAGGTGCTCTGTTCTCACCCTCCACAATATTTCAGTTCACATTCCTATGAGTGTATAGATTCTTATGAACCACTTCCACACTATATGCTTTTTAAGGAAAATATCTTTTGTTACTATGTCATCTACATTTTTCAATTTATCCTTCTCTTCTCCCTTTCCCAGAGAGCAGTCTCTTGTGACAAAGAATTTAAAAAAGGATTAAAAACAACAGGTCAGTAGCTTTATACCCAGAGTTCCCTGACTCTACAAAGAAGCTGTAGATAGGGAATTTCTTTTGGTTTTGGTTTTTGGACTGATATTACAACAGAACTGAGAGTCAGAGGATTTGACTGATAAGTATAATTTTAGTAGCAATGCCATTAAAAAAATAAGCTAGTATAAGCTAATGCTCCATTCTGTTGCCACTGATTCTGGGGAGAGATTTAGAAATTTCTGTAAAAGGGTTGGGCCAGGGTAAGCCAAGGAGACAAATTATGGGGTCATTTTTACCTCCTATAAGGGAAGCCATTTGACTAAATACCCTCAAAAGAGAATAGATGAGAGGAAGGACAGATTCAGGACACATCAGGATCACAGTCACCTAGGAGACAAACATATAAATAGAAAACTGCAGTTTAGCTGATGGGGGTCAACAGGCCTTGGGTGAGAGGATCTTGAGGTAGTGACAGGGAGAGTAAAGGGATCAATGATCATAAGAGAGGCTTCCCCTAGGCCCTGCACCCAGGGGATACCATTTTCTTGCTCTTCCTTTCAGTTCAGGGCAGATCCTCTTGATTTGTCCCACACAATAGAAGCAGCTAGGTAGCTCAGTGAGTGGGCTGATTGCTGAGTCTGGGGTCAGAAAGTCCTGAGTTCAGATCTGCTTCAGACATTTACTAGCTGTATAACCCTGGGCAAGTCATCTGCTGTCTGCTTGAGTTTCCTCAATGGGGGTGATAACCTACCTCTCAGGTTTAAGAAGATCGACTGAGATAGCATTTGCAGGAAAGCTCAGGACAGTTCCTGGCACATAGTACTTGCCATATAAATGCTCTCCTTTCCTTCCTTATAAGAGGGAGGTTTATTCCACAGTGTACCAGAAGACTAGGCATTTGGGAGAAACGCATATGACTGGTTTCCACATATGATGTTCCAGGCAAATAGATGCCAGTTATCCCCAGAACGTGACAGCTGCCAAGTGTGTGGGATTCCACAGAAGGATAAGTTGGAGGAATATCTAGAGTAGAGAGAATCCATCATAGAATCGCCTGTTAACTGTAGTCAGTAGTCTGTAGGGGAATATGGACATCAAGGAGACCGTGGGGGCAGTAAAGTTTGTTATTGTTGTCATTCGGTTACATCCAATACTTTTTGACTTCATTTGGGGTTTTCCTGGTAAAGATATTGGAGTGGTTTGCCATTTCCTTCTCATTTTCCAGATGAGGAAACTGAGGCAAGCTGGGCTAGGTGACTTGTTTAGGGTCACACAGTAAGCATCTCAGGCTGGATTTGAACACAGGAAGATGAGTCTTCTTGACTCCAGGTCTGACACTCTCTCCACTGCACCACCTAGCTAGTGAAGGTTTGAGTGGAAAACTATTTGGATATATGCATTGTTGACTCATGAGAAGCATTTGGAAGGGAAGCAGTTGCTATTTGGTAACAACCCCTCCCCCAAATTGCAGCAGGAAGAAGAAATCAAAGTTGAATTTCCCAATCATTTAAGTAGTAGAGATCCAAATGAGATTCTGTTGAATGCCACGATTTAGTTATTAAAATGACAGTGTCTACAATGTGTACTACATGTTCCCCAGTAGGTCTTTTGGGCTTTACTACACATATCTTTAAAAAATCCAAGATGTGCTTAAAGAGATATTTTGCAAAGATTTTACTTGCTATGAGGTTTATGTGGTCTGATGCAGAATTATAAGCTATTGAATGTTTGGCATGAATAGAAATAAATGAGTCTATTATCCAAATTCTCTCCAAAGATCTCCCAAAACATTGCTTTCTGAGGTATGATCACAGAGTGTTCTTGGGCATGCCACAGGAGAAAGAACAAGAGGGCACCTTTGGAACAACGGACATAATTACTGAGCATTTTGAGAATGTGCTTCCTTTTGAGTCCCTGATTACACAGCAACAAGTAATAAGGAGAACAACTACTAACTATTTTTTTATTGCATATGATGACAACTCTGCCCAATGAGGAATGCAGGTATTACTGTCCTTATTCTCGAGATGAGGGAACTGAAGCTTGGAGAAGCTGTTTCACAGAATCTCAGACTTTGGGAGAGACCCTCGAGACCGTCTAGTTCAACATGTACAAGAATAAGAAAAACAGTAACAACAAAGACAGCTGGAGAGATGGCCCAGGGGATAGAGAGCCAGCCCAGGACTCAGACCAACCAGCATGACCCTGGGCAGGTCACTTAACTCCTCGGTGTCCTGAGCAATCCTCTAAGACTCTGCATTGTAGTGTGTGTGCCGATCTGCATGGACAGAGGATGTTTTCTGAGAGCTCCCTACAATTAAATGATATACACAGTTTAAAAAAAGACACCTATTATGTTAGGGGGATCTAGGTGAATCGAGCACTGGACCTGGAATTGGGAAGACCTGAGTTCAAATTCAGCCTTAGATACATACGAGTCGTGTGACTCTGGGCAAGTCACTTAACCTCTGTTTGCCTCAGTTTTCTCATCTGTAAGATGGGGATAATAATAGTGCCTGCCTCTCAGGATTGTTGTTAAGGATCAAATGAGATAATAGTTGTAAAGTATGTAGTACAGTGCCTGTCCAAGTAGTGTTATATAAATGTTAGCTATATAATATTTTAGTGTCTGTGAAGTACTTAATGCATGTAATCTTTGACCCTTACAATAATCCCTGGATGACAGAATTTGCTAGTGGTTCACAGAACAAATTGCCTGACAGCCTCTTTTGGCATGTGCTAATTCCCTAACAAGACAACAGTCAATCAGGCGTATTTTCTTACATAGAGAAGACAGAATATTGGTGTGGAAGAGATCTTAGAATTCATCTAGGTGGGTATGGTAGGGGTAAATATCACCCCCACCCCATTACAGATGAGGAGGGAGGTGAAATGACCTGCTTCTTAGTTAAATATTTGTTAAGTGCTTACTGGGGGCCAGATGAGGAACAGGTTTCAAGATATAGAAATAAAACCTCATATTCAGTTGATCTAATGGCAGAGAATTTTACAGTGCATGGCAAGAAATAGAAGGGAAAAAGCTCATGATCACAAAAAGAAAATTTGGACATGGAGGCACAAAACTTGTAGATGATGAGAAGGTTAAAGGTATCTCTGAATTTCTGAATGTAGATCGGGCACAGTGTAAGATAAGTTAATGACTGAACTACGTTGAAGAACTGGGAGTTTGAGGTAATATCAACATGTATGTTGAAAGCACCCAGACAGGGGTGAGAAGTTGTGGTGGAGAGAAAAATGTGAGCTAAGCCTTAAACTCACTGGGAAAGGAGGGAAAATGTCCTGAGGGTCAGTAGATAACAGCTACCAAAATCTGGATTGGTGATAAATTTGGATTGAATGAACTTCAAAGGGGTAGAATGAATGATGGTGGAAAGGGGAGTCAGGAAATGGTGATGGAGGGCAAATAGAGTTCTGATTCCATTATTACAACAAATGAGTTGGGGAAGGAAAGAAATTACAATCAGCACTGGAAAGAATGGTAAGTGAAGTGGGGTCATTAAGAGGACCCAGTGAGTGCTAAAAGATGAAAGGAAAGAAAAAAGAAAGAGTGTAAGATGAAGGCAAGTTCCAAGGGCACAGTGGAAAGGGCAGACAGATCTGGAGTGGGGCAGTGTGGGGGATGTCAATCAGGATTTCTTTCTGGAAGGAGAAAAAAATAGGAGAGAAAGAGAAAAGGAGAAAGATTTTACCTGCAGTCATAGGGAGACAGATGGACAGAGATACAGAAATGATGGAGTAACATGGCCTGTGGCATAGGTCTGCTTGAGAGTTATCTCCTGGGGCATTGCTAGCCAGAATGATGTCTGTGTGCTCTGGAAAATCACGCTCCTTAGGAGCCTCTACTGGGGCGAGTGATTTACTAGTGGCATTTCAGAGTTCTGCTGAATGTTTGCTGAATTGAGCTGAACAGGCTCCCAGACCCTTCACACCAGGTGACTAATTTCTTCAAGAGCCCACATTGCAACACATTTGCTAGTGGTGTACAGAACAAATTGTCTGACCGCCTCTTTTGGCATGTGGTAATTCCCTAACAAGACAGCAGTCAACCAGGCTTATTTCCTTACATAGAGAAGACAGAATATGGGTCTGGAAGAGACCTTAGAATTCATCTAGGCTGAACCCTTTCTTTGTACAGATGAGGCATCTGAGGACATGAGAAAGCAAATGACTTGACTAAGGTCAACATAACAATTTAATGGAAGAATTAGGAATAGAACCCCAGTTATCTGATTTCTGTCCCAAGAAGGCTTCATGGAGGAGGTGACCATGACGCTCTTTGAATAACAACATTGAAAACAACAACAGCAGTTAGCATTAGTACTGGGTGTCCCAAAAGTTTTAGTGCAGTTTGAAGCTACCAAATTGCAAAGTATACAAAGTACTATGCGAAACATTAATGATTTCAAAAAACAAAACAAAACAAAACGTTAAGGAGTAAAACAGTCCTTGCTCCCAGGGAGCTCACGTTCTAGTCAGGGAGACAACACATATGGTACATTTCAGCTACAAGTCGGAAAAGCCTCATCATCCTTAAGGTATAGCAGCAAATTAGATGATAATGTCTCCTTTTAAATTGTCATTTTCCACTGATAAAATGGTATCAGCTTCTCCTGTTGAACCATTTGACAGTGCCAAGGTGTCTTTGGCAGCCAGAATTTTCCTTTCTGGGTGTTGAGTAGCCATGGCTGCATTTTCCCCTCTGGGCTGCCTTGCTACTTCATCTATTAGAGCTTTAAATGGCACCACTACTTTTGGGTGGCTAGGTGGTACAGTGGATAAAGTACTGGGCTTCAAGTTAGGAATTGCTCTCCCTGAGTTCGAATTTGGCCTCAGACACTTACTTGCTCTGTGACCCTCGGCAAGTCACTTAACCTTCTTTGCTTCAGTTTCCTCATCTGTAAAAAGAGCTGGAGAAAGAAATGGGAAGCCACTCTGGTAGCTTTGCCAAGAAAACCCCAAATGGGGTCATCAAGAGTCAGTCTTTTGGATCATCCCACTTTATAGTTTGTAAAGATTTGTACTTTATATCTATTATCTCATTTGATCTTTGAAGGGTAGATAGGATTTGGTTGGTGGAGTTTAAGCACTGTTAGTTCTCTTTAAAAAGATACCATAGAGAGCTTTCCAACTAATTAAAGTTTTTTCATTTAATGGCTGACAAATTCTGTACCAGAGTAACTTTCTTTTGCAGCAAAACTTACAGAGAATGTGTCTGTAATATAAAAGTACCTTAGGGAAGCAAATAATGCGAGCTGGCATTTAGGAAGCTCTTTAATATTTGCAAACTGCTATGCGTACATTATCTTAGATGGATCCTTACTTAGATTCCCTTGAGGTAGGGGATGATTATTTCATTTTTCAGATGAAGAAGGGGAGGCTCAGAAATCTTGAGTGTTACACAGATAGAAAGTGCCTGAGGTAGGTTGTGAAACCAAGTCTTTCTCACTCCAAGTCCAGAGCTCTATTCACTACCCCCATGTTGTCCATGTTGTCTCATGAAATTATTTATTTTATTGATTTAGTTTTTTGTATGTTGGATTTTCTTATAATCTCTTATAATCTTATAATGGACATTTTCCAATATCTAGACGCTCCCTCTGTTCTTCATAGATTCTCAAAAATTCAGTCTAATCACTGAGCTGGGCAAATGACCAAACATATTACAGAATAACTCAATTATCAGAGTCAAAATAAAGTTCAGGGACCATCTAGTCTAATCTATAACTAAAAAAAGAATCCCCATTTCAGCATATTTTAAAGAGATTATCACTTCTTTGCTTGAAGACCTCTAGTAAGGAAAGACTCACTATATGTCTTACAGAAGTCCATTCCATTTTGGCATTGCTCTAATTATTAGGAAGTTTTTTTCCCCATATATATGCATATATAAATATATATATATATATATATATATATACACATATATATATGTATTTTATATATATTTTCCCTTGTCTCTTTGCAATTTCCACCTATTACTCCTAAAATAATGGAAAAAAAGTACTGGCTTGGATCCAGGAGGATTTGAGTTTCAATCTAATCTTGGATACTCATGTGATGTGTGACTTAGGGGGCTTTATTTAACCCCCATAAGCCTTAGTTTATTCCTCTGTGATATGAGAGAGAGGAATTACAGGTAGATAGCCATAGTGCATGAGGGATATTCTCCTGATGTTGAGAGAAAGTAAGGAAGGCCTCCACCAGGCTGAGTGAGTTACCTGTGGCAAACTTTTGGGAGAACACAAACTAGAGTCACACAACATGGGCAGGTATGGATGGATTTTGATATATATCATTGAAGGGAACTTGATTCAGTGAGATTCATTTGAGTTAAGCATGATTTTGTCATGTTCTTTGTTTTAAACTCCTTAAAATTCAATCTAAATAAGGAAAAATGACCCTAGATCATCTATCTAGTGCTGGAGGGGACCTCAATATCCATCTGGTCAAACTCTTTCCTTTTACAGATGAGAACTATGAGGCCCAGGGGGGCTTAGTGAGTGTGAGAGGCACGATTTGAACCCAGCTCTGTCTATTTTATTTTTTTAAATTTTTTTCTTTTGATTTCTTTTTCCTATTTACCTTCTTATTCTTCTCTTGTTTCTTGTATTTGAAAGTCAAATTTTCTTTTCAGCTCAGGATTTTTCATCAAGAATGTTTGAAAGTCCTATATTTCATTGAATGACCGTATTTTCCCTTGAAGCATTATACTCAGTTTTGCTGGGTAGGTGATTCTTGGTTTTAATCCTAGTTCCTTTGACCTCAAGAATATCATATTCCAAGCCCTTCAATCCCTTAAAGTAGAAGCTGCTAGATCTTGTGTTATCCTGATTGTGTTTCCACAATACCCAAATTATTTCTTCCTGGCAGCTTGTAATGTATTCTTCTTGACCTGGGAGCTCTGGAATTTGGCTATGACATTCCTAGGAGTTTTCATTTTGGGATCTTTTTGAAGAGGCGATTGGCGAATTCTTTCAATTTCTCTTTTGCCCTCTGGTTCTAGAACATCAGGCTAATTTTCCTTGTGAATTTCTTGAAGGATGATTTCTAGGCTCTTTTTTGATTGTGGCTTTTAGGTAGTCCAATAATTTTAAAATTATATCTCCCGGAACTATTTTTCCAGGTCAGTGGTTTTTTCCAATGAGATATTTCACATTGCCTTCTATTTTTTTATTTGTTTGGATCTGTTTAATAGTATCTTGATTTCTCATAAAGTCATTAGCTTCCATTTGCTTTAATCTAATTATTCTCTTCACTGAGTTTTTGAAATTCATTTTCCATCTGGCACATTCAGCTTTTTAAGGCATTCTTCTCCTCATTGGCTTTTTGAGCCTCTTTTCCCATTTGAGTTAGTCTATTTTTAAGGTGTTATTTTGGTCAGTATTTTTTGGGTCTCCTTTAGTAGGCTGTTGACTACTTTTTCATTATTTTATTGCATCATTCTCATTTCTCTTCCCAATTTTTCCTCCACTTCTCTTACTTGATTTTCAGAATCTT
>CM053583.1:120585477-120614597 GCA_028627135.1 Pseudochirops cupreus | reverse complement strand
TGTGTGCGTTTTGGAGTTCCAGGATTGGTTTAGAGTCCTATTTTATGGGTATTTTGGGGTGGCTATGTGAGAGCTGCGATATGTTGCTGCTTCTACGCCGCCATCTTGGCTCCGCCCCCCCGGAAATATAATTTTAAGCAGTGAAATCCAAAAATGAGGCATTTCAAAAGCAGTATTTTCAAACACATCCTTCAAACTCAACTTCTGAACAGCTATGGAAGCTATACTATAGAACTAGATGAATTTCATACCCAAGGCATATTTGAAGATGTACACATCCCTTTACCTACTAATCACCCAGACATGTGCCAGCTTCATCTCATTTTGAGAGTGTTACCCCTTTCTTATTTATTCCATGACCAGAACTTTTCCTGTCCCCAGGATGAAAGGGGGACCTGATGTTGTGGAGGGTACAAATTTTAGAGACTTGTGGGTATCCAGGGCCAACATACCTTTTTGAAGGGATGGGAAATGATTTCTTGGTGGGGAGATGTTCTCGGTGACTCTTTTCAAAGAGTGACTCATTAAGCTCCTCACATTATTCTGTTATAATTACATCATTTTTACATGGAGAAAGGAGGAAGAATACTATGTTTCATGGTGAAGATTTCATAGTATGGTCAGGACAGTAGTCATCATTAAGTGGGCATTTGATAAATGTTTATTGACTGTAAAATTAAGAAAATAATTACAGAAAATTTGTGGTTTAATATCAGGTTCAAGAATGACTCCTATCTATTTGACTTTGCCAGCTCATTCAGGTTATTTGAAAGAATTACTTTATTCATTTGATTTTATGTAAGTATGCTTATACATATATATAGTCTCCTCATTCTGACATTCTAGGTCTTTGACAATCTGGTCCCACCGTGCCTATTTAACTTGATCTCACCCCCCCCCCCACCACCACCTCCTTTATGGTTACAACCCACTTTGAGTTTCTTCATGTCCCTGTATGGGAATGCTTTTCCTTGTCTGCCTATTCACATTGTAGCCATCCTGCATACATGCTTATATAGTCTACTAATCAGTTCCTCCAGCTCATTTTTATCTCTCCTTAGACTTATTTCCCATAGCAATTATTAACCATTGCTTGGTTTCCTTATCTGTAAAATGGGAATAATAATCCTGGTACTACTCACCTTTCACTTTTATTGTGCAACAGGGCCTTGTCAATCTTAAATCATTGTAAAATATGAGTAATGATGGTAAAAATCAATCAACAACCTTTATTAAGTGCCTACTATGTGCCAGGCTCTATATCCAATACTGGGATGACAATAATAAAATAATCTTTACTCTCAGGGATTTTACATTATAATCCCTCGTACAATGGGATTATAAGGAAAACAAGTACATCTATAAACAGTATAAGATAAATATGAAGCAATAAGTACAAAATAGCTTGGGAAAGAGGGCACCAACAGTGTGGGCATGAGGAAAGGCTCCAGGTAGAAGATGGTGCTCAGACTGTGGCTTGAATGAAGGGAGGGGTTGTATGAGGCAAGGTTCCACTTTGCATCTGCTGCCCTGCCTGGCTTAAATATCACAAAACAAGATGTCCCCTCACAGGTTACCGCCTGGGGTCCCACCCTCCATCTCTTCTCCAACCTCCCAACTCCACCCCTTTCCTACCTCTTTTTGTGTGTGGTTTCCTTCTTTAGATTGTAAACTCAGAGGGTAGGGAATGTCTTTCTCTTTATTAAGTGTATCCCCAACACTTAATACAGTTCTTGGCATGTAGACGCTTAATAAATTTTTTTTGGGGGGGGGGTTTACTTGATTGTTGTTGTTTATCCTTCATTCTCAAAGAGGATCAATGAAATCACAAAGGTAGCATCTTGACTTTTGAGTGACTTGGATTTAAGTGAGGCAGAATTGTGCAAAATCATCAGCCTCATTCTCTCCTCCAGAGTCTTTGAAGTCCAGTGGGAAGACAAAAGTCAAGAAGACTGGCAATGGCTGCTCTGTATTGGAAAGAAGAGGACGGCATGCATTCCAGGCATGGAGAGTGGCCAATGCAAAGACACAGAGACAGGAGATGAACTGTTGTATGTGAGGAAAAGAGAAGCCAATTTGGCTGGATCACTGGGTGCAAGAAGAGTGTGAGGCCAGTGCCTGCCCTTTGAGGGTGTCTCCCATCTGCACTGTGTATATCTGGTATGTACATGGTTGTTTGCATGTTGTCTCTGCCATTAGACCATGAGCTCCTTGAGAACAAGGACTGGATTTTGCACCCAGCATAGTGCCTAGCACACAGTGAACACTTAATGAATGCTTGTTATGTGCTGAATATTCTAGTGGGATATCCTTCCTACTAGGGTTGCCTCCCCCATTGTTAAGTTGAGGATCTTGTGCTATTTGTGAGCAGATATAGCCAAACACAAAACCATGAGGTTTCCTGTACTCTCTCCCTTCTAACTCTGTCTCAAAAGTGCCTGTCAGTGCAGGGATGGAATTTGTGTAGTGCAGAAATGCATTCATGTTGTCCATATGTCTCTCCTTTTGTGGGCCAAGCCCCAGATTGGGACAAGGTATTTTACCCCAGAGCAAAATTGTATTTGGGTCTGATTTATGTTTAGAACCAACTTGAGTTAATTCCTTCATACTGGCAGCCATCTGTTTGAGTTAATTTTCATTATTCTAACTATGATTTGTGTGTTATGCTTATAAAGTACCTAGTCTGAGGCATTTTTTCTATTCTCTGTTACTCGGTTTTGTTTTCTGCAACTGTTATTGTCAAGAGCTGTTTTTGAGTACAAGACAGCTCTTGACGAAGATGATTCTCACCTACCCAACCAGGAAAAACTCCCAGAGATTTGGCAAAACTTAATGATTGTTGTGCTTAATCTCACAGATGCTGTAATGCTGTAATGCTAAATGTAAATGCTAAACGCTGGACACATTGAATAGTAGGAACATCAATGAAGGGGAAAAGAGGGTCATGGTGTCCCTCCCTAAGGGCAAATGACTGTCTAATATTTCCAACCTATATAGCCTGGTGTGTCATGAGTTTAATTGGTTTTGGCCAAAGTACAGAAGGTCTTGGGAATTCTGAGTGAATTCTATGAAGAAATTTCCATGAGAGGAGGTAGAGACTTTATGAATTCTCAGACAATATAATTTAATAAATCAGACATGTTCTTACATTTTGCTGCACAATTTAGCAGTCTTCTTAATATGATAATTAGAAAACTGGCTTTTGGATTTAAAAAGATTCAGGTTGACCATGATTAAAAGCCTACATGAATTTTGTGTACTTTTATAGTAGATTATGATTTGGGCTATTTGAACAATTTCCCTGCATATAAGAAACTTAAGGGTGTCACATTCATCTTCCACCCATAAACCTCTCTGGCAAATGGGATGATGGCAATTTTGTACCAGTTTATTAAGGGTTGATTTGATCCCAAATTAATTTAAACTTTCTACCAACCTTTTTTACCCTCAAATAACTAGGTAATGCCTCCTTTTATGTCTCCTAAACAAATGTATGAAAACATGTAAAGCATGATTTGAAAGTAACACAATTCATATGAACTAAGAGTATTTGGAATATAATCAAAATATGGCATTAATTAATTTCTAACATTTACATGGTATTTTAAGGTTTACAAAGTGCTTTACAAACACGGTCTCATTTTTATTCTTATAACAACTCTAGGAGGTAGGTGCTATTATAATCCAACTTTACAGATGAGGAAATTGAGGCAGACAGTGCTTAGGTGACTTACCCAGGATCACACAGCTAGTAAATGTTTGGGATGAGATCTGAACTCAGGTTTTCCTGACTCTAGGTCCAGAACTTTATCTACTGAGCTACCTAGCAGCTACTGACTGATTATGAAAGATGTTATTGGCACCAGTGCTAATATTTATCTGTGGCAATGAATTATCATCTTCTTTGTGTCTTCCACAATAGCATGCACTGCTGAAGCCTCACTATTATTAAGTCCATAGACTATAACGTACCGTGCTTGGGACTATAAGAAGTAATAACTAGATTTCACACCAAGGCGCACCCATAGCCTAGCAGTGATGCACACTGAATTCTTTTCTTTTCCTCTTTAGCTAGTAGTGCCAACTCCTTAGTTCCCTAATGGTAGTGACATAGCTCCCACTATCGGGGGAGAGGGGTCAGGTTCTAAGGGCCTAGAAGACCTAGGAGGTTTATTATCTATTTTTTTGCCACACTACTACAACTATCCATCTCTGCCCAGGAGGACATCTTGTCAATGAAGTTGTTGGGCAAATAGAAAATGACCTTCTTGGCTCATTCTAGGAATGGGAGCAAAAATCTAAGGACAATTAACACCTACAAGATATATTAGAATTTTCTGGCAACTTCTAGGAGAATGACCTTGGATTATTATCTCAAATGATAAAGCCTCATGTGATTCTTATGGTGTTTATCTTAGGGTTCAAGATGTGAAATGTTAATTCATATTCCACAGGGGAAGAGAAATAACCTTCCCATATATGAAAACTGTAACAAGAGGAAAAAAAGCATGATGATTATGTGTGTATATGTGTGTTGACATGTATATATTCTATAGCAAGCAATACTAATTTATTCTCATTTTTCAATGTGAAAAAGGATTGCATTTGTAGTTATACAATTCTAAGAAACAAAACCACGTCATATTTTTATCCATATAATAAGAAAGGAGTGTGGAAAACAGAAACCAGATGTAAAGGAAAGCCTTGCACGATTGTAAATTTCGCTGGCCCTGCCGTGATTTTTCCCTGCAATCTTTGCAAAGTGTTGGAGTCAGTAACTATTGAATATTTGGCACAAGATAGTAGCAGAACCACAGTAGGGCTTTTAGGGTCCACACTACTGGTTCACAAACAAGAGCTCACTGCTTTGCTTATAGCTCACAACACCGTATGATAGAATCATAAAAAATATACATATATCAATCTGGGGGTGAGTAGGGAAGTCTGGTTCTCACAAGAATAACTTTCCAGATCTACATCCCTATCACTTCAGTGAGTGCTAGATACACTAAGATTCATTATAAAGCATTTGAGTAACCCCTTAGAGTTAGCTAGTAGTGGCAGATGCAGGATTTGAACTCAGGTCTTCCTGATTCCAAGCCCAGCACTCTATCCATTGTGCCACCCAGCTGCCCCACTCATTTTAAGAGACATTTGCAGCTAAATGAAATAAAATGGATAATAAAAATGATCATGTCTCTTGATTTTTAAATTCCTCACACTCAAGGAGCCCTTATTCCAATTGCAGTAGTGGGTTGCCCAAATTTGCTCACAATGTTACTAATAGATCATGTGAAAAAAATTGTTTTCCATGATCTTTCTATTGTACCTTCTACAATCCTACATGTAAAAATGAAAGACTATTGGAAAAAGCCCTGGCTTGAGATCCTGATGCAGCTACTTTTCTAGTTAGGGGCAAATCCTGTTATGTCTCTGGAGCTCAGGTTCTTCCTACAAAAGATGAGGAGAGTGGATAAGGTGATGCCTAAGGTCCCTAAATCTCCAAGACCATGCATGAAGTGATGGCCGAGTGAGGGAGCTGGTCCTCCATAGTGGAGGTTATGACAGTGAACATCATTCATGCATGACTACTTTAAAGTCTCCTTTGAATGAAGGGTCTTGAATGAATGTGGGCAGCCTTCTGGAAGTGGGGAAAACCTCATTTATGAAAGACTGTTCCATTTTCATTTGAGCAGGTTCCATCTAGGGGCTCATTGTGGTATTGCAGCTTACTCATTTAGACCTGGAAGGGACCTTAGAGGCTCTAAGAATTTGTCCAAATCTGCACAGGTAGTGAGTGGCACATTTAGGATTTGATCCTAGGTTTTCTGACTTCAAACTCAGCATTCGTTCTACTACATCATGCTGCCTCTTTTCCGACTACATTTTTATAGGATAATCACATTGATTTATTTTTTTCCAATTTATTTATTTACTTTTAGTTTTCAACATTCATTTCCACAAGATTTTTAGTTACAAATTTTTCTCCCCATCTTTCCCCTACACCCACCCCAAAATAGTGAGCCTACTGAATACCCCTTCCCCCAATCTGTTCTCTCTTATATCCTCCCTTATCCCCCCAACTGTATTTTAAACATTTGTTTTTAAAACTTTGAGTTCCAGATTTTTTCCTTCTTCTCTCCTCACCCACCCTCACTGGGAAGATAAGCAATTCACTATAGGCTGTACATGTGTAGTTACACAAAACATTTCCATAGTAGTTATATTGTGAAAGATTAAATATAATTTCCTCCATCTTATATTGCCCCCCACTTATTCTATTTTCTCATTTGACCCTGTTTCTTTTCAAAAGTGTTTGCTTCTAATTACCCTTTCCCCTGATCTGCCCTCCCTTCTATCATCTCCCCTATTATCCCCTTCCCCCCTATTTTCCTATAGGGTAAGATAACTCAATTGAGTGTGTATGTTATTCTCTCCTTAAGCCAAATTCAATGAGAGTAAAGTCGACCCATTCCCTTTTAGCTTCCTGCTCTTCCCTTCCATTCTAACAGTTTTCTCTTGCCTCTTTTATGAGATAATTTACCCTAATCTCTCTCTCTCTTTCTCCTCCCAATATATTCCTCTCTTACTTCTTAATTTTATTTTTTTGGAAATATTCAACTCATCCTGTGCCCATCTGTGCCCTATGCACACACTCACATATATATTTATACACACATATACTCTCCTATACATGCATATATATGTATGTATACATATATATATGTATATACTTACATATTCCCTCCAACTATCCTCATACTGAGAAAAGTCTTATGAGTTACAATTATCATTTTTCCATGTAGGAATGTAAATAGTTCAACTTTAATAAGTTACTTATGGTTTCTTTTTCCTGTTTACCTTCTCATGCTTCTCTTGCTTATTGTATTTGCAAGTCAAATTGTCTGTTGAGCTCTGGTATTTTCCTCAAGAATGCTTGAAAATACTCTATTTCATTGAATGACCATATTTTCCCCTGAAGCATTATACTCAGTTTTCCTGGGTAGGTGATTCTTGGTTTTAATCCAAACTCCTTTAACCTCTGGAATCTCATATTCCAAGCCCTTTGATCCCTTAGTGTAGAAGCTGCTAGATCTTGTGTTATCCTGATTGTGTTTCCACAATATTCAAATTGTTCCTTCCTGACTACTTGCAGTATTTTCTCCTTAACCTGGGAACTCTGGAATTTTGCTATCATATTTCTAGGAGTTTTCTTTTGGGGATCTTTCTCAAGAGGTGACTGGTGAATTCTTTCCACTTCTGTTTTGATCTCTTGTTCTAGAATATAGGGCAATTTTGATTGATAATTTCCTGAAAGATGTTGTCTAGGCTCTTTTTTTTTTATCATGGCTTTCAGGTAGTCCAATAATTTTTGGTTATCTCTCCTGGATCTGTTTTCCACATCAGTGATTTTTCCAATGAGATATTTCACATTGCCTTTTAGTTTTTCATTTGTTTGGATCTGTTTAATAGTATCTTGATTTCTCGAAAAGTCATTAGCTTTCACTTGCTCCAGTCTAATTTTGAAGGAATTATTCTCTTTGGTGAGTTTTTGAAATTTCTTTTCCATCTACCAAATACAATTTTTTTAGGCATTCTTCTCCTCATTGGCTTTTTTACCCTCTTTTGCCATTAGAGTTGGTCTATTTTTAAGGTGTTATTTTCTTCAGTAATTTTGGGGGGGGTCTCCTTTAGCAGGCTGTTAACTGGCTTTTCATGATTTCCTTGTGTCATTCTCATTTCTCTTCCCAATTTTTCCTCCACTTCTCTTATTTGATTTTCAAAATCCTTCTTGAGCTCATCCATGGCCTGTAACCAGTTTATATTTTCCTTGGAAGCTTTTGATGTAGGAATTGTGACTTAATTGACTTCTGGTTCCATGCTTTGATCCTTTTTGTCTTCAAAAAAGGATTCTATTGTCTGAGTGTGCTTCCTCTGCTTGCTCATATTGCCTGCCAATTACTTGACCTTTGAGCTCTTTGCTATGGTAGAACTCTGCTTCCAGATTGCAGAAAGCTACGTCCTAAATTTCTGGCGTTTTTGAAGCTGCAAGAGCTATTAGCAAGGCACCCTCTCTGCAGCCCCCACAAACTCTGGCACCCAGGCCACACACCCCAAGACTACCACCCAAGACCACAATCCAGATCCAAGCAGGTTAAAGCAAGAGCGATTACCCTCTGAATGGTCTCTTGGTCTCCCTATGATCTGCAGTCCAGGAGCTCCATAGGCAGACATGTGGCAGTAGCTGCAGCTGCCAGGCCTCACCACTTCTTGCCTCAAGGCCAGAGGCCGAACCATGCTCTTCTCCACCCAGTTCTAACAGAGTTCCTGACTGACCTTTTACTTTCTTTTTGGCATTTATGGGTTGAGAAGTCTGGAAACTTCCACAGCTGCTGGCAATTCACTCTCTTGATGTCTGCTCTGGCTGCTGCTGGTCAGGGCTGCCCTGGAGCTGGAACTGTGAAGCTCACATGGGATTGTGCTTGGCTTCCAGCCTTCTGATAGACTTTTCATGTCGGCCTGCCAGGCTGCCTTCAGTGGGAGATTTGTTTCTCTCTGTCACTTTGTGGATTCTGTAGCTCTAAAATTTGTTTAGAGTCATTTTTTTACAAGTATTGGAGGTGACAGAAGCCAGAGCTGTGTGGAGGTCCTGTTTTTACTCTGCCATCTTGGCTCTACCCCACATTGATTTTTTTAAAATTACAGAATATTAGAGGAGAAAAGGATTTAAGGGGTCTGCTAGTTCAGCCTATATTTGACCAGGAATCCTCTAGCAAATGGGAGTTCAGAATCTATTTGAAGCCCTGCGATAGGGGAGAACCCACAGTCTCCTCTAGTTGATTCCGTTTTATCAGTAACTCTAATTGTTAGGAATTCTTTCCATGACATCAAGCATTGTGATTAATTAGAACAAGAATGACCCCTCACTTTGTTGCAGACTTTTAGATACCTGAGGATATTAATTATGTCCTTCCTTTTTCTAAGACCAAACACCTCTATTTCCTTCAACCAGTCCTCAGCTGGGCTAAACTCCATTCTTTTTACTTCTTATATTGTCTCTTCTGGATGTGGGAGCAAGTAGGGAGTTTTTGAAAATAGGGTAGAAGCATAGGATCAGTAGGAACCAGATTAGAAGGTAAACTCTCCAATTAGAATGTTAATTGCTTTTGTCATTATGGAAAGCAGTTTGGATCTATGCCCTCCAAATAATTAAACTGTGAATACCCCTTGACTCAATGATACCTTGACTATGTTGATACCCCAGAGAGATCAAAGAAAGAGGAAAAGTACCAATATGTACACAAATATTTATAGCATTTTTTTTAGTGTGGTAGCAAAGAATTGGAAATTGCAGGAGTGCCTACAAATTAGAGAATGACTGAATAGGTAATGGAATACTATTATGCTGTAAGAAATGATGAAAAGGATGGTTTCAGAGAAACCTAAGAATATTTGTATGAATGAGTGAAAAGTGAAGTGAGCAGAGCCACGAGAACATTTATATAATAGCAACAATACTGTAAATACAGCTTTAAGGACTTACAAACTCTGGCCAATCACATCAAATGACCAACTATGATTCTGGAGAACTAATGATGAAACATGCTGCCCAGCTTTTGGTGCTCATGGAAAGATGGCAGTCTTAGAGTGCAGATTGAGACATTTTTATTTTGAACATTGCCAATGTGGAAATGTGTTTAGCTTGATTATGTTGATTATGTCCAACTTATGTCGGACTCTTCATGACTCCATGAAACAGAGCACAGCAGGCCCTTTTACCCTGCACTGTATCTCAAAGCTTCACTATACATATTTGTACCCAGTTTTGTTTTTCCTAATGTTATTAGTTGGGAGGGGCATATAGGGTATTCAGGGAGAACTAGCAACTTTAGTGTAAGAGCTTGCCGAGCCCGTTTCAGGGCTGCTCATACACCTTTGCTGTGCACCTTCACCCAGTTCTCTTTGTGGCTCCAAAAAGCTGTAGCATGTGCAAACAACCACACCCAGGTGAACCTGTTTTGGTAGATGGGTTAAATCAGGTTGAGAGTAACTGACCCATCAGTTTAGGGGAATGTCTGTCCCAGACAAGACTTCCCCTGATGGAATGGTCAGTCAAATGAGTGCTGAATTTGGCTTCAGGGAAGCTAGATTCTGATACTGGCTCTATGTCCTTCAAGAAGTACCATAAGCTTTTCAGGCCTCAGTTTCCTCAGCAGTCAAATGAGAAGGTTGTACTAAATGACATCAAAAGTTCCTTTCATTTTCAAATATGTGATCTTATCATCTCTCCAGAGCCAGGAGGTACATTGAGCTATCATTTTCTGAGTCCAAAAAAAGAATTTATTACATACCTTGGTGGTATCTATGGCAACCTGTTTGGCCAACTTTGCCTGAGCCACTTGAAGCTTTCAAATGAGCATAGCTTCTCAAACTCGAAATAGATTCCAAAGGTGTTCTTGATCTTCATGTGGATGGGGTACCTGTCACTTTGGGAAAATATTTTCTGACAGGAGATAAACTGATGAAATTTCTAAAACTATCCTAAGTCCAGAGTAGTTTGGATTTTGTCAGGTTCCTGTTGCCCAGATCTGTTACTGAATGGGATTTTGTTAGTCACTGCATGAAGAAATGCTTCTGGGATCTTCCCCCAGATATTCTGCTAGCCTATCATAACCTTGGTACACTTATTTCTGCGTTTATGGTTTTGCCATCCTTTTCTTAAGTTTCTTTACTTGGAGAACCACATGTAACAGTGACTTCTTAATGGTGAGAAAGAATTAACTACTCAGTCTCTCATTCTTCTGATACTCACTGAAGGGCCCAAGTCAGTTTCCCCCAAATCCTTTGTCCTGGCCCTCATTCCCCAGTATCCTCAAGGTTTTGGTTGAGAAACTGAAGACCAATGAAATACCTGCCATTTTCTTCTCCAGCTCACTTTCCAAATGAGGAAACTGAGGCAAATAGGGTTAAGTGACTTGCCCAGGGTCACACAACTAGTGTCTGAGGCAGATTTGAGCTCATATCTTCTTGCCTCCAGGCCCAGGGCTCTATCCACTCTGATACTGCTTATGCATAGTTCTGACCATATTATTTCCCTGCTGAAGGACCTAGATTGGTTCCCTATTGATTGAATAAAATGAAATGCCTTTGTTCAGCCTTTAAATCCCTGCATGGTCTGTCTTCAGCCTACCTTTAAATTTAAAAAAATTTTATTCTGAACTTAAGAGATAAAATGAACATTTTAGTATAAAAGGAAAAAAGATGATTGAACATGAAATTGTAAATCTATCATATACAACTTGCTATTCCTTTTAAATATATAATAAAATCATCATGTAAGTTTCTTTTTTCCCTTTCTTCCCTCCTAAGATGGCTACCATTAGACAAAAATATGTATATGTATACATGTATATGTGTAAGTATATATATATGTATGTGTGTGTATGTACATATACAACATGCATACTATATATACATACATATGTATGTATATAAAACCATCCTAGACATACTTCTCTTTCTCTGGATGCAGATAATGTCTTCCTTCACATGTTCTTTGTAGTTAATTTGGGTATTTATAATGGTCAAAATGACTTAGCCACTTAAAGTTGTTCTTAAAACAATGTTGCTGTCACTGTCATTTCTTGTAGCATAGTAATATCCCATCATGATTGTATACCACAACTTGTTCAGCCATTTCAGGTTTGTACCACAAAATTATTGTATACCACAACTTGTTCAGCCATTTCAGGTTTGTACCACAAAATTATTGCATACCACAACTTGTTCAGCCATTTCAGGTTTGTACCACAAAATTATTGCATACCACAACTTGTTCAGCCATTTCAGGTTTGTACCACAATTCTCTCCTTCACATTTAATCCCCTCTAGCCTACTTGGTGATTTCCATACCCAACATTGTATCTCCTTCCTCCAAGTATTTGCAGAGTTTTT
Source organism: Pseudochirops cupreus (assembly GCA_028627135.1). Classification (NCBI taxonomy): domain Eukaryota; kingdom Metazoa; phylum Chordata; class Mammalia; order Diprotodontia; family Pseudocheiridae; genus Pseudochirops; species Pseudochirops cupreus. The sequence goes on along the minus strand of CM053583.1, from coordinate 120,602,642 downwards.
CCCCTTCCCCTTTCCTTCTTTTCTTGCCCCTGCTTTTAAGAATTCCTAGCTTCTATCAAGGCAAATCGTAAGTTTCAACTTCTATTGGAGACCTTTGTTGATTCCCCCTGTCCCTAGTTGCTAGTGTATCACTTAGTAATTAACTACATTTGTATCTACTTATATTCATATCGTTTTCCTCTATTAGAGTATAAGCTCCTTGAGGGAAATGAGCATTTTGTCTTTATCTTTGTATCCTTAATTACTAGCACACTGCTGACACACAGTAAGTAATTAGTACTTGTTGAATGAGTGAATGAACATATGGTTGGCATAGTAGGCATTCTTCATCTACCTGAAAACCCAATTGCCCAGTTTCATAAGTCACCATATATGTCCCTGCAGTTTATAGGTGAACCCCAAAGGTCTACTAGTTTTCTAGTCTATCTCTTCTAGAAGAGATAAGGAAACTGAGGACAGGGATGGTGATTTGACTTAATATATAGCAGAGCTAGTTAGAATATTGAAGGTAGACTTGACAACTTTCAGTTCTGCTGCCTGATGCCATCCCTTTTAATCCTCCTCACAAGGTGATGTCCTTATCATGAGCTTTCATGACCTTTGTTTACTTTGGTATCTGGTGTTTCTCCTACAGATTGAGAAGTAGAACAATGTCCTTAAAGATAGTAGGTGCTCAACGAATATTGTTTGATGAACAAAAGTGAGTGAATGATGAGGCATTCTGCAAGCAAATATTTATTTCTAATAATGTTTGTAAAGTGACAAATAAAGGCTCCTCTCCTACTATTACCAAGAGAGAAATTGAAGTTGACAGAGAATTGACAAGCTCATTGTAATAGAGTACAGAATGAAACTGGTGACTCTTGACTGCATCCCTTATTCAAATCATCAGAAAGCATTCATTAAAAGAGGAGATGCTTTTCATTTTAGTTTTAGAGCTGATCAGAGACTCTTTTGATCTAAGTCTATTTCCTTTTTTTTGTTATTTCAATGTGCTTAAAATTGTGTTCATCACTAAGGCATTGGACATGGGAACAGGAAATTACAACCACGCAAATGTATAATAGGAAATGATAATGGTTTTATTAGGAGGAACATTTACTCAGTATTTTAAGAATTTGTGATTCCATTTATGAAATTCAACCTCATCCACCAACATGATTTGTTTCCTTTCTGTAACTTTCAGAGAAGTGTATTGTAGTGAATAGAATTCTGGGTTTGGGGTCAGGACAACCTCGATTTGAGCACCAACTCAAATACCAGCCGATTGAAAAGCCTAAATTTCTCTCTTACTGCTTGTGTGACCTTGGGCAAGTCATTTAACATTTCTATACCTCATTTTTCCTTATATGTAGAAAGAGGTGTTTTGGCTTCATTTTTCACCTCTAAGGTCCTTTCCAGTTTTAAACCCATGATCCTATGACTTACAAGATGATCTTTAACAGTGCCTTTGACAGTTCCCCTTGCAGCAACCCTGGTGGTGAATCTCTTCAAAATTTTCTGGTTCTTGGATAATAAATATATAGTAAATCACAGGATGCTATAGAAAAGAGCTATTCTGCTATCTAATTATATTGTTGGTGTGACTCTCAAAGGCTTTGCTAGAAGAGTGTAAGCTCTGCCAAGTCTTACCACATGGGAAATACTTTAAGGTTAGACTTGGTGATGATGAAAGAAATACTTAATGAAAAATTCTAGACTTCCTCATTGATCCTGATTCAAAGCAGAATTCAAGTTAAATTGTGCCATTCAAAACGACATCTCTCTTAGCTTTAAAGATCTCAAGGGAAAGTGACTACACAGTCTCCCTTAGCAACTTGTTCTTATTCCTACACAATCCAGTACAATCCAAGGTTAAATGTGATAAAATTCAGGGTCAGATGTTATGGAAAGGGAAGGGGATAATTCTACGTCTGTATTAATGAAGTGTAACATTGTTGCAGGTAATGAGAAAGGAAATGAAGGACTAAGGAAAACAGAGGAGTTTGAGGAAAGAAGGGAGTGGTAAACTGGGAGTGGTTATAGAAATGAGGAAATGGGAAAACCAGAGGAGAACTGAAGGAAGAAGACAGCAGAGTAATAGTAAAGTCCACTCTATCCTTACTGGAACCTTGTTGCTGTCATCTATGGATTTCCAAAGAACTTCCTTCTTTTCAGAAAGTTTACCTGGCTCAAATCTTCTTTTCCATCTTAACCTTTACCTGCTTCAAACACTTGGGATTATTTCCTACATCACAAAAAAGATTTTTAAAAAATGAAGATAAAACATTAGACAAAAACTCTACACATGTGGCAATTTTCTGTTTTGGCCTCCAGTTCCTTAGTATCCTAAACTTCATAATGGCTGCATCCAGCCTACCTTAACTACACGTAGGAATGGTCATATTTTAGAATCATCCATTCCTCCATCCCCATTTACTGGACTCCAGGTGCCAGTATTTCTAATTATGGTTTTGAGTACAAGTATTAAAATGCTTGGATTACCTGCCTCATAGGATTTGTGTGAGGAAGCACTCTATAAATGCAAATTATTGTTTTTATGTATCTAGAGAGTATCATTGATTTCAAGAACACAGAGAAAATAGGTGCAACCTTACATACAAAATACTACAATGCACTGTGTTTAATTCTATCTTGGGTATGCTTTTCAGAACAATTTGGTCAGCAAACATCGATTGAACACATACTATGAAAAGGCAATGTCAGGCACTAGGGACAGAAAGAGGTGAAATAACAGTTCTTGCCCCCAGGGAACTTAAAATCTAATGGGCGTGATGGAAGTGGTAAGGCATATTTACAATTAGCTATAATATGCCTAATGTGAGAAATCTGAAGGATAGTTCCCATAGAAGTGCTAGGAGAATTTGGGGGGAGAAGGATCACTTCCAACTGGAGGGCAGGGGTACAGGGAGGCATCATGGAAATGGTGGCCCCTGAGTTGGATCTTGAAGAAATGGAGAGGTTTGTTTTTTTTTTTAATAAATGGAAAGTCAGAGATAGAGGTAAAGAAACATCAAATTGATAAATGGTCTAAAGATATGAATAGGAAGTTCTCAAGGGAAGAAACACAACCCATATATCCTTATGAAAAGATGTTCTAGAATCACAATTAAAGAAATGTAAATAAAAACACTTAAGAGATTCTACCTCCCACCCATCAGAATGACAAAGATGAGAAAAAAGGGAAGTGATAAATATTGGAAAGGCTATGGGGAAATATACTCATTGATGCACTGTTGACTGTTCTGGAAGGCAATTTGGAATTATTCACAAAAGTCACTAAATAGTGTATGATTTTTGAATTAGCTATGGCACTACTAAGCCCCAAATAAGTCAAAGAAAGAGGAAAAACTCCCATATATACAAAAATATAGCAACTCTTTTTTGTATGTGGTGGCACCCCCTTCCAAAAAGACCTAGAAACTAAGGGGATGCTCATCAGTTGAAGAATGTCTGAATAAATTGTGGTATATGAATATGATGGAATATTATTTTGCTGAAGAAATAAGAAAATAAGTGATTAAAAAAAAACCACTCATATGAACAAATGCAGAGTAGAGTGAGCAGATCCAGAACAATTTAAACTATAACACTGATATGATGAAAATGAATAATTTTGAGGATCTTCATAAACTGATAAAGAATGAAGTAGAACAGAAAAATTTCTATAATAACAACATCATAGAGACAACTTTGAAAACTTTAAGAACGGTCATCCACACAATAATCATCCATGATTGTAAAGAATGGATGATGAAACATACTATCCATCTTCTTACAGAACAATGATAAATTTAGGGTATAGAATAAGGCATTTATATTTTTGCATACAGTCTGTGGTGAGTAGCTGGGTGGTGTGGTGGATAGACTGCTGGGCGTGGAGTCAGGAAAACTCATCTTCTTGAGTTAAAATCCACCCTCAGATACTTACTAGCTGTGTGACCCTCAGCAAGTCACTTAACCCAGTTTGACTCAGTTCCTCATCTGTAAAATGAGCTGGAGAAGGAAATGGTAAATCACTCCATTATCTTTGCTAAGAAAACCCCCAAAGAGGTCACAAAGAGTCAGACGTGACTAATATATCTCAACAACAAAGGCATTTAAAGGGCAGAGAGGTGATGCAGTGGATAGAGTGATGGACTTGCAATCAGGAAGAGTCATCCTTGTGAGTTCAAATCTGGCTTCAGTCACTTACTAATTGTGTGACCCCAGGTAAGTCACTTAACCCTGTTTGCCTCAGTTTCCTTATCTCCAAAGTGAGCTAAACGAGGAAGTGGCAAGTCACTCCAGTGTCTTTGCCAAGAAAATCTCAAATGGGGCCATAAGGAGTTGGAAACAACAACAATAAAAATTCTTTAAAGCTGTTACTTTGGGCAGTTAGGTGGTGCAGTGGATAGAGCACTGAGCTTGGAATCAGGAAGACTCATTTTCAGGAGATCAAATCTAGGCTCAGATACTGCCAAGAAAATCCCAAATGGCATCATGAGGACTCAGCGACAACAACAATGCAGCCAAGGAGGGAATTTGTTTAGCTTGACTATTCATATTTGTAACAATATGTTTGTTTTTCTTTTTTTTTCTTTTCGGAGGGGGAAGGCAGGGCATTTGGGGTTAAGTGGTTACATGGCTAGTAAGTGTTAAGTGTCTGAGGCCAGATTTGAACCCAGGTCCTCCTGACTCCAGGGCTGGTGCTCTATTCACTGTGCCGCTTAGCAGCCCCTCTTTTTTCTTTTCTAAAAAATATGAGATGAGGGGTAAAAAGGGGAGAAAATAGATTTCTTTTCATTAAAAATACTTTAAAATAGAAAGTTTGGGGAGGGGAATGCTACAGATATTGAATGTTTCATGCACTTTAAAATGAGATCACCATATTGCTAGTTTGCTTAAAAGTAATCTGGAAATATTACAAATGTGAAAACAAAACACACCAATTAAACTTTAAAAACAAAACCATAAATAACCAATGATAACCTACCAATGACTGGCCAAAGCCCTGTAATCCTGAGTCCTATGCTTTGCTAATAAAAGCAACAATCGCCAAACCCAGATACCCATTTCCCAGCTGTGAGACACTGTGGTCATGCTAGGGGGTATAGGGCCTTTGTTGGAAAGAATGACCACAGCTTTGTCATCAGGTGAAGGAAATGGATGTAAAACCCACTCTCTTGGGTTGTTCATGGACATTCTTATTATGGCAACACTCAGTCAAAACATCGTCACTGAGCCCTTAGGCATGTAGCTCCATATGTGGAGCATCAAGTGCACTCCTCTGTCAAGTGAAAAAATGATTTCAATTAACTTTTTTCACATGATTTCTTCCAAAGCCATCTGAAGACAGATACTTGAAGGAATTTTAAATTGCCCAATAGGCTTTCCTCTAAACGTCTGCAGGCTAACTTCATCTGACTTTAGTCACTCCTGTTATTCTACTAATTTGTGTGAGTTCTCTCTCTTTGGTTCAGTTGACTCTTATCCTGCTTCTTTCGTTTGTTGTCTGGGTGATCTTGGGCCAAATTACATCATAATTATACCAATACTGACATCAGTGGCATCATCAACATCTAGAGAGTGCTTTGAAATTTGTAAAGTGATTTGCATATATTATCTCACTTGATCCTCAGAGCAACCCTGTGAGGTAGGTAGTCAAGTTATCAACACTTCTAGATTGCTCCCACTCTGTGTTACCATTTCATATTCACTAACATTTCTAGGTTACCTTTACTTCAAATTATTATCCCCATTTCACAGGTGAGGCAACTGAGACAGAAAGAAGTCAAATGACTTGTTCATGGTTACACAGCTAGTACAGAGGCAAGATCTGAGTCCAAGGCCAGCAGTCAATCAATGACACCATACTACCTCTAACCTTCTATATTCCTCATTTTCTTCATCTGCAAAATGGGGCAACTATATGGCCTTAAGACACCTTACAGCTCCATGATTCTTTGAGTTATTTTGCAGACAATACTCGTAATTTCAATTGTTCATTTTGCAAATGCATGCCGTTAGTCAGGGTGGGTCAGAGGGAGAGAGCATGGATAGTTTGGGGGTCAATCCACCACTTCTATTGGAAATATAACTCAAAGGTCAAACCTTTCTGCTAATGATTCAATTGCATCATCTCCATATTCAGAAATCCGTAATTGTTCTTCTGTGTTCTTTTAATTATCATTCATTTCACAAGAAAATTTATGATTCTTGCCCTCTGAGGACTAGGAGCAAGAGGAGTTTAACATTATGTCTTCAGTTTGTTTGAAGACTGTTATTTTCTTTATATCTAGCATCTCATTCTGATTTATTCATGATTCATTATATAATCTTGAAGATCTTTTAGGGTCTGTGACAGTTTTCAAATGACACTCCAGCCACTTGTGTAATGAGGGGGAAAGATACTTCATATTTTGAAAGCTTGTCTGATTTGCTCTGTGTGCAATATCTAAATATGCCTGAAGTGTTGTCCTTTGGTTGTTATGGAATTCTAGAAGGCCTATTAACCTCCCTGGAGTATGACATTGGCTACTTCTACAGATAGATAATGGGTTTCTTATCTCTGGAAGGGGAAATAACTGGCTGCTTTGTGTACTTATTTGAGAACTCAGCCCATGGATTGATATTAAAATTGGGTTAAGATCCCAGACTAAGACAGCCAGAGAGAAGCAAAGAGTAAGTACTACTGATCATCACCACTCATGTGGGACCTCTGAGTGACTATCTTTAATTCCATTTTTGAGGCTGCCCAAGTCTTTGCCAGAGAGAAGATTACTGTGGTTCCCAAAGGATCCCTTGTTAACAGAGATGGAGGGATGCTATGCCACCTGTCTGTTTCTGGAGGAAACAAGCATACATAGTTCAAAAAGAAAGTTTTGGGATTTAGAGGAAACTGACACATCTCTGTTTTGTTGGGAAAAATCAAGCAATTGCACAACCCCTCTATACTGATTGTTTAGAAGCTTAGGAAGCCACACATCTCTCCAGGGCCATCATGAGTCCATTTAGCTCTCTTAAACAATAGGCTACGTAGGGGATGAGCTGATTGAGTCATCCAATAAATACTTGTGAAGTACCTATCATGTGCCAGGCACTGTGCTAAGCACCAGAGGTACAAAGAAAGATAAAAGACAGTCCCTGTGGACTGGGGAAACAATAAGCAGATAACTATGTACAACCCATAGATGAGATAAATAGGATATAATCAACAGAGGGAAGGCAGCAGAATTAAGAGGGATTAGAAAAAAGGCTTTCTGTAGATGGTGGGATTTTAGCTGGGAGTTGAAGGAAACTGAGGGTGAAATGAGGAGGGAGAGTATTACATATGTGAGGCAGCTGGTGAAAATGCCTGGAGTCAGGAGAGGGAGGTCCTTGTTCGAAGATAATTCATTGATTATTTCAAGAATAGAATTATGTGGTGGAGATGGGTGGGTAAGAAGACTTGAAAACACAAATATTGAAAAGAATTGGATAAGGAGAATGGGAATTTGTCTTGGTTCTCTGAAGACTTACTTAATTCCAGTCAAACTCTAGAAAAAAAGAGTGATCTTAGGCTCATATTTTGTTCATGCTTATGGTTTTAAAATGGACACTTTAGACTAGAATCTGTACAGGTCCTGGATTATGCTTAATCCAATGGACATAGAGTCAATTTGTTTGGAGGCTGATGCAGAAATTTGTTACCACTCTAGAGACTCGGGTCTCACTGCCATCCTGCAGCTACTCAGGAGTTGAAATAAACAAAATCCCTAGGGTTCCCTTGCATATCTGGGGTCCTTAATCTGTGAATTGCCTTGGACTGATCTAGTTTCCTACACTTCCAGTTTACATGGGGCCTGCAGGCTTCCAATAACCTGAATCACAATATAAGGCAACAAGAGGTGGATTCAGAGGGTATGAGAAAAACCACCATCATGTCTCTCTATTGTTGGACTTCCCTCATCTCTTGCTTTAGCTATTCATGGAGGAGATCTAAACCAACCCCAGGGACAGAGCATACTCATTTGCTATTTCTATTTGGCCAGAGGAAGAATTGTACTGAGTGGCTTATTTGGCTAAGCTAAAGCAATCTAATGTTTAGCTAGAGAGGAGGAAAGAGATGTTCTAGTTAGAAGTCTTCTTGAGAAGTTTTACCATAAGGCACAAAAACCTCCTGAAATTTTTGGAATTGTGAGTGAGGACCCAAATTTAGGGATAAGGAGTGGACCTATGGTTTGATTGATATAGGAAATTTCTAGATGAGAACATTCTCACTCCCAGTGGACATAAGCATTGACTTAGAAGAGTCTTCAAGAGTTCCCTAGAGTCATATAGCCAGTATGTGTCAGAGGTCACAAATGAACCCAGCTTCAGAGGCCCGTTCACTATTTCCATACCAGTAGTTGCCAACTCAAATCAAAGCTGTGGGCACTAAACTATACAAAAGGATCCCTGTGGGCCTCATATTGAGTTAGAAAACCACCTAATGACATTATCTGTGTTCTATTACATTTTTTAAAAATGTTAAATATTTTTCAGTTATATTTTAATCTATTTTGGGCAGCACATAGGAGTGTTGATGGTTTCAATACACCTGCTGGGGTGTGTCTGACACCTTTGTACTCACACCAGTGCTGCAGCCAATCTCTCATTTTAGGGTCTTCCGTTCTTCTATCTGAGGAAGTTAAAATTCACAACTCAGTTCTTCCTCACAGTCAGGTTATGGTCTTTTAGCTTCTACGGATTGGAACAATTTTCTTTCTTTCTCTCCTGGTTTCTTGAGGCTCTTAAGAGGCAGAGCTTAGTGTACTCTGGGGTTAAAGGCATTGGCACTTGTGGAGGAAGGCTTCCTCTTTCTCTTGTTCTCTTCTCCTTCCTCCTCCTCCTCTTCTTCCACTTTCTCCACCTCATTCTTCTCCTTTCTTTCACCCTCTTCTCGTTCTTCTCCTACCTATTCTTCCTTCTTCTCCTCCTTCCCCTTTCATTCTTGCAAGAATGAATATAAGGGAGACTTCTCCAGTGTAGTTCCATGCAAGTGTGTAGGAGGGGATAAGAGGGAGAAGGTGTGCTGGTGTGAGGTGACTTTGGAAGCCGCACTTGGCTCTATGAGTACAGTAGTGTGGAAGGAGAGGTGGTAATTGTGAGTTTGTATTCTACATGTTCAGTGGGAAGTCAGAGGAGAGAGAACGGCTTTACTGAGCACATATTTAAGTAGTACCTTGAAGAGAGCCTCCCACTGTTGAGCATAAGACTGGAGTCCATTTAGCACGCCTTCTCTTTCTATCGGGTTACTAGTACTCCCAGATGCTCATGAGGTGTTTGAAAATATGGAGCGAGCAATGAGAAAAGCTGGAAGATCTAATTTTGTTTAGTAGTATAATTCATCTAAATCATGATCACCTATACTCACCTCTGTGTTTTTGTTTAAGGGAAAAAAAGGTAAATACTAGAGGTATGTGGTAGTAGCAGAAGCATTAGACAATACAGCACTAACCTTCCCCTCTCCCCCATATATACCTTCTCAAGGCTTTCATTATCCCCATTGCCTCTCAGCTCCATGTCCTCTAGATGTTTCCTTTTTAACTCTAGCTCATGCCCTCATTATGTTTTTCTTAGATTATTGTGATAATCTCCTAATCAGTCATCCTGCTAGGTTTTAATTGCCTCTCCCTTTCCAATTAATCCTATTCTTTACTTTCAGACTAATCTTCCTAAAGCACAGCTCTGATAACTTCATTCCATTGCTCAAAAATCTCCTGTAGCCCCCTATTACTGCAGAAAATCCAGATTCCCCATCCTGGCATTCAAAGTCCTTCACAATCTGATTCCAATCTCCCTTTCTAGCCATATATTGCCCTGCTCCTCCATACCACTCCACACTTTAGAAAATTTGTGTCACATGATCTGCACCACATATATCATGTATTTCCTTCCTCTATACCTTTGCACTTTCCACTTTTGATATCTAGACTTCCCTTCCCCCATTCTGACCTTGTGAAATCCTGCTCCTTCAAGGTTAAAAAATTACCCTTTTTGTGAAGCATCCCATGGTTGCTCCAGTCAGAGGTGATCTCTTACTCATCCAGACTAGTTTATATTTAATCTAGTTCAAATATCATATTCTAATTTCTATTATGTGGAGGCACTATTACACTGCTATACTTGTATACAGGAAGACCTGAATTTGAATCCTGCTTCTGGCATTTACTAGCTATATGATGCTGGGAAAATAATTTATCTACTAAGTTACCAAGAAGTTGAGATTTGCAATGATGAAAGGTATTTCCTACATTTGGATTTTCCTACCATTATTGAATTATAGACCTCTTGCATTTCATATAATTTCTGTTACAATCATGAGCATGTGTGTTTTATCCCTACTAGATTTCAAATTCCTTTGAGTACAGAGAAAGATTCTCATTTATCTTTGTATCCTGAGCAATGACAATGCTCTGAACATAGCAGGCACCTAATCAATGTCCATTGAACAAATGGATGAGTGAATAAATGAATTTCTTATACTATTAAATAGTGGCAAAAGGCTGGAGGGCTTAAAAGGAGAATTCTATAGGAGTAAAATTGCAATGAGTTTAAGAAAATAATTTTTCCCTTCCTCTTTTATCAGTACTGTTATATTCTTAAAGCATCATTTTTTATGCCTTCTCAATAACACATAGTTTATTCCTGTTACTTAAAATCTAGACTCTCTTGTCTAACTTTCAAGGTTTTCAATTAATTGCTCTCCTTCTATCTTTTTAGCCTTAACTCTCCAGAAAACATGACTTTCTTTAGTCAGACAAATCTCACTATTGGCCACTGTGGCTATGCTTATCCCCAGCTCTTTCCATTGATCATAATGTTCTCTGTAGAAGAAAAGAATTTATCCTTTTATCTGTAGTTTAATCTTTCCCATCCCTTGATACCCAGAACAAGACCCAACTCCTCAGTGTTACCTTCCTTGATGCCTGTTGTTGTTTATTCTCAACGTTCGGCACTTAGGTATTTTATTTCACTTGTTTTTCATGTGCTACTTACATCTCCCCATCTAGTTTGTCAGCTTTTTTAGAGAACATCTGTATCCCTCATAACTTTCCTTTTTTCCCTCATAAATTTCAATATAGGTCAGGGTACATAGTAGGCATTTCTTAAGTCTTTATTGACTAAAGGAAGGTCAGATGTTGAGCAATATACATATGAGATCTTGGTTCAGGGAGAAGCTCAAGGCCCTGTACTCATTCTGACAGCTGTAACTAATATGGAATATCTCCCTTCCATGTACTCTTGATCCTTATTTTCAAGAGGATATGCTGTGGTGACCCATTCTTTATTTAGCACACAATATTCACTATTCTCAGTGTAATTATACAAAATTAAAAAGCTGTCACCTGCATTCCAATCAAAGCTACAATGTTTTGGCTCAGGGTATATGTACCTTTTGTAAAATATAACATTACATAGAATTTACTTCTGCAAGGAGATACTGCCTTTACTTTGTCAATGAGATTCATCAAAGCAATGAAGGAGGAAGTCACAAAACAGCTGGCTGTTTTATTTGGTGTTTGGGGGATGTTGAGGGAGGCTAAGAAAACTTTATTTTACATTGTGCATGAATCAATGTGCAAAAAGTTTAAAGACTAATTCGTGAGCTACAGAATGAGATGGTGGGTTGAAATTCAATATTTCATCAGGAAATAGTAATGATATAGTGGAAATTTCCTTGAACCTAGAGACATGATGATCTTCCTTCAAATCCTGGCTCTGATACTTGCTAGCTGGGTGACCATATATATCCCCCATTTAAGAGCCTCAGTTTCATCATTTGCAAAATGGGAATGATTATTTACTACTTACCCCATAGTGCACTATATAAATGTGAATTTTTATTGTTAACATATTTTTTGTATAACACTTCTAAAAATATTCTCTTCTAGGTCCCTGATAGATGACCTATAAAAATGGAGATTGGGAGGTACCTTAATTATTGACTATGCAGCTGGGATTATTTTGAGGCTCTTTTTTAAGAGAATAAAGAGAAGAGTAATATAAAAAAGTATTTTCATGTGCCCTTTGGGAGAATACTAACCTTTAAAGAAAAAGAAGTACATTTATTTCTGCCCTTTATAAATGATCAGGTAGGGGCAGCTAGGTGGCTCAGTGAGTAGAGTACTGGCCCTGAAGTCAGGAGGACCTGAGTTCAAATGCGACCTCAGACACTTAACGCTTACTAGCCATGTGACCTTGGACAAGTCACTTAACCTCAACTTCCCTGCCTTTCCCCCTCCAAAAAAGCAAAAAAATAATAATCAGGTGCACAGCAGGTGCCTTTGGCAGGGTGGAAGTTGTGTTTGTTGCTTTTTGGGCAAGACATGAACACTTAAATGATAGTTCACTATATTGGAAGATATTTCCCTATTTTCTACTACTTAGGGTAAATAAAGATATGCTACAATAGCACTTTCCCCCAAACAGGACTCTAAGTATTTTATAGAAATATTTTATTCATCAAAGAGATAGGCAAATATTACTAGCTGACCTATATAGAAAGAAAGACAGAAGAAAATTTCAAATTAATATTATAATGGAATTGCTAAGGAGTCGATATATGGTAATTTACTTAACATCGACACTCTTGAGACCTTTCCTTCTTTGCCACATCACATACACCTGTTTGGTGAGAATTTTTGCGCCCCTTTTTGACAAGGCCATAGACTGATGATAGCTACTGACATATATTGGCAGCTGTGGAGCTGCTTGGTTCAGTTGGCTGTCATTTTTTTCTTTATCCATGTCTTGAAACAAGCTCCTCTAGGGAATAAAATGACTGTTATCTAATATCTCCCAAGACTCAAGGAGAGGAGAAAACAGACAGAAATGACAAGCCCTTTGCAAAAAAAAAATGTGTAATGGTTAGAATTGTTATTAGAAAAGAGATCAGTACAATGGTGAGAGGTAGCAGCTAGCTTGATTAGTTTTGAGGCTGAGACATCATCTGGCCTCAGGTAGTTCATAGCATCAATAGTTACACCACTCCGATGCTGGGTGAACATGGGGATGGGACGTGCAATGTCCGAGGTATAGGAGACACCCAATGAAGAAAATTCTTCTACCAATACAGAACAATGCCTTCTCTGCAACTTTTAGTCTTGGGGAATTAACAGGAGACAGAGGAGTTAAGTAACTTATCCATGGTCACACAGCCAGGATGTGTCGGATGTGGGACTTGATTCCAGCTTTTCCTGACTTTCTAACTCCCTACTATACCTTATCATTGTGGGGGCCAGTATCACCAAGCTTATTTAAGGAACAGAAAGGGTTATTAGTCATTGACCCTAGATTCAAATAGGCTGTTAAACTTTTGTACATTTAGTTTGATTTTTTTGTTTACTAAGTATTAATAAGACTCAGGGAGGTGAGACTTCTTGGTGCTGTTATACTGTCTTGAATTCCAAAGGAGAAATTCATAGTTAAGTTTCTGTTTCTTCCTTGGTAAAGTGATTGGAAGTTGGGGGTATATATATGTGTCCTTTTCTTCTTTCTTTGATCTGTTTGTGGTATCTCTGGATCAAAGGACCTACAAAGTTTACATACAAAGTTTATGGCTTTTGGGGCATGGGTCCAAATTGTTTTAAAAAAGGTATTCTTTTTTAATGGTATTTTATTTTTCCCAATTACTTGTCAAGACAATTTTTAGCATTCAGTTTTACAAGATTTTGAGTTCCAAATTGTTCTTGCTCCCTCCTCTCTTTTTAAAATGACAGGCAGTTTGATATAGATCATGCATGTGCTGTCATGTAAAACCTTTCCTTATTAGTCACAGTTATGAAAGAAGAGAGATGAAAAGGAAAAAAAGACACAAAAAAGAATAAAGTAAGTGAAAAAATTATTCTTCAATCTGTATTCAGAGTCCATCAATTTTTTTATCTAGATGTGGATAGCATTTTCCTTCAAGAGTCCTTTGTACTTGTCTTGGATCATTGTGTTGCTGAGAAGAGCTGAGTCATTCACAATTGATCACACAATGATACTGGTACTATGTATAATGTTTTGTCTCATTTCACTTTGCATCAGTTCATGCAAGTCTTTCCAAGTTTTTTTTTGAGACCATCCTGTCCATCATTTCTTATAGTACAACGCTATTCCATCATAATTACAGATCATAACCTGTTCAGCCATTCCCTGACAGGCATTCCCTCAATTTCTAATCCTCCCCTCCAGAAATGAACTGCTATAAATATTTTTTTGTAAATATACGTCCTTTTCCTTTATTAAAATCTCTTTTGGGATACAGAAATAATAGTGGTATTGCTAGGTCAAAGAGTTTTGTAGCCCTTTGGACATAGTTCCAAATTGTTCTATAGAATGGATGAATCATTTCACCCCTCTACCAAGAGTGCATTCATATCTCATTTTCCACACATCTCCTCCAACATTTGTTTGTCCTATTATCCAGTTTAGTAGGCATGAGGTAGTACCTCAGAATTATTTTAATTTGCATTTCTCTAATCAATGGTGAGTTAGAGTATTTTAAAAATATATCTACAGATAGCTTTGATTACTTCACCAATATGCCTTTGATTCTACCACCCTTCCTGTCTTTTATCTTTTTCCTCTGCTACTTTCCTATAAGGTAAAATATATTACTATACCCAATTGTGTGTGTATGTTATTCCCTCTTTCTGCCAATTTTGATGAGAATAAGGTTCACTCATTTCCCCTCACTTCCCCGCCCCTTCCCCTCCACTGTAAAAGCCTTTTCTTGCCTCTTTTTTGTGAGATAGTTTACCCCATTCTGCCTTTCCCTTTCTCTTTCTCCCATTATATCTCTCTCTTACCTCTTAATTTTATTTTTTTAGATATCATTCCTTCATATTCAACTCACACCTGTACCCTCTGTGTCTATATACTTTTAACTACCCTAATAATGGAGAAAGGTCTTATGAGTTACAAATATCATCTTCCCATGTAGGGATATAAACAGTTTAACCTTATTAAGTTCCTTATGATTTCCCTTTCCAGTTTACCTCTTCATGCTTCTCTTGAGTCTTGTATTTGAAAATCAATTTTTCCATTCAGCTCTGGTCTTTTCATCAAGAATGCTTGATTAAATATCTCATTGAATGTTCATTTTTTCCCCTAAAGGACTATACTCAGTTTTGCTAGGTAGGTGATTCTTGGTTGCAATCCAAGCTCTTTTGCCCTCCAGAATATCATATTCCAAGTTCTGATCCTTTAAGGTAGAAGCTGCTAAATCTTATGTTATCCTGACTGTGGCTCCATGATACTTGAATTGTTTCTTTCTCTTTGCTTCCAATATTTTCTCCTTGACCTGGCAGGTATAATATTCCTGGTAGTTTGCATTTTGGGATCTCTTTCAGGAAGCAATCATTGCATTCTTTCCATTTCTATTTTACTCTCTGGGTCTAGAGTATGAGGACAATTTTCTTCTATAATTTCTTGAAAGATGATGTCTAGGCTCCTTTTTTATCATGGCTTTCAAGTAGTCCAATAATTTTTAGATTATCTAGGCTGGATTTATTTTTCAGGTCAGTTCTTTTTCCAATGAGATATTTCACATTTTCTTCCATTTTTTCATTCTTTTGGTTTTGTTTTATTGTTTCTTGATTCCTCATAAAGTCATTAGCTTCCACTTGCTCCATTCTAATTTTTTAAGGAATTATTTTCTTCATTGAGTCTCTGTACTTCCTTTTCCATTTGGCTCATTATGCTTTTTAATGTATTCTTCTCCTCATTGGCTTTTTGGCCCTCTGTTACCATTTGGCCTAGTCTGTTTTTTAAGGTGTTATTTTCTTCAGTATTTTTGTGTGTGTTTCATTTACCAAACTGTTAACTCATTTTTCATGATTTTCTGGCACCACTCTCATTTCTCTTCCCAATTTTTCCTCTACCTCTTTTACTTGATTTTGAAAATCCTTTTTGAGCTCTTCCATGGCCTGACAGCAATTCATATTTTTCTTAGAGTGTTTAGGTTTAATAGGTTTGGTTTTGTTATCTTACGAGCATCTGTTTTGATCTTCTTTGTCACCATAATAACTTTCTATAGTCAGAGGTTTCTTTGTTTTTTTTCCTGTTGTTTGCTCATTTTCCTAGCCGATAACTTGACTTTTAACTTTTTGATAAAGTAGGGCTCTGCTTCCAGGGTGGAAGGCACACTGTCCCAAGATTCAGGCATTTTGTGCAGCTGTTTTAAGAACTACTTCTAGGTACCTGTCAGTTCTCAGTTCTTCCAAGGTGATATGATCTAAGGAGAGGTGTGTACTCCTCTCCTGGCCTGTGCTTTGGCTTATGAGAGGCCACAAGCACTCTTTTCTGTGAGGAAGATCCCCCAACACTGTGGTCACAAGTTCTATGTTAGTGTTCCTCCTTATCCTAGCACTCCCACCCTGGATTGTGACCTGGATCCAAATATAGACAAAGCAAGAGTCGTGTCTCAAGGCTAGCAAAAGATCCCTCTAATCTTCTTCTGGCCAGTTGTTTGACTCCCTTACTGTTGGTAGGCTGAGAACCCTGGAAGCAGCTGCTACCATTATTGATTAAGTCACTACCAAGGTCTTCTCCTGGTTTGATGGGACTAGGGCTGTGCTTATGCAGCGTGTGCTGGACTCATCCAGTTGTGACAGACATTTCCTGCTGACCTCCTGTAATAGTAATCAGTTTAGCAAGATACTTAGCACTTAGTACTAAGTGCTAAGTGTGGAAAGTGCAAACTCTGTCCCACTGTTGAGAAGGCATGAACTCCCCTGTTGATGTGGAAGAAGGGGACTGGCTGAGGTGCGTACATAAGCAAGAATTCCAGAGACAGACAGACAGAATTGGAACTCTGCTCCTGCTGAAGGAAGAATTGTGAAGACTGAGGCGGGCTGAGAGGGAGAGGGAGAGAGAAGGAGAATTTCTCTACCAGCATCTGGAAGATGAGAACTGAGATGAAGTTTTCCTGAGACCAGAATCTGGTGAGGGCTGCCTGGAAGGCTGAGAGGGCTTGCCTGGAAGGCTGAGAGGGCCTGCCTGGAAGGCTGAGAAGGCCTGCCTGGAAGGCTGAGAGGGCCTGCCTGGAAAGCTGAGAGGGCTTGCCTGAAGAAGCATGACCAGGATAAGACTTTGTTTGTTCATGGCCTTGCTGATCCTTGAGTTCCAAGTAAGAGAAGTGGTGAAGAGTTTGAGGTGTGCTGGACCCTGTGAAC
>CM053583.1:120528259-120584977 GCA_028627135.1 Pseudochirops cupreus | reverse complement strand
TATATATATATATATATATGTGTGTGTGTGTGTGTGTGTATGTGTGAATATATATATATGCAATTATTATTATTATTATTGACTACATCCAACTGGAACTTGAGATACACAGGCACTGCAGTTGGGAGATCCATCCTGCCCTACCAAAAAGTGACATAGGAGAGAATAGACTGGGGGAGGGGGGAAATACTGGGATGGCTGCTTTGGGGTGGTGGGTGGGGGAAAGACGGGGAGAAAGGATGTAACTCAAAAAAATTTAATAAAGAATTTAATAAAAAAATATTTATTTTGATAACTTTATTTCAGTTTCATTGATAATTATTTCAATTTAGTTGATTGCCTGTCTATTTTATTTTGGGTACTTAAAAAATGTTATTCTGAAGGATTTTGTAGGTTTCATTTTGCTGTGAGAAGGATCCATGACCCTAAAAAATAAATCTTAATGAGAGTCGTTGGAGAAAATAAACAAAGAGATGGTTTGTTGTACAAACATTTTCTATATTACTCATTAAAATATCAAACATATTACATAGGTCATAAAATACTTGCAAGTAGGAGTGAGAAAATGCAAAAAAAAAAGGTTTAGGAGGTTACTTAAACATAAGCACAAGATCCTGCTGTGCTCTGGAAAGTAACATGGGGAACTCCACAGAGAACCAGAATGAATTGAAATTAGGGCTGCTCTTCCTTCAGAGTTGGTTCATGTTGGCCAAACTGGTGAGCACTGCAACACAGAGAGGACGATGAAAGGTGGGACTCTCAGGAGTCTGTCATTGTATTGCTGAGAAGAGCTAAGTCTATGATAGTTAATCGTTACACAATGTTGCTGTTGCTGTGTACAGTGTTCTCCTGGTTCCACTCACTTCACTCAGATGCAGTTCATGTAAACCTTTCTAGGCTTTTCTGAAGTCCACTTGTTCATCATTTCTTTTCTTTTTGCATTTAATAGTATTTTATTTTTTCCAGTTACATGTAAAGACAGTTTTCAATATTCACTTTTATAAGATTTTAAGTTCCAATTTTTTTCTCCCTCTCTCCCCTCCCCAAGATGGCAAACAATCTGATATAGGCTATATATGTACAATCATATTAAACATATTTCCACATTAGTCATGTTGTGAAAGAAAAATCAGAACAAAAGGGAAAAGCCACAAGAAAGAAAAAACAAAAATACAAAAAGGGAAAATAGTATGCTTTGATCTGCCTTCAGACTCCACCACAGTTATTACTACTAACTGTGTCTCTCTTGATCCTATCTGCCTTGCCCCATTTATCCTTTTCTCTCTCTTTTCACGCTTTCCCTCCTCCCATTCTTTTGCTTCTAACCACTGCCTCCTTCAATCTGCCCCACATTTTATTAGCGCCCTCCATTTTCTTTCCCCTTTCCCCTACTATTTCTACCCTTCCTTCTGCCCTCCCTTTTATCCACCTGCTCCCTTTTCTTTCCCCTTTCTCTTCCTACTTCCCTATAGGGTAAGATAGATCTTTTTACTCATCTGAATGTGTATCTTATTTCTTCTTTGTTATTCCCAAACCTGATGAGAATAAGGTTCAAATAATTCTCACCCTCTCCCTTTTTTCTCTCTACTGGAATGGGTCTTTTGTCTCTTTTCATGTGATGTCATTTACCCTATTCTGCCTCCTCCTTTCCTCTTCTCCCGGTAAAATTCTTTTTTTTTTTTACCTCTTAAATTTTTTATATCATCACATCAAAGTCAACTTATCCCCACACCCCACCCTCTTTCTGTGTATTCCCCTTCTAACTGCCCTAATAAAGATGCAATTCTCAAGAGCTATAAGTATCAATAAATGCATAGTGGTGTAATACTGAATAATGTTTTTTTTTTCCTTTTTTTGTTTACCTTCTTATTCCTTTCTTGAGTCTTGTATTTGAAGACTGAATTTTTTGTCCAGCTCTGGTTTTTCATCAGGAATGATTGAAAGTCTCCTATTTCACTGAATATTCATCTTTTTCCCTGAAAGATTTTGCTCAGTTTTGCTGGGTAGTTGATTCTTGGTTGTAATCCAAACTTCTTTGCCTTCTGGAATATCCTATTCCAAGCCCTTCAGTCCTTTAATATAGAAGCAGCTAAATTCTGTGTAATCCTGACTATGGCTGAACAGTATTTAAATTGTTTCTTTGTGGCTGCTTCAAGTGTTTTCTCCTTTACCTGATAATTTTCAAGTTTGACGACAATATTCCTTGGAGTTTTCATTTTGGGATCTCTTTAAGGAGGTAATCAATGGAATCTTTCCATGACTACTTTACCCTCTGGTTCTAAGGTATCGGGGCAGTTTTTCTTGATAATTTCTTGAGAGATGCTGTCCAGGCTTTTTTTTTTTCCATCATGATTTTCAGGTAGTCCAATAATCTTTAAATTATCTCTCCTGGATCTGTTTTCCAGATCAGTTGTTTTTCCAATGAGGTATTTTACAATTTCTTCTATTTTTTCATTCTTTTGATTTTGTTGGACTGATTCTTGATATCTTATAGAGTCATAAGCTTCCACTTGCCAATTCTAATTTTTAAGGAATTATTTTCTAATGTTAACTTTTGTACCTCCTTTTCCATTTGCTCACTTCTACTTTTTAAGGAGTTCTTTCCTCAGTGGATTTTTTCCCTAATTGGCCAATTTTATTTTTTAAGGTATTGTTTCCTTTAGTCAATTTTTCCCCTTCCTTTTCTAAGCCATTGACTCTCTCTTGCCTACCTCTCATTTCTTTTCCCAATTTTTCTTCTGCCTCTTTTATTTGGCTTTTAAAATCCTTTTTGAGCTCTTTCACAAAGGGTTTTTGGACTGAAGACCAATTCACATTCCACTTTGAGGTTTTGGACGTAGGTTTATTAATGACATTGTCCTCCTCTGAGTTTGTGTTTTTATCTTCCCTCTCATCTTAGTAACTTTCAACGGTCAATGTTTGTTTTTGCTTTCTTGGTCATTTTTTAACCGATTTCATGACTTTTAAAATTGAGCTCTCCTTCTGGGACACAGGGACACTGTACCAAGCTTCTTGTGATGGGGGCTAGCGGCTTGGTCACTGACTTTGTTTGCTGGGCCTCAGGTGCTAGAGCCTTGCTCATTGAACTGGGGAGTTCTGGCCTAGCCAAACCTGCTGTTGTCTGTTTCCAGGGCTGGCAACTTGCCTTCTGCTCTGGGTCTGGAGGCCTCACAATTGGCCTGCTGTGCCGCTGTCCTGCTGAGCCAGAACTATGGGGCCTCAGTTACTGATCTATGCTGTGGCTAACAGCCTCCCACTGATTTGTCCTGACATTCTGCTGGGCTGTGCTCTCTTTTTACTCAAGTGAGACAGACCTTTCCTGAGATCTTTCTAAGTTATCTTAAGCTGGAAAATTGTTTTATTACATCTTTTTGTAGGTTCTCTTGCTCCAGAATCTGCTTAGAAGATTGATTTAATGTTGTTCCTGAGGGAAACTGGGGAGAACTCAGGCAACTTCCTGACTTCTCTCCACCATCTTGGCTCCATCTGCTTGCTCACCATTTCTTATAGCACTATAGTATTCCATTACATTCCTATACTGTTTAACCACTCCACAGTTGATGGGCATCCTCTCAATTTCTAATTCTTTGCCACCACAAAAAGAGCTGCTATAAATATTTTTGTACATGTGGGTCCTCTTCCCTTTTTCATAATCTCTTTGGGACACAGATCTAGTACTGGTATTGCTGGGTCAAAGGGCATGCACAGTTTTATAGCCCTTTGACCATAGTTTCAATTGCCCTCCAGGATGGTTGGATCAGTTCACAACTCCACTATCAATGCATCAGTGCTCCAATTCTCCCACATCTTTTCCAAAATTTATCATTTTTCTTTTCTGTTGTATTAGTCAATCTGATAGGTGTAATGTGGTACCTCAGAGTTGTTTTAATTTACATTTCTCTAATCAATAGTGAGTTAGAGGATTTTTTACATGATTTTAGATGCCTTTGATTTCTTCCTCTGAAAACTGCCTATTCATATCCATTGACCATTTATCAATTGGGTTAGTAACTTTCTTTGCATAGTTCCAAATTGTTTTTCAGAATGGCTGGACCAATGCACAACTCCACGAACAATGCATTAGTGTACCTGTAACTCTTACTATATGATAAGCCCGAACTTTAAAAAAGTTTTATTTAGGTATGTATGTGTTTATACACATATGCGTATATATCCATGTATACATTATATGTATATGTGTGTGTGTGTGTATATATATATATATGATTTCTTGGAATGCTATTTGTGTGTATAATTCATTATTTATAATGTATGTTTTATTTACTATGTGTTTCTCATTAAGTAACAAGCATTTATAAAGGTGATTTGGTAAATGTTTAATAACCAGCTTTCCAGAAAAAAGTAAGCACAATATAATTTTATTTAATCTTGATTATTAACATTTTCTCCATTGCTTTCTTTTCAGTCTTTTCAGTCTCCAAGGTATAAGTGCTCATACTGAAAATTTATAAGCAGTTGGTTTTCTTGAACTATTACAAGCTGGCTTCAGCACACTGTTGCACTTAACGGAACCACAATTTTGCAAATGAACAATGAATTCATTGGACCCAGAACTGAATTGAATAGAAATACAGTTCAGGCTCTATTGCTTTTGGGAAATGGTATATTGCTTATAAGAAAACTTAATTTTTAGAAAAGATAAGATTTTTATTTCAAGGAGATCCTTGGTATTATTGAAAGTAATATACCATTTCCCAAAAGCAATAGAGCCAGAGCTGTATTTCTATTCAATTCAATTCTGGGTCCAATGAATTCATTGTTCATTTGCAAAATTTGACCAAATCTTACATATTGCTAGGGGAGCTGAGTAGATAATCCATTCAACTGCGTTTCATAGTGTATTCAATAAGTACACTTAATGCAATTGTTTTTTTCCCCCCAATTGGATATAAATGTTGAACTTTTTGAATGGCCATCTATCTGATTTAAGAGACTCTTCAATATCCTATAACTTGATGCAATTAATTTAGAGTCATCAACAAAACAAGAGACCTGCTATGATTTGCGGTATTTGATAATGGGCATTATAGTTTAGGAAGTACACAGATAAGCTAGAGAGCATCCAGGGCACAGCCACCAGGGTGGTAAAGAACCTTGAGTCTATGCCATGTGGAGGCCAGCTGAAAAAGCATCTATATGAGTACCTGAGGTTTTGAGGCTTATTGAACACTAGGCTACTGAGTTCATTGGTGGAATGCTGTCTACCTCATGACAGAAAGATGATATATTACTATGTAGAGTAAGAGACACATTTTTTTTTGAACATGACCAATGTGAGGGTTTGTATTGACTCTTAAGTTTATATTATAATTGCATATTCATTCTTCCTGTCCCTTTGTCTATTTAAAAAGTCTCTCTCCTTCAGGTTAGTGAGTAGATGAAACTGGTGGGGGGAGGAAAAATAAACACCAGATAATTAAAATTATTTTTAATTTCAAAAATCAAAATTTATGCAAAATTCTGAAGAAGAAAGAGGACTAAAAGATAAGACTTGGTGGTAAAGATGGGGTGTGATATGACAAGCTGCTTTCAAGTATTTGAAGGGCTCTCACAGAGAAGAAGCATTAGACCTTTGATTGGCCCTGTACATGAGAACAAAGAGCAATCCACAAAAAGTAAACTTATTTTTGATGTAAGGAAACTCTTCCCCAGTAGTGGGTTTTCTCTCGTTAGAGGTCTTTGAACAGAGGCTGCATGACTGCTTATTTGGTGTGTTATAGTACACAATTGTATGTGAGTTGCACTAGACGTTCAGTGAGACCTCTATATTCTGGAAAGAGCATCTGGAGGACAGCAACTAAAAGGAAATCTCTTTTATTTGAACTTTGGGCTAGATATCCTCTACAATAGTGGTGAGCAGTTTTGGCAAACATATCTCTCTGTTCTCTGAATCTATCAAAGAACTTCATGGGATTTTAGCATATGGCTAGGAGATATTCTGTTATAGGAAAACCTTTAAATTTTGCCCTATTAAATCAAATCAATTTTTAAAAGTCAGCAAGTAATAAACTTGGTAATATCTCAGGTTCTCTATAACTTTCATCCAATCATGGATTTAAAGATGTGGTCCATTGTAGCACATCACTTGCAAAAGTCTACCTGTTGCCTTATTTTCATCAAGGGTACTTTTGGGCATGATTATGATAATTTTTGTGTTAAGTTCCCAATGAAAGAAAACTAAAAAATAAATTTTAATGATTTTATAGAATCTAAGAAAGTAGGCATACCGCTTAGTAATTATTGATATTGTCACAATATATTTTGTTTTTTCCAGTCATAGGTATCATCATTGCTTTTTAAATATCTTGATTGATACCATAATTTCTAATAAATTATTCAATTCAATAATGACAAGGCACTTCCTACATATAAGACATTTTAAGAATTAAAAAGTGATGCCCAAGTTCAGTGAGATCCTTAATTCTGCTAGTTGAGATGCCAATTTATATTCAAGTTCTTGGATTTTTTTTTTCTTCCTTACTCATCCTATCAAGCAGTTCTTTATTTCTTTCTGATTTACATCTGAACAATTTGCCTTTCATCTATCTACTGCTACAGAAGCGCTATAGACTTTCCTTCATTTTTATGTCATTATCTATTCAATAAGCATTCTGCATCTGTCTGGTTTCCATATGTGCTTAATATTGAACATTTTTAGAGCCTCATTCCAATGTTGAGAGGGACACTGAAACTTAGTACTTTCACAATGTCATATTGGCCAATTAATCAGCATTTGAACTCAGATTTCTTTATTCCTTTGTTCTTTCCACCAATCTAAAGTGGTGTAAAGTCCAATAACTTCTTAAATTTCAAAGCACAAATATGTGAGCTATTATTAAGAAATAAATGAATAATGCTTGTATTTACCAACTATGGTCTCTTGCAATATTACTATTAGCTCTTTGACTAAGTTGGGCAGCTAAGCTGGCATTTACTTAAGTGACACAAAGCTGTGTGTGTTTGTATGTATGAGATGTTATGTACTTGTGATATATAAAGAAGAGAAAGAATAGTGATTACTGACACCAGATAATTAGACCAACCGTACTGTATTGTACATGGGCATGTTTTATGTTTTGTAGAACTAGATGTAAGCTTCTGGAAAGGTATGGCTATATTTGTATTACCTGGACTCCTCAGAGTTTCTTAGATAGAAGCGTTTATGTATTTTTTTCTTTCAGTATTCTGTGCTATTTGTCCTTTACTGTCACCACCCATTGGCATCTTATGCATGCATGGGAACATGTTAAAAACCTCTTTGTAATTTCAACTGAAATTATTAAAGACAATATTTTTCCAGCCTAACAGATTTTCCACTTTAGGTTAAAGAGCAAAGACCAAGCTCCAAAGAAATGGGTCAAGGGTGGAAAACTAAAATTAACTTTTGTCTAAATGAGATATTGCCTAACTGTGTCCCCCTCCAAGTGATGAATATCATTATTCACCTAAGGGTAATCCCTCCCCCCATTTAAGTGTTGAGATATTGATAACACACAGGATGCACTTATAAGCCTTGAGGGCAGTGGTGAAGGGAGAAATCCAATAGTTTGATTAGATTTGATATAAGATTAAGTGAATATTTTTCTGGAATGCTAACCTCAAGCTGTATTTTCACAGGTTAATATATTTTCATTGTTTAGGATTCCTATAAATGTTACCTCCAAATGACCTGGAAAGGAGCGACATGTCAAAGGGCATGAGGAGATTATGCTGGTTTAGACATCTCTCTAAGCTAGAAATGACTTACACATTAGATTAATATTAAATTGTATAAAAATCATTTCTGGAAGACTTGTGCTTAAAATTCATATATTGTATTTTTCCTTTAATACATTACTTATCTCTCACTAGAATATAAACTTCTTGGGACTGTTTATTCCTCATTCTTTGTATACCCAATGCTTAGCAAGGTACTTGACACAAAGCAGTCACTTAATGAGTACTTTTGCTTACTGTTTGACTTGCTACCTTCTCTGGTAGTAAGAGGTTGATTCTGAAAGATCCTAGACTGTATCTTTGTTAAAACAATAATCCAAGACTCCTATCTCTCCCAGAAAAGGTTTGAGAGCCCTAAATATAACAATTACAAAACCTAGTTTCAAATTTGTATTTGGTTTTCTAGGGGTGCTATTTACTTAAACAAAATCATTGAAGTTGAAGTTAGAAGAAACTTTCAGGATCGTCTCAGCCAATTCTCATTTGTCAAGGACCATAGAGTTTGTGACGAAGCTATACCCAGAAGTCAGGCTGACAGAATTCCAGATCCCTAGAGAAGATTGCTGCCAAGTTCTGTGCCAGAATCAGAAGGAGTTAATAAGCAAACAAATGGAAAAATACTTGTTCATCCTCATATGATGAGATCAAGAAGGAAATTGTATGCTGTATTGACATGAATTTGTTTTCTAGGACTCCTGAACCAGAGGAGCTCGATAGGTCAGGGTTTTATTGTATTTAATGTTGCAAGTAGCCTCAGGATCACTCTACGTTAGAGGTGTCAAACACGTGGCAGTGTATAGCCTCCCCCATAGCATTCATAAGTGGTACCAAGCCAGATTAAAATGTAATCGGGAAATTCTTAGCAAAATTAATAATGTTAATATCTGCTTGTCTAAATCAATATGCATCCATATGGAACCTTATGTATGGGTTAGTGCCCCCCATTTTATTTGAATTTGACATCACTGCTGCAGATCACACAATAGTATGTCCTTGAATGTAAATAGGTCTGGGAAGAATGCTGTGTGAGCAATTTTCAGTCAAGTCTAATCAGATTGCTTACATGTAGAATTAGAGACAAGCGCTCCAGGCTGGGAAATATGAAAGACTCATAAACTCTCCTTGCAATGCTTTTTTCTTATTAATTTTTAAAAGTATACTTTTGTTTCTCTGGAGATTAAATGTGTTCATTGTGACTGCTTCCTGAAGGGCAAATTTAGATAATGGTTTTATGCAACTTCTAAAATCAAGTGCAAATTTCTCTGGCATTTAAAGCCTTTCACATTCTAGTTCTAGCCTACATCAACAAGTTTATTACATATTATTTTTCATGGATACATTATTCAGTCCATCCAAATTGGGTTAATTCATGTTCCTCAAGTGTGTGTGTGTGTATGTGTGTGTGTGTGTGTGTGTGTGTGTGTGTGTGTGTGTGTGTGATTTCATCTCCCATCTCTCGGCCTTTGCATAGGCGGTATCCCCTACTCCAAACAGAATATTCTCTCTTCTTGTCTCTGCTTCTTAGACTCTCCAGCTTCCTTCCAAGCTGAGCTCAAGTGCCACCTTATCCATGAGGTCATTTCCTGACCTCTTTTCTCTGAAAGCGCCCCTATTTACTTCATATTCATTTTTTTCGGTGGATAAAGCTTTGGGTCTAAAGTCAGGAAGACCAGAATTCAAATGTTACCTTAGATACTTACTAGTTGTCTAACCCTGGCAAGTCACTTAACCCTGTTTGCCTCAATTTCCTCATTGTAAAATGAGCTGGAGAAGTAAATGGCAAACTATTCCAGTATTTTTGCCAAGACAACTCCAAATGGGGTCATGAAGAGTTGGACCCAATTGAACAACAATGTAACAGTACATGTTTCCCCCTATAAGCTTCTTGAAGACTGGAACTGATTCCTCTCTCTCTCTCTCTCTCTCTCTCTCTCTCTCTCTCTCTCTCTCTCTCTCTCCCTCTCTCTCTCTCTCCCTCTCTCTCTCTCTCCCTCTCTCTTTCTCTCTCCTTCTCTCTCTCTCTTTCTCTCTCTCTCTCCTCTCTCTTTCTCTCTCTCTTTCTCTCTCTCCTCTCTCTTTCTCTCTCTTTCTCTTTCTCTCTCTCTTTCTGTCTCTCTCTCTTCTCTCTCTCTCTTTCTCTCTCTCTCCCTCCCTCCTTCTCTCTTTTTCAATCTGTGACACCTAACACATAGTATGTGCTAATGAAATGCTTGTTCAGATCTTCTGTGGTTAAAATTACTGAGACTTGTCCCTGCTGTATAGGATCATAGGTTTAGAGCTGGAAGGGACTTAGTGGTCTAAAACCCCTGATTTTACAGATGAGGAATCTGATTCACAAGTAAACAACTTCTCCAGAGTGACACAACTGGTAAATGTTTGAAGAGGGAGCCCATGTCTTCCTGATTCCAATGCCAATGTCCTACCTGTTCATCACTATTAAATTTAAAGTATAGACTTTTCTGCCTAGGAGCAACTTGATATTGTGGTCAGTTTGTCAAGTCCCAGAATGCTACACAGTTTTATCAGTAAATGGCATAGGATAAAAAGAAATCAACCAAACAACCCACAGAGAGGAAAAAACGTCACAGACCTGGGAGCATGAGCTAGTCCATCAGTATTAGAGCCCTGTAAGATGAACCCTGATTTAAGAGTAGAAAGAACAGCCTGGATCACATTAGAGAAAATTGTGCACTGCTTTCAATGCTCACAAGTTATCCCTTGATGAAAACCTATCAAAAAGAAACAAGTGTTAAGAAATATGTGCCTAACTCAAGAAGGCACTTTAAAAACAAAAACAAAGTTCCCTGTCACCTGACTAAGTTGTACCCCCAAATACACTTGAATAATGTAAACAGTATTTGATTTGGGATCACAGTGAGCAAGAAAGATGTCTCTAGAAATAGATTATATATGCCGTAAGTGTGTCATTCGGGAGAAGGTAAAATTCTAGGTAATATCATGTCTGTGTATAGCTAACATATATGGATTATATGTTAGAAATATGCAATATATATGTGAAATTACCTAATTGATGTTTTGTTGTTGTTTAGTCATTTTCAGTCATGTCCAGCTCTTTGTGACTCCTTTTTTGGGTTTTCTTAGCAAAGATACTAGGGTGGTTTGCTATTCCTTCTCCAGCTCATTTTACAGATGAGGAAATTGGGGCAAACAGGGTTAAGTGACTTGCCCAGGATCACACAGTTAGTAATTGTCTGAGGCCACATTTGAACTCAGGTATTCAAAATCTTCTTATCTGACTAACTTTGATAGATTGGGCTCCTCTCAGCAATGCAAAGTTATAAGACAACTCCAAAAGACTCATGATAGAAAGAGATATTCACATCCAGAGAAAGAACTACAGAGTCTGTATGCAGATTGAAGCAAACTACCTTCTCTTTCTCATTTTTTATTTTGTTTTGTTTTTTCTTTCTCATTGTTCATTCCATTGGCTGTAATACTTCTTTACAACTTGATTAATGCTTAATGTGAAGGTATTTATAGAACCTATATCAGATTGCATGCCACCATAGGTAGGGAACGGGGAAGGAGAAGAAGGGGGAGAAAATTTGGAACTCAAAATCTTGTGGAACTGAATGTTGTAAACTAAAAGTAAATGCATAAATAAATAAATTTATTAAATAATAAAAAAAGCAGTGATGAAAGAGATGGTTGAAGAGAAACCTGCAAAGACCGATCTGAACTGATGCAGAGTGAAATGAGCAGAACCAGAACGATTTAGATGATAACAACAATGTGGTACAAATGAATAATTCTCAGAGGCTTAAGAATTCTGATCAATGCTGAAGCATCATCAATTATGATCCTAGTGGACTGGTGGGAGAGAATGCTACTCACCTCCTGACAGAAGATAGATTTATCTAAAGATGATACACTTTTTTGGACATGCATGGCTGGTAGAGGAATTTGTTTTGCTTGAATATACATATTTGTAAAAAAAACAAAAACAAAAAAGTATGTTCTAGGTAGCTTGGGAGAGAGGGCACTAGCAGTTGGGAAGAAATTAAGAAAAATTTCACATAGAGGTTAGTGCTTTGGTTCTCTCTTATGACTGAAATTCTTGGCCACTTTACCTTTTCATCAGTTCCCTAACTTCCTTCAAGACTTAGCCCACATCTCATCTTCTGCAGGAGACCTTTTCTGGTCACTCCTAGTTGCTAAGGCAGCTTATCCTTCACCCTTTCAGATTGCCTTCTACCTGTATAATCTATCTCCCTATCTCTCATATGATACACATATATATATATATATATACACATATATACATATATATAAATATGATAGCTATATCTGTCATGTCATATCACACACATCATATCATATCATATAACATTACATCATATATCATATCCTATGTCATATCATGTTATGTCATGTCATGTCATATCATATAATATCATTTCTATGTACCCTCTCTTATCTATACCACACTGTACCATACCATACCATACCATATCCTACCTGCCTACTTATTTATATGCTATATGTGTGTTTTTTAAGAACAGGGACTATTTTTTGTCTTTCTTTGTATCTCCAGGCAAGACAAGGCAACAAGCATGTAGAAAGTACTTATCAAGTACCAGTCAGTGTGCTAAGTATTTGTGATCCAAACACAAGTAAAAAGAAAGCTAGTTCCTGATTTTATGGGGAATGAGAGAAGACAACACACACATACACACACACAAAGGGGAAGCTGAAAAGATAAGAGATCAGATGGAGGAGATGGGATCATGAGGTTGAAGTCCAGAAAGTCAGAAGCAGGGCTGAGAAAGGAATGGGGGTTGGCAGGTCTGGCCCTTTTGCCAGAATGAAAACTCTCGGAAGAACTCACCAATGGGACAAGGGGGGCTGATGGCAGCAGGGATGCTCTAGGAAAAGGAAATAACAAGGGTGAGGGTGCAAGGAGGCCCCAGGTGAGGAAGGAAATTCTAAGGTGAAACTATGCCTGAAGCATGGCATCAAAGGTCACCTCCCCGGCACATTGAGGCTTCAGTGAAAGACTTTCGTGGAAACATATACTTCTATAAGAAAAAAAGAGAACAACTTTGTTTCAAAAACCTGAAAGAAAACAATAGCTCTTGATAGATCATGCTTGTATAGCCCTTGCAGTTCTACAATTGCAAAGGTATTCTTCATATCAATGCTGAAGTAGAGAGTACAAGTATTATCCTTTCTTTTACTGACTGGTAAATTGAGGCAGAGATAAGAAATGACTTGTCCAGTAAATGGTAGAACCAGGATTTGAACCTAGTCTTCTGAATATAGAGGCCTGGTGCCCTTCTTACTATGTGAAGAAAGATGATCACTGATTAGAATTCTATACTGAAGCTTCTAAAGAAATAACTGAAATACAAAGATGCCTTGGAATACTTTTGGGGATTCCTTCAGTACATATCCTTTTCCTCCTATTTCATCTCCATTAAGGGCCAAAGTATAGGCTCTTAAAGCAAACTGGGGGAAAATATCTCAAATTCTTTGAGACATTGTGTTCATGTGCATTTGGAGATGGGTCTGGGCAGTAATAGCCATGTATTCTTACATTCTGTCTTTCATTCTTGCTGTTTGATGTGGGAAGTTTCATTTTCTCTCTGTATGAAATGCTGTACTGAGAGGAAGACAACATATGTTTTGCCCAATGATATCTGCGCTACCACATCCACATCCATCATCTAAGCTGTTCTTGGAGCTGCTGTGTGTGTCCCATGCCAGTAGCAAGTATCATTGGTCTCTGCTAGCCTCCCACACATGCTCCCCTTCAGATAAGCAGGCTTTGGCTAGTGCAAGAAATCTCAGATGAGGCCCATAGATTTAAGGGCTTAATATTGAGTCTGGTTTACCCAACAGCAAAAAACAATTTAAATCAGTCACTTTGGCAGCTTGTTAGCCGTAGCAGAAGACAAGTGTAGGAAGAATTTGAAGCTACTGGTCAAATTAAAATGAAGTCATAGGAATTATATATAGGCTTGAATAATGATCACCTTCTCACATAGGTATGGGACAGTGCTTTTCTATATATTGTTTCCAAAGGCACCACAGGCTACAAACTCACTATAGGGATCTTTGCTATAATGGGTTTTAGTTAGAATATAAGTTTATTCTCTCACCATTGTGAATATTTCCTCTACCCATGCAGGAAAGGGAATGCTGGATAAAAGTGAATCTTGATTGTTACTGTGGACGGATATGATTCTGAAGTCTCTTCTGCCAAATGTCATTTTCGTCACAGAGAAAAGTCCCCACTTAAAAAAAATCTAAATATTATCTCACTTGATCCTCACAACAATCCTGTGAGGTAGTTGCTATTATGTCCCCAATTTTAAAGCTGGAGAAAATGAGGCAAACACTATATAGTTCATAGCTCCACGGTCTGACTGGGTCAGATGGCAGAGAAGGCACCCAAAGAGGATTCAGTTGACTATGATTATGTTCCCCTCAGAAGACTCCACTGAACTTAACCTTAAGAAAACGAGTGGGCTCACAGTTCAAGGCCTCCAGATGCTCCCAAAGATTGTTCTGATGAGGATTTGTCCCAAAGATCTAGGTTCCCCTCTAGCACAAGTATCCAAACGCTAAAGAGAGAAGGGGAGGTATCACTCTGTGGTCCTGGCCATCTTTAGACAACATCACCTGTTCTAATTCCTGTCCCAAATTCTGTGAAAAGTAGAATTTAGAAACAGACTTGAAAAAAGTTTTGTGTCATACTACATGCATGAAGAGTTGCACGTGACTAAAAATGACTGAACAACAACAAAAAATTATCCTTGCTGCCTAGAGAACACCTTTCAGCCCTCCGTATCAAAGCAAATTGACCATATACTATATCCATGCTGATCAGGGCCTCCAAGATACATGTCAATGTCTCTTTGATGAAGTCTTGTGGATATGCCACCCTGTCTTTATCCCCTAAGTGTCTGAGGTCACATAACAGGGTAGAAACAAAAGCCTGATGATATATCCATCTGACTTGCAGCAGACTGCTTTGCCACTTCAAAACAAAACAATACCCCAACAGCCAGGGCCCAGAGACCTCATTACAATCAGTACCCTTACAAAACTACATCCTGGGTTTCCATGAGACTCTTCCCAGCCTGTTCAGAATTCTATTATAGGGTGGGAAGCACAGCCCATTACTGAGGTCACTGCAGCAACAGGGTATTTTGACAACAAGAAGGTGGCAGAAAATCAATTCTGACCCAGGCAAGACTTAGGGCATTGCAAATTAAAAATAGAAAGATTTGATAACTCTAAAAGTCTCAGGATGGAAGGAGATGTCTACATTCAGAGAAAGATCTCGAAAGAACAGAGTTTAAATGGAGACTGAAGCAAACTACATGCTATCGTTCTTTTCCATGCTTGGTTTTGTTTCTTCTTTCCTATTGTTCACTCCATTGGTTACAACCCTTCTAAAAAACCAGACTAATGTCCAATGTGAAAATATTTGCAGATACTATACTTTATTGTATGCTGCCATGGGGTAGGGTTGAGGGAGGGGAGAAAATTTGACTCAAGGGATTGTGGAACTGAATCTTGTAAACTAAAAGTAAATAAATCAGTTTTTTAAAAAATGAAAAGACTTGCACTTAGGATCATGGCCATAATTATAAGAGACCAACAACTCCCTATGATGTATTATCTTAACTATTAAAATAAAAAATAAGCTGGCCACTGGAAAGTGAGTGTCTTTTTGTCTTTTTTTAATGGAGTATGCAACAATGGTACGATCCCGGGACCCACTTGACTTTTCAGCTTCCCTTTTGTCTCTGAGACCACTATACCTAGTGTTGTGTCTGAGATACTGGGATATTTTCCTGATTAGGATAGCAACTGATAGGGGAAACAAAATTTTTGTTTTCCTCCAATATCTAGTCCCCGTGCTTGGCACCAGCAAACAAAGTGTAGGCTGTGGGCATTGAAGAGAACCTGGCCAGCTGTCCTTTCTCTCCTCTCTCATTATGTGTCCCCTTATGACTGAAGGTGCTTTCCTCTTCTCTGCCAAGGTTGGTCTCAATTTACTAGGACAGAATTTCTGGTAGAAATTGAATGCTACAATAACATGTAATTCTAATACAGTCTTCCTTGGTTTACCTAATTCCAATGCTTTTAAATTTATGGCTGTGTTACTCCTGCTGTACCCTGACTTCAATCTTCTCCTTTTGCAGCAGTGGTGAATGAGGGAAGTAATTTTGGTAGAAAATAATTTTGGTAGAAAGGCCCTGTGGATTCAGATTTTTTTGAACAATGTAGTCCTTATTCTTTTAAATGTAAAGCCTTAGAGGTCCCCTTTCTCTATTGCCTAATACTCTCATTCACAATAGGAAATGGAGGGATTCAGCCTGGTCATCAATTATTTTAGATCCTAAGCTGTTTTTTTGTAACAGCTCTCCATGAATATTCCTATTTTGCCTGCATTGAAACCTGGTAAGACTCATCCTGACTATTCTCCTGTTGTTGGATTTGTCCAAGACTTTATGTGCTCTTAAGAATTTTGTCATCCATAGCTTCCTGAAAGTCCTGAGCCCAGCCATGAAACTCTCAGCCATCCTTGCTGCTGTTGGTCTAGGTCTATCTGGTGCTTTGTTGTTTGTTTGTTTTTTTCCTGTTAATTTTTCATTGGAACTCTCAGTTTCTCTTTACCTTTTAATTTGTTTTTACTCAACTAATTTGACCTCAATTTCCTTAGGGCTTTGACAAGAAATAATATAACCTCTCCAAGTATTAGGTCCATTCCCCAAATCCTCTCGCATAATAAGCTTAAGGGATAACCTAGATTGAGATATCCTGGCAGATTCCAGACTTCTACTATGCCCATGCAAGGTTGGGAGCAAATGTCTTCACTTATAAAACTTGCTATCCTTGGGAAATCTAAATATTAATTTATGGGGAATACTGGGGATTTTCCATTAATGTGATGTTACTTTGCACCAACACTAAAGCTCTCATAGATCAATGGAAGTCTTCTTTGTTATGGAAACAGCGTAACAGGCCTAAAAGTTGGTTTCAGTAAGTATTATCTTGAAGAACATTACTTGCCTTAAGAATCAGTGGCTCACAGGGCTTCTTAGTCAATATGTTTTTTTTTTCTGAATTTAATAAAAAAAAATTCTGTGGGGCTAGGGGGTGTTGTTAAAAGGTAGCTCCTATCTAATAGGTGTGGGAAATGGCCTATAAATAACATCCTCAAAATGGCATGGCACTACTCATTGTGGGGTTATAGTCCCTGGGGATTGTATATGGAAAATATTGGTGACATGATCTGAAACAGAAAAGCTGCTTCCTCTCTCAAAGAGTTACCACATATTGATTATTTCCATGGATAACTAAGAACTAGTAGGTATAGTGCTGATGAGGCTATTCATGGAACTGATGCGCTAAGCAAAGCTTCTGAAAAATTCACCAATGAATTCATCACAGCCTTCAATGATACCTCCTTGAAACTCCTGGTCCTATGACAAACTTTTTTCAAAACTGCACAGTCCTAGATATTATACTGGCCTTTATGAGGATAGGGGTGGGTTTGAGGGGGAGGATTTATGTTCTAATCTAGTGAATGCCTGATTCTGCACCTAGATCTCTGACTACAGTGAGGAAATCGAAGAACATTCTAATACTGTGCAGAAAGCAAGGAAGAGGAGTTGAAGGAAGTCCAAATCTGATCCTAACCAAATCCAAACCTATTGATTGGTTCCCCTCCTTTCACTACTCCCTCTTGGTTTCCAAGTCTTAGTAGGTGTTTAACAGTCCCTTGTTGGAGTAGTAATCAATATATTGTTCTATGCTGTAGCTTTATATACTTTTTTGAGTTTGTACTCTGTGTTTTACATGCTGTTTGACTAAGATTTGAGCAAGTCATATATTGCCTACCTTGAAACTGTAATGTTATATATGTATGTGTGTATATACACATATGTATATATATATATGTGTATGTGTATACACACATAGACACATATAGTCTTCTTAATATACATGCATATACACATACATACAGTTAGAAGCCAAAGAAAATATAGCAGTAGCCAGCAGCAACAACAACAGAGTTTAAGTGGTTATAAGTTATATAAATGATCCAAGTATAGTGATGCAGTCCCTGCTCCTAGAAGACAGAGGCTGGTGGACTGCTAAAAAGGGGAGTTCTGAGATGCAGTAGGCTGATAATTAACAACAATGACTAGCATTTATATAGCCCCCACTCTGTGTCAGGCATTTACAAATATGATCTCATTTGATGTTCACAAGAACTATTGGAAGTAGGTGCTATTGTTAAGGCACTAAGTTAATGGGGTGTCCTCATCAATAATGGTTGGGGCCACAATTTTCCCTAAAGAGTGATGAACTAGCCAAGGTTTGAGTAAGTTGAAGATACTGTTACAATCAATAGTGGAATTGTGGCCATGCATGACTGAAGGGATATCCAACTCTTCCAGGCTGGAAGTCATAGGGAGACCTAATCTAAGAAAATAATAGGTTACACAGGCAACCTAAATCAAGGATTAAAAATGTACTTTTAATCACACAGTAAAGGTTAATACAGTTCACCATCATTGCTACCTCATTACTAGTATAGGAGTAGGACCCATTTCCTTATCATTTGGCACATAAACCTAAAATCTCAAAAGCATCTACATATATATTCATTGATCTATATATGGAATGTAATATCCTGATCCATTTATTGATTATGAGGATAAAATTGACCCAATAGAGTATAACACATAGTTGTGGTGGGCTTAATCCTAAAGAATTCATAGTTCAAAGAACAAATCATAGAAACAAAGATAATTTAATTGGAGACAGTGGTAACAATGAAACAACATATCAGATTTTTTTCAGGAAAAATCCAAAGGTAGAGGAAAATTTATCTCTAAATATTTTTATCAACAAAATAAAGAACCAATGAATCAATTGGGCATGTAACTAAAAAATTGGAAAACCAGTAAGTTAATATTTTTTAATTAGATGCCAATATAGAAATCATTAAAAGTGAATGAAGAGATGAACAAAATTGGAAGCAAAAAGCCCATTGAATTAATAAATACAATTAGAAACTTTTAATGGGAAAAAATGATAAAATAGGCAAGCCATTAGCTAATCTGATCAAAAAAAGAAAGATGAAAACTAAATTATCACAATCAAAAATAAAAGGGTGAAATTCACAATGAATAATAAAGATAATAAAGAAATTGTTAGAAACCATTTTGTGCATTTATATACCAATTATACTGACAATTTAAATGAAATAGATCAATATTAAAAACAGAGAGCACCAACATCCCAAGCCTTCTTTCTGTTAGGCCTCCTCACAAACAAGTCCCCCTAGGCAAATTCCTCCCTCCACCTTCTCAAGCTGCTTCTTTCTCTCTGCTCTCTATTCTATTCTCTCTCTCTCTCTCTCTCTCTCTCTCTCTCTCTCTCTCTCTCTCAATCTCTCTCTCTCTCTCCTCCTTTTTTCTCCTCCTCCTTATGTAAGCTGCTCCCACATTGGGCTCCAAGTGACTTAGGCTCCATGTATTAGGCTTATTAATGGATGGGGAAGATCTTCCTATTTCAATAACATTACACTGTCAAGATATGCATAGGATCTATGTAAAATGCTCAACTTAACAGAGCAAAAAATGGAGGATTCAACCCAATCTCAGAAGAATAAATTGAGCAATAAAACTAATTGAACATAAATTAGCTGCCAAAGAAGGGTAAAAAATGGGACCTGACAGATTTATAAGCAACTTTTTTCAAATATTCAAAAATAATTATTTCCAATATTTGTTAAACTGTTTGAAAAATAAGAAAAAGCGTACTGCCAAATTCTTCCTATTATAGAAATAAGGTCTTGATACCTAAACTAAGAAGTCAAACCAAATAAACCATAGACTAACTTCACTAATTAATACTAATGCAAAAATTTTACATAAAATATTATCAGTGAAACTCTAGCAACTTATCACAATGATTATAAACTATAATCTGGTTGGAATTATACTAGAGATACAAGTGTCAGGAAAATTATTAACCTAGTAGACCATATGAATAACAAGAACTGCAAATAAAATCTCATATTAACAGAAGCAGGAATAACTTCTGATAACATACAATATATCTATTTTTTATTTTAAAAACCTAGAAAATAGGAATAAATGAACATTTCT
Source organism: Pseudochirops cupreus (assembly GCA_028627135.1). Lineage (NCBI taxonomy): Eukaryota > Metazoa > Chordata > Mammalia > Diprotodontia > Pseudocheiridae > Pseudochirops > Pseudochirops cupreus. The sequence goes on along the minus strand of CM053583.1, from coordinate 120,565,079 downwards.
TTGATATGATGAATAGCACCTTTCTAAAACCAAGAACAAGCATTTTATATAATGGGGATAAAGTAGAGAATTTTCCTATAATATTAGGGGCAAAGCAAAGATGTCCATTATGACCATTACTATTTGACATAGTGCTCAAAATGCTAATTAAAGCATTAAGAAAAGAAAAACAAAATTGAGAGAATAAGCATAGGCAAAGAAGAAACAAACGAATCATTTTTATGTAAATGAAAATATTATTTACTTAGAGAACCCTAGTGAGTCAACTGAAGATTAATTGAAATGATTAAGAACTGCAGCAAAGTTGCAAGATATAAAACAAGCTCACATAAATTATCAATATTTCTATGTACTGCCAGGAGAATATAGGACAGTGGTTCTCAACCTTCCTAATGCCACAACCCTTTAATACTCATATGTAGGCATATCTGCATGTGGGTGGACCCACCTGGAGAAGGAGAGAGAAGCAGGGTCTCAGTTCCTAAGACCATTGGAAATATGTGTTTTCCAATGGTCTTAGGTGACTCCTGTGAAAGGGTCATTTGACCCCCAAAGAGGTCGTGACCCACAAGTTGAGAACCACTGATATAGGAGGAAGAGATAGAATGAGAAATTCCATTTGAAATAATATAAAGTACTTCAGTCTACCTGTCTATAACACCAATGCAATACCCATAGCAACTACCAAGAATATGCATGCATATTTTCAGGATAGATTTGCAAAATATAATAAATTCTCTTCCTCAAATGCAAAACCAACATATTTATTTGAAACATAATTAGGATATCATAAGATTTAACAAGGTATTCATCACTAATCTAGAGAGCACTGACATTCCAAGCCTTCTTTAGTTCAGGCCTCCTCACAAACTAGTTCCCCTAGGCAAATTCCTCCCTCTCCCCTCTCCAAGCTGCTTCTTTCTCTCTGCTCTCTCTCTCTCTCTCTCTCTCTCTTTCTATCTCTCTGTCTCTCTCTCTCCTCCTTGCTTGTGCAAGCTCCTCCTGAATTGAGCTCCATGTGACCCAGGCTCCATGTGTTAGGCTTATTGATGGACGGGGAAGATCTTTCTATGACATCAACATTACACTGTCAAGATATGCATAGTAACTATATAAATAAAATAATAAATTATGCTTTACAGAAATTTAAAAAACAGACAAATAATTAGAAATATATTAGATATTCATGATTAGGTGAACCAATATAATAAAAGTGACAATACTACATAAATTGGTTTACTCATTCAGTGCCATAGTAATCAAACTACCAAAAAAATTACTGTATAAAGTAGAAAAAACAATAAAGGAATTTACCTAGAGAAACAAGAAGTCAAAGATGTCAAAGAAATGGTGAAAGGAAGTGAGAAGGAATGGGTCCTAGCAATCCCAAATCTCAAATCATGTTACAAAACAATAACGATAAAAATGATCTGGTTTTGTTTAAGAAGCAGGTCAGTCAGTTGAAGGGATTAAATAAACTGTATGCAGGAGCATAAACACACAGTAGCCTTGTGTTGCATAAACACAATGACCCCAGCTACTGGGGTAAGGATTCATTATTCATCAAAATCTATGGAGAAAATGAGAGGATGGTTTGGCAGAAAATAGAGTTGATCATTATCTCATATCATATACCTAGGCAAACTTCAAACAGGTACATGGCTTAGACATGAAAGGGTGACATTATAAACAAATTAAAAGGGGGAAAAACAGTTATTAAGCACTTACTATGTACCAGACTCTGTGCTAAGTGCTTTCACAAGTATTATCTTTGATCCTTATATTAACCCTGTGTAGTAGATGATATTATTGCCCCCATTTTACAGTTGAAGAAACTGAGGCAGACAGAAGTTAAGTGATTTGTCCAAGCTTACAAAGGTGGTAAATGTTTGAGGCCAGATTTGAACTCAGGTTTTCCTGACTTGAAGCCATGACAAAATGAAGGATAAAGAGGATCACAAAAGACAAAATGCTATGTATAATTTAAAAGTATTCATACAAATAAAACCAATGCAGGAAAAATTAGAAGTGAAGCAGGTAAATGGGGAAAAATATTTGTGGTACATTTGTCTGATAAAGGTCTCATTTACAAGACACCTAAGGAAATGATCCAAATTTATAAGAATTAGAGCCAACTTCTAAGTGATTAAAGGATATAAAGAGTCAGTTTACCAAGTAAAAAAAAATAAACTATCAACAGATGGAAACTATTACTTGAATCATGAATGAGAGGATACACATTTAAGCAACTTTGAGGTTCTACCTTGCCCTCACCAGATTGACTAAGGTAGAAAAAAGGGAAAATGACAAATGCTGGAGGGACTGTGGAAAAATAAAACACACACATACCATACACACAAATATTGATAGCAGATCTTTCTGTGTTGGCAAAGAATTGATAACTGGGAGGTGGTGCCCATCAATTAGGAAAAGGTTGAACAAATTATGAAATGCGAATATATGGAAGACTACTGAATTATAAGAAATAGTTTTGGAGAAACATGAGATGTATATAAAATGTTGGAAAGTTAAGACAGCAAAACTATGAGTACAATTTAAATGACATTGCAAAGACAAATAACATTGAAAGACTTAAGAACACTGATCAATGCCATGACCAATCACAATTTCAGAGCACCCATAATGAAGTATATTGTCTTCCTCCTGTCAGATGGGCTATGGACTGAGTGTGAACATAAAGGAATATTTTTTAGAATGAGGCCAGTGTGGAAATTTATTTTACTCAGCCATGTATGTTTCTAACAAAAGTTTGGTTATTCCCCCCCTCTCTGGAGGGAAGAGAAAGGAGAAGGAAGGTAAAAAATATTTTTGTTAATTAATAAAATAAAGTTAAATAAACCCAAAATAAGAACTTGCCATATAAAAGCAAAGTGGTAATTTTGTTCAAAATTTCCTCTGATTATTAGTATCAAATGAGGCAAAAAACAGGGAGGGAACTGTTGTCTAAAGGTGTTTGCCAATGTCAAAGAGACTGATGTAAGTCCACATGGAAAGGAATTATCTGTGAATCATTAAATTCTACAGGTGGTCCTATTTTCAATTGATATTTTGCTGACTGCATCAAACCCCAGGGTATTATTCATGTTCCTTCAGGAGACAGTCATTCAAAAGTGATTGTATAAGCAATCCACACAGGAAGAACCAAAAGAATGAAGAATGCACATGGACCACATTTTGAAATGAAGTTGGATTGCTGGCTTACTGAGTTAATCTATCTGTACATAGATCTTGGACAGGCAGTGCTTTTTGACAGTGAGCTAAGATCTAAGACAAATAGCAAGAGAAAATTGAGTTATATGGCAGTTGGGAAATTGCATGGCACATCCAATGATCAGAAGCTGCTCCCTGCTGCCAAAACCCATCTTTTCAACATCAATAATCTCCTGCTGGTGTTATATGGCTCTGAACAATCAAACAATGTAATCTTAAAGGAATCAAGACTTCACACTACCCAAAGAATAATGGAAAAAGAAGTATAGGGGTGTGATATTAGCTATGATGTCATACAAGAAGTAACATGAAAGGTATCATTAAGGTCATGCATAATTGGAAATGGTGATAGACTGGTCACATGGAGAGAGCCAAGTGTAATAAATAAATACACACATTGATGGCTTAGCTAATGTGGAATTTTAAGAGATCCAGAAGAAGGTCGCTAATGTATTGAGTAGTTCTTTAATGAAGCATTTGTGATTAGTTATGAACAAGAATTGTGCAAGATCAGAGGTCAGAGATGGGTTCTTGCCTTTATTGGTGGAGAGAGTTGTCATAGTTTAGGTCATGGATCCATTGAAAAACCTAAGTAGCCAGAGAGATTTTAGGAAGAAATTCCACACCTATAGATAATTACTAATTCACGTATTGAACTTCTCTCTTTATTATATCATGATCATGATCAACATGTTCTAAATGATTAGCCTATGGTTACATAGCTAATATATGCATGACTTTCCTCCAGAGCTTTCTGACTCTTCTATTCAATGGGGTCATGCTACTTTTTCCTTCTATCATATCAAAATCCTGCATGCTATATTTTAAGAATCCTTTGGATTTTCTGCAAAATCAAGCAAACAAAACTTGCCAACTATCCTTTGTGTCCAAGAAACTCTCTTGGGTATTTGGGAAAGGTACAAAAGAAAATGAAGTCATGACCTTTGTCATTTAGAAACTTACATACTAGATCAGGAGACATAACACAAGCCCCAAATGATGGAAGAAAGTTGCTCAATTAGTGGTATTAAGTGAGCATCTGTTAGGTGCCAAAGATTGTGCTGGCAGTATTAAAGATACAAAAGAAATTGAATATATATAGAAACTATCCTTAAGAAGCTTATAAATATATGTGTGTGTGTGTGTGTGTGTGTGTGTGTGTAAGGGGAATGATAAAATAATAGGAACTTGTTAAAAGCCTTAGACTTGCCAGGAACTTCGCTAGACATTTAATGATTGAAATAATTTGTTTAAAGAATGGAAACATTTATACCCTCAGGAAGTTTACTTTCTACCAGGGTAAAAGTCTCATCATATATAATTATATACAAAATTATTACAAAAAGATTTGGGGCCGAATGAGACACTAGGAACTATCTGGGAGGAAATTTAGAATCTGATCTGAGATTTGAAGGAAACTAGAGATTCTATGAGGAGGAAATGAGGAGAAGTTGCTTTCAAGTGATAGGGGTGAATTGTAAAAAAATTGTTCTAAATCACTACTAATTAGAGAAATGTCAATTAAAGCAACTTTGAGATCCCACCTCACACCTATTAGATCAGCAAAGATGATAAAACAAGAAAATACCAGCTGTTTGAGGGACTACAGAAAAACAATTCCATGCTTCAGTGGTAGAGCTGTGATGTGGAATAGCCATTCTGGAGAGAAATTTTTAGCTATGCTTCCAAAGTTACCAAACTATATATACAATTAACCCAGAGATACTATTACTAGGTCTATGCTGCAAAGAAAATCACTGAGAAAGTAAGAGAACCTATATATGCATACATTTATAGTAGCTCTTTTTTTGTGTGTATGGTGGCAAAGAACTAGAAACTAAAGGAGGTATCTTCCTATTGGACAATGGAGGAAGTAATTGTGGTATATGAATGTAATAGAATATTACTGTACCATAAGAAATGATGAAATGAACAGTTTCACAAGAAATTGAGGAGGCCTTTATGAATGTATGCAGAGTTAAGTGAGCAGAGTCAAGAGAATAATTTCTACAATGATAACATTACAGAGAAAAACAGCTTTGAAAGATTTTAGAACTATGATCAATGTAATGATAAACCATGATTCCAAAAGAATGAAGACCCAGTACAAACCTGTTTCCTTTTATATACCAAATTTCCTGATGGAGTTCTGGGCCTGGAATCAGGAAGACCTAAGTTCAGATTTGGCTTCAGATACTTGTTAGCTATGTGACCCTGGGCAAGTCACTTAGCCTATATTTCCTCAGTTTCTTCATCTGTGAAAACGGCTAATAATTGAGAAGAATGCTAACATATGGGATAATAAATGAGATAATAGTTGTAAAATGCTTAGCACAGTTCTTGGTACATAGTAAGTGTTAAATATTATTAATGTTAACTTTTATTACTATTAATTCCTGTCAGAGATGCAAAAAGAGACAGATTTTTTTGCATAAGGTGAATATGGGAATTTGTTTTGCAAGACTCTGAATTTATGTATTGAGGGCTTCATTTTTTTCTTTAATTTGCTTAATGGGAAGATAGTGGGAGATACATATTAATGAAAGAAAAGAAAGTATGTATAATACATACATATATACGTATTAAGAAATCACTCTCCAGTATTAGGAAGGGAAATGTATATATGAGAAATTTGAGTGATATAAAATACATTTCAATAAAATTTTACTTAAAGAAGACATATAGCTTGAAATATCCAAGAGACAATTTGTGATAAAGGACTGTGGAGCTCAGGAGAGAGATTAGGATTACATATAAATATAAAGGCATCATCTGCACTGAGATGATGGTTAAATCCAAGGGAATGTATCAGGTTTTCTAGAGAGAAGAAAAGAGGGTCAAGAAAAAACCTTGGCATACACCCAGAGTTAGGGAATCTGAATGATGATCCATGAAAAGAAATAGATGAACTCCGACATGTAAGAGGATCAGCAAGAAGTGCTGCCATGAAAACCAGTAAGGAAGATACTCATTTTGCTAATTCAGGGCTGATTCTGCCTAGCCCCATGAAAAGTTGGGGATGGTGATGGCAGCAGCAAGAAGCATGCTATAATGCAGGGAATCAATCCAAAAATCTCTCCCCACCTTCTTCCACCTCTGATATAAAAACAACAGATCTTGATTCAACATATAATAAGTGCCAAAGATAAGAACCTGGGAAAGAACTAGGGGAATGGGAAGAGGCTAAGGAGTGTGAATGGCTGCTCAAGCCTGAAGAAAAAGATGGATTCAATCATCTTGTCCCACACTAATCTATTTAATAGAGTGATTAGGCAGGGAAAATCTGAAACCTCAATATGGGAAGTGGGTGAGGCAGCTTTATAATCCAGCCCCATTAAAGGAGGAGTCGTAATGTGAATGATGGGGGAATATAAAGGGAGAAAATAAAACTGAAAAAACCAGAGATTTCAAGAAAATAAGTTCATTAAAAACATAAAGTGAAAACAGATAAAATCTACAGGGCATATCTTAAAATTAGAATAAAAGGATGAGTACTGTCCTGAAAGAGAGTATAAGTTCTTTTAATAAGTATTAAAAGACAAAGAAAATCATGTCTGATGAGACACAGTGTTCTGTGGATTCCCAAGAAAGAATGCAACAACAATGAGAAATTTCATAATGCTTTAAAAGGGAAATGAAGTGGCAGCTAGGTGGCACAATGAATAAAGCAACAGCACTGTAGTCAGGAGGACCTGAGTTCAGAAGTGACCTCAGACACTTAACACTTACTGGGCATGTGACCTCGGTCTAGTCACTTAACCCCAATTGCCCTGTCTTCTCCCCTCCAAAAGGCAAAAAAAAAAAAAAAAGGAAATGAAATCTATATGAGAATAAATTAGAATTAAAGTCCAAATTCATAGCTTTCACATCAGAAATACGGAATATTAAAAAAAATTGAATCTATGGTAATGTTTCTACAAAGAAGTGAAAGAGAAAATAACAAACTTGAAATACAAAAATACTTAATTAGAAGGAAAACTGGCAAAAAAGAAGTAAAAGATAATGCTAAAAAACCAAAAACAAATCTGCAACCCTGCAAAGCCTAATCTTTAATGAAAAAAGACGAACATTCAATAAAAAGAGATACTTCATGAATTCCTGCAAAAAACAAACACAAAACACCAAGTACAGACATGACAAGAATATACAATTTGCAAACACTTCAAACAACAGAAATGTAAGAAAGTATAAGTGCAATTACAAAGGAAAGAGTGAATATGGAAATGAATTACTCCATGACTAGAAATTATTTAAACAAACAAAAGAGAGAATCACACACAGAGTCACACAACTTTAAAGAGGCATCTTGCAGAGATGAAAAAAGCACACAAGAGGATTAAGCCCTAAGTAGAATTTAAAGAAGTAGAAGTGATGGTAGTGAAATAAATTACTCAACCCTTACAGTGAATCAATGTATTTGGTGGGACCAAAATGTGGCTTAGGAGACTGCATAAATGTAGAGAAGGAAGGTAGAGAATAAATGGGAATATGTGATATTGCTGCATCTAGTCCATGAGTGAACATCAAAAAGAATGATGATTCACAGTCTTTCAGCAAGAAGGATGGCAGAATTGCAGGAGTAGATGGGATTGAAACTAGAGGAAATGAAACAGGGAAGTCTGAATACATCAGGGGAGGATGTTCTACTGAAAACAACTCCTATAGGGAAGAAATGTATTGTTAGTGGTAGAGTTTGTGAACTTAATTGATGGGCTTAATCAGATGGGAATTGGTATACTGGAAGAACATGCTTTGAAAGTTTTTGCCTTCACATATAACATCGTCTCTCAGGAGAAGGGAAATTCAAGCTGGCATCCAGTACCCAGCACTGCTCTCTTATGGTTTGGTTTGTCAACCCTACTCTGTACACCGCAGTGTGCACTACTGATATATAGTAGAATTAGAAAGTTTGACTTGTTTCTGATGAAAATGACTAGGAAGAATAAGTAAGCTATCTCTGTTTTAAAGTGTGATTTTGTCAAATCTTTAAGAAACAAATTATGGGAAGATAAGATATTGTATGATGCCAGTGTCTATGTGATTCTGTCTCTGTCTCTGACTCTCAGTCTCTGTCTCTATCTCTGTTTCTCTCTCATCCATGACTAGTACCCACTAGTTCAGCTTGTCTTTGAAAAGGATAAATTATCAAGAAAAATGCATTGGCCTTGTGTGAAACTGCATCTCATTCTGTGCTTGTGATTAAGAAACTTCACAACATTTTTTTTTGTATTCCCAATTTGTTTTTCTCTCTTTTGCTTCTTTGAAGCGAGTCATCACTGTAGATCTGTCTTTCTATTCTGTTATTTTTTTTTTCTGTGCAGGTAATAAATTTTGCCATTTGTTTTTGTCTAAGTTCTTCTCTTAAGCTTCTTATTTCTCTCTTATACCATTTTGGGATGTTTTATCTGTTTCCATGCTCTTTTGTGAATACACAGAGTTATATGATTCAAGGAGAGTTCATTTAATTTCTTTGGTAACATTTGTTTAGAAACATTTGCAATTTTTTAGATGTCTTGTTACTCATGTTTAATTGGAACATCTTTCCTATTGATTTATTCACTTATGCTTTTAAATTTTTAATGGAATTTTATTTCTCCTTAGTGACTTTAGTCTTCCCTCCTTATATTTCCTATCAATTTCTGCCTTCTTTAACTTTAATGTTGGGTTTACTACTGGGGCTAGACCTCAAAACTGTCTCAACTTCCTGCCACTTTAGGAAATTCACTTCACCAACTTAAGTTTCTGCTCCACGTAGTTCCTTGGTGGATAGAGAACATCTCAGATAGGTAGCAGTCCCCTTTCCTTCAGATCTGGTATAGCCCCATCATGCTAGTGTCCTGCCCTAGTTTCTTCCATTTTTTAGTCTTCTAGTTGTACTATCAGAGTCTCACACTTTTTTAGATTTGGGAAGAGTGAAGTATTTAATTTGAGGTAAGTTTATGCTGCTTTGGGGTTCTCTAAACTAGGAGGTACCCCAGGTTAAATACTGCTACCCTGATCAGAGCATAGTCACTTTTTCCTATAATACCTTACATTTCTTTGCTCATGGCCGGGTTGAGGTTCATCACCTGTAACAACAGACTTTTAGGGTAAGAACAGGGGTGGCATATACCAGCAGAAACTGCATCAACACAAAGTTGCTGAGTGGGTCTCAGGGCCTAAGCCATTCGGTCAGGCTATAGGCAGAGTGGTGGTGCTGAATGAGTGCTAGAGATGAGTGTTCTCCACTTTTAATTAAGAAGACTATTACTTTACTGAGACTTTCAATTTTGTGCCTGTGGAGAGAGCTGTGGTTGTTCTACCTTTGGAATATAATTCTTCTTTGTCTTTTTTCTCTTTAGAGTTAGTGAGGACTGGAGAAAATGTCTAGTCTGCCATCCTTAATGGCCAAATGACCTGTAAACATCATGATTTTTTTAAAGTCATGATGGGTTACCACATTGCTCAGTCCTGAACTCTTTCAGTTATTTTACATTTTATTATTGTGGTAATTGCATAAATTGCCATTTCTGTTTATTTTGCATCAACTCCCACAGGTATGACTTTCTATAAGCAGTGAGGACCATGGACAAGGGGTCTATAGCTGTCAGGTAGGGCAACACTTCCGTATCACCCTCCTGCGTTTTTATCCAGCCTTGAAATGAGATTTACTTAATTTTTGACTTAGTTATCTCCCACTTTTCACATCCTGTCCTTTGCTTCCCACAACTACTAAGCTTTCAGGGTCATTGTTTTAGTAAGCATTTTGAGCGGGTTAGATAAAATGGATAGCAAAATGTAAAGTAACAGACACTAGCTGTGTGATCCTAGGCAAGTCATGTAACCCTGTTTGCCCCAGTTTCCTCATCTGTAAAACGAGCAAAGATGGAAGCGTCAAACCACCCCACTATCCTTGCCAAATGAGGTCACAGAGAGTTGGACATGATTGAACAACAGTAGCAAAAACAACTGATAGAATCACCAAGTAACTAGGTGGCCCAATGAATAGTGCACTGGGCCCGGAGTCAGGAAGACCTTGTGATCAAATCTAGCCTCAGACTCTTACTAGCTGACTGATGTTGGAGAAATAACTTAGCCTCTGTCTGCCTTAGTTTCCCCAGTTGTGAAATGGACAAATAATAGTACCTACCTTTCAAAGTTGTTGAAAACTTGGATCATATGAGATAACATTTGTAAAGTACTTGGCGTAGTGCTTGGTACATGGTAAGCATAATATTAAGATAGATGATTATTCTTTGCCTTCCCTCCATCTCCTTCCATTCCAAGAAATAGAGCCCCCCCCCCCCCCCCGCCATGCTATTGTTGTTGTTGTTTTGCTCATTGAGCTTGTATAAGTTGATTAAAGGCCCTGTATTTTACACATGATTTTGTCAGGGCACATGTCCTTCATCTTAAACTTGTACTCAACAAATCAGTTGACGTGTTTTATCTGAAGTACAAGAATTTACATCTATTTCATCATTTCAGAGAGTCATGTTTTCATCACTGTAGGCATTTTCTTCTAACAAATTGCAACACTCGTACAATTAAATGAACAGTCTTTGAGAGCTGTTGCTTGGAAAAAGTAATAAGTTCTAGGCAAAATAACATCCTTCCTAAAAGTGATCTTTGGGAACATATCCAGAGGAGAGTAACCAGCATGGTAGAGAGATTGGACAGCACGCCATAGAAAGTTAGGCTAATTAAACTGGAAACGTTTAGCTTGTGGAAGAGAAAATTTAGGGAGGAAATGGTGGCTGTTTTCAAGTATTTAAAAGTCATGTGGAACAGAGATGGGGTTTGTTTTGCTACAAAGGGTGGGAGCAAGGAAGGAAGGTAAGAAGGAAGGAAATAAGTAATTATTAAATGTCTGCTAGTGCCAGACGTTGTTAAGTACTTCACAAATATTGACTCATTTGATCCTCACAATGACCCTCGTAGGTAGGTTCTATTGTTACCCCTATTTTATAACTGAGGAAATCGAGGCAAAGGGAAGCTAAGAATTTGTCCAGAGCTGCACAGTTAATAAGTATCTATAAGGTGAGAGTTGAACTTATCTTTTTGACTCAAGTCCAACTCTACCTTTTTCACCAGAGCTAGAAGCAGTGTGTAGAAGTTATTCAGAGGCAGATTTTGACTCAGTGCAAGGAAAATCTTCCAAACAATTGGAACTATCTGTAGGTGAAGTGAATTGCTTTTGGGAAGTACTGGGCTCCCCCCACATTGGAGGTGTTCAAGCCAAGACTGTATGACCGCTTGTGGGAGCTTTTGCAGGTAAGATTCTCATAAAGGTTTAAAGCAGACTAAATCTCCTTTGAAGTAATTTTCAGCTCTGAAATTAGTTATCTTCTTGTGGTCAGCCTGCTGATCCATGTCATGAAACTTAGCTATGTAATGTTTAGCTGACAATCAAGCTCTCTGTTTCACTGAGCCCGAAAAAGGATAGAAAGAGGGGGAAATATGGGGAGGGTTTGTGTAGAAGCAAGACAAACCACTGCTCTGACCATCACCACCACAGTTCTCTTTTCATCACCTCACTTGTCTCCTTGGCAACAGTCTCTTGACTCTTGCTTGGGTATTATTACACAGTGGGAAAAATATAAGATACTACCAACTCACCATTCTGACTGAAACTTGCTAAAATTGAGACCAAGAGATATATTTGTTGCCCCTCAGGAGAAAGATGGTTATTGGATGAATGCAGATTTTATCAGTAGCTCTATGTTTTCACATATATTCGAAGGGTCCTGTGGTTTCCAAGAAGAGCCTCCTGCTGGAAGCCCATAAAGCTATGCTTGGCTAACAATTATGGGCGCTAGTGATTGCTGTAACAAGAGAAAGATTTAACATAAGTGTTGATAAATTGGCTAAAAGAAACATAAAATAAATATTATGGCCATTTTTTTCTACCGCGTCTCAGTTCTGTCACATTTCTAAAGTATGCTACTTGCTGAGAGCATTTAGACTTCGCTCTCAAAATCTTTGAGTAATCATTGCTTTTTGTAATAGATTTTGCATTTCATTTCAAAAGTACAAGAAATACAACAGCACAGATATTTGGAATAGTCGTAAACATGTTCACTTAATGTTTTCTATGATCGAATTCACTCCTGCTTGAAGTATCGCAGAGACTTGCCGTTGCCCCTTCCTTCATTCACTCCCCTATTCACTTGGTATTCATTATCTTGTGCAAAAATTATACTATGTGAAAAGTTGCAAGGGTTATAAAGGAAGCAGAATAAAAAGCCTTAGACTAACTTTGATATTGCCTTTCTGTGTGATTTTGATCACGTTTACACATTTGATCATGCTTACAATATCTTTGGATCTCAGTTTCCTCATCTGCAAAATAAATTGGTTTAGATTAGACAACCTTTGATGGTCCCTTTCAGCTTAAAAGTTTATAACTGAAATGGAAAAAACATGCCTATTATTTGCAAGGCCCTCAGTACTGATACAAAACCTAGATGAGATTCCCTGCCCTCAAGGATCAAGAGGAAATGAGTACATATGTAGCTCTATAGAAAATCAACACATACTGCAGTATAGAAAATCAATACATATATAACTCTATAGAAAACCAATACATATATGGCAATATAGAAAATAAATATATATGTAGCTCTATAGAAAATAAACACATATGTAATTGGGGGAATGGTTAAACAAGTTATGGCATATGAATATAATGGAATGCTATTGTGCTATAAGAAATGGGAAGGAGATGGACTTCATAATTACCTGGAGAGGCTTATACGGACTGATGCTAAGTGAGAAGAGCAGAACCAGGAAAAACTTGTACACAATCACAGACACATCACATGTGTGACGACAAACTTTGATAAAGTGGACTCTTCTCAGCAACGCACAGTTATAAGACAACTCCAAAGGACTCGTGATGGAAAGAGATGTCTACATTCAGAGAAAGAATTATGGAGTTTGGATGCAGATTGAAGCAAAATTATCTGCTTCCTTTCTTTTTCTTGTTTGGTTTTGTTTCCTCTTTCCCATTGTTCATTCCATGGGTTATAATCCTTCTTTACAACCTGACTAATGTCTAATGTGAAAGTATTTGCAGATCTTATACTTGATTAAATGCTGCCATGTTGGGGGGTTGGGGTGGGAGGGGGAGAAAATTTGGAACTCAAGGGATTGTGGAACGGAATCTTGTAAACTAATGGTAAACAAAGAAATTAATAAAGACAAAAAAGAAAATACATATGTAGCTCTCTATATAAAATAAAAATATGTAGCTATAAAAATTAATACATATGTAGCTATATACAAAATAAACAATGATATTTTGGGAGAGGGTTGTTAGCATCTGATGAATCAGGAAAAGTCTTATATAGAAATTAACATTTCAGCTGAGCTTTGAAGAGAGCAAGAGTTCTAAAAGGCAGAGATGAAGAAAGACTACATTTCAATCACAGGCCAGTGAAATGAGAAAGAGATAAGAAATGGAATAGTGTGTTCGTGTGTGTGTGTGTGTGTGTGTGTGTGTGTGTGTGTGTGTGTGAACAGCAAGATGACCAGTTTTCTAGATTAGACTGTATGTGAAGGGGAGTAATGTACAATAAGCCTGGAAGGTCATGGTGCTATGGTAGAGATAGGTTGTGGAGGACTTTTAAATGCTAAACAGAGAAGTGTGTATTTGGTTCTAAGGGCAGTAAGGAGCTATTGCAATTTATTGAGCAAGGAAGCAGCATGGTCAGATAACTCAGGTTTATACAGCATTTCCTGACTTGCAATTCCTTCTCCCCCCCCCCCAAAAAAAAGCCCACCACCACAACAACAACCAAATCTCAGGTAGCTAGTGAAAACATTATCCCAATTTTATTGATGAGAAAATTGAGAATCAAAAAGATTGAATGATTTACACTTCACCACAAAGGGGCAATAGCAAAGTATTGGAGTTGATACTTAAATCCAGGTCTTCTGAGTAAATACAGTGCTCTTTCCTCCCTACACCATGTAGTTTGAGAAATAACTAGAAAGTTTCAAATTACTAGAAGATACTTGAATTTGAGACCTTACTGTACAGAATTGCCCGTTTGTTCTGTCTTGAGGAAGTCATCATATCATTCATTTCAAGGACTATTTATTAAATATCTACTCTTTACAGCTCAATGTGCTAGGCCTGGGGCAGATGGAAAGTTCAAATATTAAAAACCTTCACTATATCTAGGAGTCTAAAAAATGATCCTAAAGGAACATATAGGGAGATACTTGGATCGTGACATACTTTCAATCATGTTATTCTGGTTGCCAACTTAATGGCAACAATGCTATTCTCTAGTTAACATGGGACCACAAGTGTAGGCCCTACAAGAACTGAGCATTGCAGGATTTAGAGCTTGGAGGGGTTTTAGAAATCATTGAGAATAGCTCTTACCCAAGAAATTGAGACCCAGAGTGGAAGAGTGTTTTGCCTTAAGTTTCATAGGTAAATGACTAATCCTAGATTCTCTTTCTATCTGACTCCTGCATAATCATGTTTTCATAAAATCATTAACAGGAATTAGATGTTTATTTTATGCCTATCTTTTTCCTCCATTAGAGGAAGTGTTGGTGAGGACAGTGGTTCTTGTATTGTCTCCTTGTAATCCTGGGAAGGAATGATTGATGATTTTCCATAGAGGGCATTTCATTATTTTTTACTTTACCTGTACTGTATTTTTATGGTAAAAATGTGTTAAACTAGAATCTCAAAAAGTCACTCCTTTTAGGGTAGAGAACATGTAAGGCAAACATCCAAGTTAATAAAGTTCTAATTACTACTTGCAAATTTCCCTCCATCTTGTTTTTTACTCACTGTTTTCCTCTCAGTATCTCTTTTACCCCATCTCTGTTAACTCATCTTTTCCTCTTACCCTCTTATTCCTTATTTTACCCATCCCTTGAAAATCCCCTCCTTGGAGAGAAGAGAAAAAAATCACAAGATAATTTTGTTGTATATGTGAAAGGAATAGCAAGTTGTACATGGTAGATTTGTAGTTTCATGTTCAATCATCTGTTTTATTGTTCTATGTTATGAAAATGTTTGTTTTATTCTACAAATTAAAAATATTTAAAAAAAAAACAGATTGATGAGCCATCAAAGAGAACCTTGAAAAAGGAGAGGAACAGATAACCTGAGTGACAACAGTCATGGAATTGTGACCTACTGCTGGACTTCTATGTACTTTGATGCAGTACTTGGAGGTACTGTGTCTAAATCTAGACTTCAAAGCTAAAAAGAACTATCAAAAATCGCTATGGGAGACCAAAAAACAAACCTGGAAAGAAAATCTAAAGGAATTAGGATGGTTCAATCTACAGGCAGAGAGAATTTAAATTCAATAGTTGCCAACTCCTACTTTGATGTCTCATTGAAGTGTAGAAGTGATCCTTCTTTAATTGAAAATTATACCATGAAATGAAAAATCTGTAGGACCAATCAGGTTGGAGAGGCTTCTAGTGTGTGTCAGTAATGAACGGTTGTTGTTTGTCCTTAGTTCCAAAGAGGACCAATGAGATGACAAGGTAATTTTTTGACTCCTGTTTGAACTGGATTTAAGTGAATCAGAGTTGCATAAAGTCTCTGACCCCCTCTCTCTTCCAGAGTCATTAAAGTCCAAGGGCAAGACAAAAATGAGGATGACTGGTGATGGTCTGGGATGCAGTGGATGACATTGGCATCTTCCATATCTGACTATACTCTAAGCACTGCATAGCACCTGTTTCAGCCATGTTCATGGACATTGGAACAAATTGTTTTGATCCAATGATGCCACCAGGGGAAATCTTCACATGCTTGGAGTAGATATTCCCTTAAATCACTGATGGGTTTGAGGTCTGTCAGTTACCCTTAACTATACCGTCTGCTGAAATGGTTTATCAGGGTATGACTGCTGCAAATGCTACAGACCAAAGTGAGAATTAGGGGAACCAAAGAAAGAACCAGTTGGAATTCAGAGATGGTTATCAATAGTAGGCTGCCAACAGTTCATGACTTTTTTGTTCATTTGTATGTATAAAGTTTTTTACTTGCATTAGTGTAAAGAGTAACCAAATTAATGAAATTATAGATTCTTTATAGAATTAATGTAAAATAATGAAAAAATGAACAAAAGGGATGTAGTAGTACTAGATCTCAAAATATACTAAAAAGTAGTAATTCCCCAAACAGTGTTGTACTGGCAAAAAAATAGAGATCAATCAGTAGAACAGATTAAGTGCACAACATATGGGAGCAAATAAACTTAGTAGTCTAGTATTAGATAAACATAAAGACTCTAGCTGCTAGGATAGGAAAGTACTAGTTGATAAATACTGTTAGGAAAATTGGACAGTAGTATGGCAGAAATTAGTTTTAGAATTCATACTTCATACTAAGATAAACTCCAATAGATACATGACCTAAAAAAGGTAACATCATAAATCAATTAGAGAAACAAGGAAAAATTACCTATCAGATTTATAGGTTAATATCCAAACCAGGGATAGAATTATAGAAGATAAATGAGATAACTTTGATTACATAAAATTAGAGTTTGTTGTTTGTGTGTTTGTTTGCACAAACAAATCCAATACTGCTATGATTAGAAAGGAAACAATTAGCTGGGAGAAATCATTGCAGCAAGTTTCTCTTTGATAAAATTCTGCTTTTCAAGATCTATATGGAACTGATTAAAATTTATAAAAATAAGAGTCATTCCCCCACTCATAAATGGACTGAGGATATGAAGAGAAAGTTCTCAAGGAAAGAAATGTAGATTATTTTGAGCTAAATGAAAAATGTTTTAAATCAATATTCATTAGAGAAATGCAAATTAAAACAATTCTGAGATTCTTTCTCATATTTATCAGATTGTCAAAGAGGACAAGAAAGAATGACAAATATTGAAAGAGCTATGAGAAAAAAAAACAGGCATATTGATGCTGCCATTGAAAGTGTGAATGGGTGCACTCATACTGGACAACAACTTTGAATGATGCACAAAATGTTACTAAAAGTTCATGTCCTCTAACTTACTCATCCCACTGCTAGGCCTATCAACCAAAGAGTTCAAAGGAAAAAAGAAAAAGGTCCTATATGTATGAAAATATTTATAGTATTTTTTTTTCTTTTAGTTGTGGGGGGAAAAGCTAGAAACTAAAGGGATGCTCATCAAACAGGGAATGTGAAGAAATTATGTTATGTAAATATAATAGAATGTAATTATACTGTGAGAAATAAATAAAAAAAGATGGTTTCAAAGACATGCATGAAGACTGATATAAATTGATGTAGTAAAAACCAGGAAGCTCTAAAACAGAGAAATAAAAATATAGACCAATTTTCCTAACAAATACCAATGTGAAAATTTTTAACAAAATGCAAGCATGGAGATTACAGCAATCTATCATAAGTATTATACGTTATGACCAAGTGGGATTCACATCAGAAATGCAGAGTTGGCAACCTTTTAAAAACAAATGTTAAAAATTGTTTTTACATGCAACTGGGAAATAAGATATACAGGCAATGTGGTATAGAAATCCATCTTACCCTACAAGAAAGTAAGGGGGGATGGCAGAGATATAAGAGAGGGAAGATTGGGGGAATGGGTGTTCAGCGTGTTTGCCATCTTGAGGTGGGGGTAGGGGAGAGATGGAGAGAAAATCTGTGATTCAAAATCTTGTGGAAATGAATGCTAAAAACTAAAAGAAACAAATTTAATAAAAAAGGAAAAAATATAAAATAAATGCAAAATTGGTTCAGTATTAGGAAAACTATGAATGATTGATCATATCAACAACAAAACCAAAAGAAACCATATGATTATCTCAATAGATGCTAAAAAATCTTTTGACAAAATACAGTACCTATTCCTATTAAAACACACACACACACACACACACACACACACACACACCACAACACAACACTAGAGAGCATAGGAATAAAGGGAATGTCCCTTAAATGATAACCAATATGTATCTAAAACCATTAGCAAGCATTATCTGTAATGAAAATAAGTCAGAAGCCTTCCCAATAAGATGAGGGGGGAATCAAGGATGCCTATGATTGCTATTATTCAATATAGTACTAGAAATGTACCTATTTTGTGCCCAACATTGGGCTAGCTACTATGTGTCATTTAGAACAGTTTTAATTCATTTGCTACCCTTGAGAAGCTTATAGTCTATTTAGTATGACAATATGCAAGACATAAATATGCAAAACAATAACTCCAAACTTAAATGGGTTTATGATCTCATTGGTGTGGGTACTTCTACTTGAAGTTTGCAACACCTTCCTTTGCCTTTTCATCCTATGTGATTGGTATTCTATGTTTTTCGCAATTCTTTCCTAGAGAATGAACCTAAAATGTTAGAAGTCTTTAAATCTGGTCTTTTAGTATTTTGGCAGTATATATTCAGTCTTATTCAGGATGCCAATCTTTTAGTCTTCATTCTTTATATAAGACTGACTCATTTGCTTTTTCAATCAAACAATTCATGGATAATACTTTTATGTACCTCTCTAAAGTCCTACCTTGATAACCCGTGGAGATGTCCCTGGGTTCTTGGAGGCTAGGTCAGTGGAGCATATGATCTGGAAGTTTCTACCAAACTGGAAACACTTTTGAGTCTCCTTTCTCAGGACAAGCTCAGGTACTTATGAAAGGATATATCCCTGGTAGATTAGCTATTTGATGATTAATTTATTTCAGCCAAGGCAACCCACAAGTCAGAGACATTTTTAGAAAAAGTTTTCAATGCAGTGTAACCCCCTTTGCTTCTGCAGAGATGGTAGCAGAGTGGTGAGAAAACCAGCAAAGACACAAAAATCACACCATTTTTAAACCATCAACAAACTTCAATTTGACTACTGGTACAAAGTCAAAATACATAAAAACAATAGCAAAATCATTAGGAGAACAAAAGAATATACAGGGAAATAAAAGAAAAAGAAAGTAGGGGGCCCTAGTATCACCAGATTTTAAATTGTACTACAGAGCTGTAATTTTAAAAACTAATTTGGTAGTGGTTTAAAAAGTAGAAAAATTATTCTTGTAATAGACTACATGAATGCTGCTCAAAAGCAATTGAACATAATGCTATACTGTGTGCTAAACCCCGGGAAACCAACTATCATGGTAAAGATTCCCTATTGGATAAAACTATGAAAAAATAGTCTGGGAAGTCAAGATGGTGGTATAAAAGCAGGAGAACTCCGTGGCTCTCCCCATAACCACCTCAAATACCTACAAAATATGACTCTAAACAAATTTTAGAGCTCCAGAACCCACAAAATGATAGAGTAACAAAGCTCCTGCTGAAGGCAGCACAGTGGGCAGACAGAAAGGGCTCATTGCAGCACGCTGGGAGCAGAGCTCAGCCCCATGTGGTTTTAGTCCCAGGCCATCCAGGAGAAGCCACAGCTGGAGCTTTCAGGAGAGTGGATCACCAGCAGCTGTGGTGGTTTCCAGAATTATCAACCCACAAGAGGCAAGGACAAAGAAAAGGTCAGTGGAACTTGGCTAAATTTGGGGAGAGTTGTCTGGCCAACTACCTCCAAAGCTAGAAGCAGTCTGAAGCAGCGGCCCTGCAGCTGCCTCCACATGGCCACTTCAGAGCTCCCAGCTTGCAGATTGCAGGGGGACCAAGCAATCATTCAGAGGCTAAGTGCTCTTGCCTTGAACTGCCTGAATTGAGATTGCAGTCTTGAGTGGTGGTCCTGAGGTGTGTGACCAGTGAGCCAAAACTGGTGAGAGCCTCCTAATAGCTCTGGCAGTTGCAAAAACCCTAGTGATTTGGGAACAAGCTCTCCCCTCTGAAAATAGAGTTCTACTGAGCCCAAAAGTCAAGTAACTGATTGGCAACATGAGCAGGCAAAGGAAGCAAAGTAAACACAGCAACCCAACTTTAGATGCCTTTTTTGGGGGACAAAAAGGATCAAAGCATGGAACGAGAGGAAGACAATAAAGTCAGAACTCCTGCACCTAAAGCTTCTAAGAAAAATGTAAATTGATTACAGGCCATAGGGGAGCTTAAGAAGGATTTTGCAAACCAAATAAGAAAAGTGGAGGAAAAATTGGGGAGAGAAATGATAATGATGCAACAAAATCATGAAAAGAGAGTCAATAACCTGACTGAAGAAAATAACACCTTAAAAGTAGATTAACTCAAATGGCAAAAAAGACCCAAAAAGCCAATGAGAACAAGAATGCCTTAAACGTCGATTTTGCCATATGGAAAAAGAATCTCAAAAGCTTTCTGAAGAGAATAATTCCTTCAGAATTAGAGTGGAGCAAATGGAAGCAAATGACTTTATGAGAAATCAAGATACTTTTAAACAGATCCAAACAAATTAAAAAATAGAAGACAATGTGAAATATCTTCTTGAAAAAAACCACTGACCTGGAAAATAGTTCCAGGAGAGACAATCTAAAAATTATTGGACTACCTGAAAGCCACGATCAAAAAAAGAAACTAGAAAGCATCCTTCAAGAAATTCTCAAGGAAAATTGCCCTGATATTCTAGAACCAGAGGGCAAAATAGAACTTGAAAGAATTCACCAATCACCTCTTGAAAAAGATCCCCAAAAGAAAACTCTTAGGAATATTATAGCCAGGTTGTGGAGTTCCCACACCAAGGAGCAAATATTACAAGCTGCCAAGAAGAAACAATTTGAATACTGTGGAAACACAATCAGGATAACCCAGGATCTAGCAGCTTCTACATTAAGGGACCAAAAGGCCTGGAATATGATATTCTGGTGATCAAGGGAGCTAGGATTAAAACAAAGAATCACTTACCCACCAAAACTGAGTATAATGTTCCAAGGGAAAATATGGTCATTCACTGAGGTAGAAGACTTTCAAGCATTCTTGCTGAAAAAAGCAGAACTGAATAGAAAATTTGACATTCAAACACAAGAAGCATGAGAAGGTAAACATGGCAAAGAAATCATAAGGAACTTCTCAAAGTTGAGCCATTTACATGCCAACATGAAAAAATGATCATTGTTACTTATGAAACTTTTGAGGATAGGTGAAGGGAATATAAATGTATATATGTATACATATACATATGTTTATATAGGGGGGTATATATGCATATGAATACATATGTGATTATGTGTATATATGTGTACAGGTATACACAGACAGAGAGCATAGGATTAATTGAATAGGAAAGGAGGATATTTTAAAGGTGACATTGAGAGGTGGGAGAGGAATAGAATGAGAGGAGACAGGGAGAGACAGAATGGGGTTAAGCATCTCATATAGAAGAGTCAAGGGATAACTGTTACAATGGAGGGGAAGAAGAGAAAGGCAAAAGGGAATGGGTCAACCTTACTCTCATTGAATTTGGCTCAGGGAGGGAATGACATACATTCTAAATTGGGTATCTTGCCCTACAGGAGAGTAGGGGGGAAGGGGATGAAAGGAGAGATGATGGAGGGGATGGTGGGGTAGGAGGAGAGAGTTGTTAGAAGCACACACTTCTGTAAAGGAACAGGGACAAAGTAGAGAATAGAACAAGTGGGGGGCAGGATAAGAAGGAGGGAAATATAGTCAGTCTTTCACAATATGTTTATTGTGGAGATGTTCTGCATAACTACACATATATGGCCTGTAGTGCATTGCTTGTCTTTCCAGTGGGGGTGGGTGACAAGGGAGGAAGGGAAAGAATCTAGAATTTAAAGTTCTAAAATCAAAGGTTAAAAAATATATATTTATGTATAGCTTTTGCACAAGTGTAAACCTGTAGATAGAATTAAAAGAGAAATAATTAGCTGGGAAATTTTTGGTGATAAAATTATTTTTTTTAAAAGTTTGATAATTAAGATACAGAAATAATAGCTAATATCCTAGCAATTTTTTAATATATGAGATATTATTTATGTATATATGTATACTATGTATGTACATATGCACACATTTATTTTTATTTACTTGTCTATCTATCTATCTATCTATCTATCTATCTATCCAATCATCTATCCACACACACCATTTCCCTCTAGGCAAATGGACCAAGGCTATGAAGAGGCAGTTTTCAAATGAGGAAAGTTAAACTCTCAACAGCTGTAAAAGAAAGAAGGCTCCAAATTGCTAATAGGAGAAATGCAAATTAAAATAGCTCTAAGATTTTTACCTGATACCCATCTAAGTAGCATAGATGGCAATGGCAATTCTCAAAAAATCTGTGGGAGGACAGGAACACTGTTACATTATGAAGTTGTGAATTAGTCCATCCATTCTGAAAAGTAATCTGGAACTAGAACATCAAACTCACAAAACTGTACATTCCCTTTGACTCAATGATAAGTACAGTAACAGAAAAGGAAAATAATTTTTGAAATATATAAAAACTCTAAGAAAAGCAGTGACCAGTCATGACTGATGATGAAGCATGCCTCCTGCCTCTTGGCAGAGAGGTTAATGGACTAGAAGTACAGTATGAGACATTTATTTTTAGGTATGGCTAATGTATTGATGTGTTTTTCTTGACTATATTTCTTATAAAGGAGGATTTCTATTTGGAGTTGGGGAGGTGATGAGATAGTGGGCAGTAATAGAGATGGAAAAAGAACATATATGAGACTTTAAAAACACACAGGAAACAAGTTCAAGTGGCAAAAATAGGACATTTTTTATTCTTACTAAATTTAATGAACACTAAAAAACAAACAAATTGTATACAGTAGAAACTCATGGTTGCCTTTACAATCCCCCCTTTTCTTCTTTGTGTGGTGAAATATTTGAGTTTGATCAATTTCATAATAAAAACAAAACCAAAAATTATGTCTTCATTTATCACAGGTGTAAGGGGTTTTTTGACTAATTTTTTAACCTCTGCTATTTTCCATGGTTTATTCTTCAAACATTTTTGTAGATAGAGATAGAGACAGATACAGATGCAGATGCAGATAGATAGATATAGATATGTATACATATCTATACAAACACATATATCCTATATTTTTACACACACGTATAATATGTATTTGCTAACCTTCCTTCTACTCAAGTACCCTTACAAATCCTCACATATCCAGGCAAATGTTAACTTGTTTTGGAGGCTCTTGGCAACTTCTTTGAGGACTCATTTCCTTTTTCATTTTCTGGAACAGCTGTTGACACATAAGCTGCAATTATGTTCTTGGTACTATTTTTGTTTGTGTTCATCAGGTGTACTCGAGGTAAAATGGCAAGGCAGCTTATAGAATATTTCTTATTGCGATTGGTCATTTAGAGTAATGACAGTTAAATTAATACATTCAAATGCTAAAAAAACCTGTATGACTGCACTCTCTGCTTCCTCTTCTTACTCTACAACTGTTATTTCAGAAAAAAGGGACCCTGTGGATTTAAATTAATTTTATATTTTTATTTGTTCCATTGGTTGCCGTGGCCAAAGGATCACCTAATAGAAAATATACTAACAATGATCTTCTTGTATTTAGACTGGATCTTGTACAGTTCTGTCTTGTTGGCACCATATCTAAAGGTTTCCATCTTGGTAGAACCTGCTAGAGCCTGAGATCCATTCATATGAACCTTAAGGACCCTGGGTGGCCCACATAAGGCTTTCGAATAGGGATTATATGGATTTTTCAAACACAGTATGAAGCAGTATTATTGAGTGCTACATATTTTAAGGGCTACAACAAAGACGTTAATGATCCATATAGATTGAAACAAGAAGGAAAATTAAAGTGGGACATTAACTCTGTATTGAAGTATGTGTAGGAAATAGGTAGGGTAGAAGTGAGTCAGAGGAAGGGCAGCTCAAGCACAGAAACAGCACAGACAAAATCTCGGACCACACAGATGGCTTATCTGCCAAAAATAGAGGATTTGTTCTGGTAGGTTAGTATGTTAGGTGGGAACAGCTTATAGAGGACCTTCAAGTCTAGGAAGAGTATTTTTATTTTGAAAGCTATAAATTTTAGTGGGAATGCACTGAAGGAGGAGAGGAATGACATAACAACAACAATGTTTTAGGAAGATTTCCCTTGTTGAAGTTAAGGGTGTGTGTGTGTGTGTGTGTGTGTGTGTGGTTGGGGGTGGGAATACCAGGAACAGGAGGAACAGTTATAAAGCTATTGAAATTAGCACGAAGTGATGAAAGACTAGACAAAGGCCACGACAGTGTGATTGAGAAGGAAATGAGAGATGAGATATTTGAAAGATGAAAGAACACAATTTCTTTACTGAGTCTGAAAGGAGATGAAAATCTTTTTATATACATGATTAAGGGTAGTCAAGGTACTCAGATGTCTAGGATAAAACAAATGATTGTGGAGTTTAAAAGTCACATGGGTAGTGAATGAGAGGCAGTGTGGTCTAGCGTATAGAGGGCCAGCCTTGTAATTAGGGAGACCTGAGTTCCAATCCTGCCACTAATCCATACTAGCTATGTGACCATGGGCAAATAAGTCACTTCATTTCTAAGTGTCTTAAGTCACAAGTTAAACAGATGATTGGCTGATTTCTGTTGATAGAGGCAGTTTACATAGTGAAAGTACCCTACATTATGTACCCTATAGCTCCAGAGAGGGTGTTCTGATGCCATGGTTGGAGTTAATGATGCAATGCACAAGGGGAATTGAATGGATCAATGGTTATATGATGACAAATCCTGCATGAGTGGTTAAGACTAGAGGAATAGATTCAAGCATCTTATTCATAGTGCTGTTAGTTGAAACTATAAGAATGAAAAAGGAGGGGAGAGACTGTTAATGCAGAAGGACAAAGTGCTGAGAAATGAACTCTTGGGAATAATTGTTGTTCCAATTATCCTTCATTCTTGAAGAGGATCAATGACATCATGAGAGTAATTTATCTTCACTTGTGTGTGAATATGAATTGGAGGCAGAGTTGGGAAAAGCTTAGCTTTGTTATGTATTAATTGCGCTAGTGACCTTGTGCACATCAGGTAACATCTCTAAGTTTAGTGTACTCATCTGGAAAATCAGGAAGTTGAACTGAATGATCTCTCAGGCCCCCTACAACACTAAAGCTACACATCAATGAATCTGATCAGATACTTTCCATCTCTAACTACCTCTTGGGGTTGTTGTTTGTAAACCATTAAAGCTCTGTAAATGTAAGCTTTCTCCTCCTTTATTTCCTTTTCCCCCATCTTTGATTCTAAGATAAAGTGGAGGCTCATGGATAGAGAGTAAATTAAGTGATATCTTTTCTACCTGAGGAGAGGAAGATCCCCTCAATTTAATATCTAAGGCTAAAACTTAAACCTCTATGACATTTTAAAAGATGGAGTTGTTGCATCTGGAGGTGGATAAGAAAAGACAAGTCAAATATAATGTGAAGCTAGAGAAAATAGGAGAAAAATGAACCTAAGGTGGATTGGATAAGAGCAAATTCTAAAAACAAAGGGGAAGTGGCAAAGGGAAATTGGATCCATAATAAGAATCAAATAGCAATTATAGCTCTCTTATATCTCTACAGAGACTAGAAGCAGTAGGACAAGGGTAGCCAGCAGAGAGTGATGTACAGTTGGTAGCATTTCAAAACAAGGTTCACAGATTACAGGAATTAGAGGAAATTTGGTGAAACCAGTCTTACCTTGTATTCAAGTACCGTATTTATTACTTTTACATACGCTTCTCAGAGGTGATTGTCTTAAGTTTTGGGCAACAGCAAAAAATATTCTCTGTCCAGTATGCTTAATTTTAAAGGAGATTTTGCTTTTTTGGAAATGTTTAAGCTGGAGTTGCAGAGCACATGGAGATTCAGAGAGAGCAGGAAAAGATCATGGACTTGTGCATATTGTTGTTGGTGGTGGTGGTCGTCCTTCTCAACATGGCCAATGACATCACAAGATCTTCCAAGTCTTTCCATTCACCTTGAAGCTGAACTCTCCCCCAATTAAAGTGTGAGCTCCCTGAGAGCAGTGACTGCTTCGCTTTTCTATTTTTGCCCCTAGTATTTAGTAAAAAATGAATAAATGCTGTTTCATTCATTCAGTCTCTAGGCTACATATCCATAGTTACTTCAAATGGTCCTCATGTTGCATGACCTAATACCCTCAATATCTTAGTGATCCTCCTCTTTTTGCTTTTTTGCTTTACAGCCACAAGTTGCTTCCTACAACTGAACCTAATACTTCAGGTGTGGTCTGAGCTAAATAGCTTTTTCTTTTTATACATCAGACGTCTGTTAATTTACTTTAAGATCACATTAGCTTTTTTTTTTCTTACCAGCAAAAGTTTGAAATCTTTTTCACACAAACTATCATCAAGCCATGCTTCCCTTGTATTTTCCTTGTGATGATGATTTTAAACCCAGTTTAAGTTTATTCCTACTATTTCTATCTTATTAGACTCAGTAAATCAGTATGTAGGAGCTGTCCCCCGCAGACCTTTGGTCAGGATTGCAATCATTTGTCTCTACTTCCTTTTGAGTTATAAAATAAAACCTTGATTCCACAAATTAAGAATTAGGAATAATTTTCTCAGCTGCTAGACTAAAATGTACTTTTATATTCTTCATAAACAAAAGTGTAGATGATCAAAATACTAGCGTATATAAGAGTCCAAGGAATATGTTTTGTTTTGCTTTTTGGTCTTGAGAGAACAAATTGTTTTCCAGTGCTCCCAAGTATTTCATCTGTTATGAATCAGACTTATCTATTTGTAACCCCTCTAGCAGGGCTGTTGCTGTGGAGTTTTGGTAGAGTGGTAACACTAGTGCAGACTTTACCCAGAGTTCCTTATGTTTCTAGAGGCTTTTTGACATTGGAAAGTACTTCAATATGCTGAGAAGCCATCCAACTGAAAGAGAAGGAAAAGAGAATCTCATTTGATCCTCACAACAACCCTCTAAGGGAGGTGTCATTATTATCTCCATTTTATAACTGAGGAAACCCAGGCAGTCAGAGGTTAAAGGAGTTGCCCAAGATTACAAAACTAGAAGTATCTGAGGCTGGATATGAACTAAAGTCTTCCTGTCCGGGCCCAGGGCTCTATCTATTGCATCACTTAGCTGCCTCTAAAGCTAGTGGAAGAGGACTTTGAGCCACAAAACTTCCAGTCTCCCATATTTCTTCTGATGAGCTGACAGGGAACATTTCAAGGGGGTGATTCATATTTGGTTCTATGAGATAAAGCAGGAAGGACAAATGGAGTTAAGATTTCCTGGTATGGTAGATCGTATGTAAAGAAGAGGAGATTTGTGATCTGACAGGACAAGAGCCCAGGGTTGTTGAGGTTGCCAGAGTTCAGTTCATTGTACCTTTCTTTTCCCTCTTTCACTTGCATATTATCTAGGGAAGCTGCCCTCCATCCCCCCTCCCCCCCCAACTACTTGTTCTCTGTTTCTTGCCTGAGCAATTGGAGGAGGAGTAAGAGGAGTAAGGTTCAATCCTTGGCTGTAGCCATCATGAGCTGCCACTGGAATCCTGTTCTATTAAGTTGGGAGTTCTTAAATTGGAGCCCAGGAACTTTAAAAAATATTTCAATTTGTTTGTGTGTGTGTGTGTGTGTGTGTGTGTGTGTGTGTGTGTGTGTGTGTGTTTTATGAATTTTTCCTCTGTGATTTTTATTTTATGAATTTTAAAACATCCTGACCTTCACCAGACTGCCATAGGGGTCCATGACATGACATAAAAACAATTAAGAATTAATTAAACAATTAAGAATCAAATGTTTATTTGCATATTCTATTTAAAGTGATTATTATAAAATACTAACCACATTCAAAGAAGGAACTATGGAGTCTGAATGCAGATCAAAGCATACTACTTTTACTTTTTTCTCATGGTTTTTCCCCTTTGTTCTGATTTTTCTTTCACAAAATGTGGAAATATGCTTAACACGAATCTACATGTATAACCTATATCAGATTACTTGCTGTTTTGGGGAGGAGGGAGGAGAAAGGTGGAAAAATTTGGAACTTAGAATTTTATAAAAATGAATGTTGAACACTATCTTTACATGTAATTGAAAAAACTAAAATACTATTAAGGAGAAAAAAATTAGTAGAAGAAACAACAACAACAAAAAAGCAAAAGAAAAAAACAGTGGCTAGAATAGCATATGGTCGTTTACTCTGATCTGTGTCCAAGACTGGTTTGCAACTGCGAAAAAATATAAGACTACCACAAAGGGAGGGAAGATTTTCTTTAGTTCAGAATGAGGTTGGGGGTGAACTGACTAAAGATAGAACTTCTCTAATATTAGTAGGCTTGGAAATATCCATCCCCTAGACAAGGAAGAGATATTCAATGAAGAAACATGTCAGCAACTGTTAGATATGGAGGTATATACATACACACATATACATGCATACACACATATCTGTATCTGTCCATCTGTCTATCTAAATTTGTTCAAGTATGTAACACCTAGTGTGTAACAATCTCACCACCCTATTCTGCCCCCCCCCATCCAGCTACATATTTATTAAAGTATTTCTTCCGAGAAAATCTAAAATCTACTTGGCAAGAATTTGACAATTGAATTTTAGTTTCTGTATATACTTGGGAAGAAAAGCTTCTCTTTAAGGAAATTTTAAAATTTAGGTTCTTTTTTTTTTCCTATTTTTTTCAAAACTGCATTAGACTGGCTTTCCTTCAAATGAGTAAAAATTACTGAGGTTTTACTGATTGCTTCATCTCCTTCTCTGGGTTTCCATTTTTGTTGATGTACTTAAGCAAGATCCTTAGAACCAATTGTTTCAATTTTTTGTAACTACTAGAGATGAAAAATATAATTCTTCCTCTGAATCACTTTCCCCCTTCTGCTCAAACTAGAGATTGGGAGTGTTTAAACTAATGATGGATGATTTTTGTTCTTAAATTGTCAGGCTCAAAGTGTAATCAGTACACACTTCAGAAACCCTTTGTCTCCTCTTTATAAGTGCTTATTTCATTGTTCATGAGCATCCCTACTTAAGATGGGGCAGGGCAAAGGAACAGAGATGAAGGTCAAATTCATCATCATACTTATTCCAATGCCTTGCACATAGCAATGTCTTAATAAATGATTGTTGTTTGCTTACTTGTTTGATTTTTGTTTGAAGAGAATGTAGGTTGAACTTATTGACTAAATTAGGGAATTAGGGTTGATTATCAGTTCTAATTACCTACCCACATAGTCTTGGGAAAATCACTTAATCTCCATGGTGTCAGTTTCTTCATCTGTAAAATTAAAGGGTTGAATGAGATATTATCAAAATTCATTTCTCTCTCTAAATTCAATGTCCTCCTTTTATACCACTAGTTAGCAAGATAGGGATAGAGGATAGGAATTAAACCTTTGATTTCACTGGTCTAGGAAATCCCTGGGGAGGAAATTTCCTCTACCAATGTAGATTTGTATCTCCTTTGCAATATATAGTCTTAGAGAGTTGCTTAGATCGCCTAGAGGCTAAATGATTTGCATAGTCAATATGTGTCAGAGTAAAGACTCTGACTTCTGGCTTTGAGGCCAATTCTCTATCTGCTATGCTCCATCATAGTTACAAAAAAAAAATTATTTGTGAACTATTCATAACTTCCAATGGTGAGTGAAACATTTATATATCATTGAACAATGTTACTCATTGGCCACTCAGAATATAACCAACCCTTTTCTCTGCACCATCTGGCTTTGAAAAGTAATCTTAGATTATGGATGGAGTTTAGTTGGAAAAGTCTTCCAACTACCATCTTATAAAGCAGATAGTTCTCATTTCTTCCCTTATATAAAAGGGACATTTTTGCCCTATGGAACATTAAGACCCCTTCTTTCCTAAGCAAGTGGGATAGTATGCTACATTTTGGATCTATTCAGTAATACCTACTTTCCATTGTAACCAACTAGAAGGGTTTCTTAGCAGTAGTAGATAAATCATCGTCTTAGCAAACTGTACATGTTTTAGCATCATCTAGTCTTTGAGAATGAAAGGAAAGTTCCATCCATTTCCAGTTGGAGGGAAAAAGTTACTAGACCTAATGCTGAATTTCCTCACTTATCTTCATTATCAAGATACCTTCCACCAGGAAGAATGTTATTTGAAAGTTCCAAATAAGGAACAACAAATAGATGAAAAATCCCTCACTTTTTCTCAAAAAATAAGAAGTATAAATTCTTCTAACAAAAAAATAGCTAGTACAGGAGAGAGAGATTTTACCAGGTTCCTCCTTCAAGACTTAAAGGATATGTGTGTTAAAATTTAATTTAATGTTTCTGTTCTAAACTTAAATATCTCCCAAGAGATAATTTCATATACAAAGAAAGTTAAAAAGAATTATTATAAAACCATATATCTATTCCACACGGTTTACTTTTTTAAGGGTAGGTAATAAATATAACACAATATTTTAAAAACTGTTGTGCTTATTTGTGCTTCCGTCTGTACCTTTATCAGTTCTTTTCTGTGCATTAAAACAAAATTTCTATTCAGCTCTAGTCTTTTCATTAGGAATGCTTGAAAGTTCTCTATTTCATTAAATATCATTTTCCCATGAGGGTTATGCCCAGATTTACTGAGTAGCTTATTCTTGCTTTTGATATTATTTCTTTTGCCTTCTAGAATAACATATTATAAGTCTTGCACTCTTTTAACATGGTAGCTGCTAAATCTTGTGTGACTGTGATCTGTGGCTCCACAGTATTTCAATTGTTTCTTTCTGGTTGCTTGAAATATTTTCTCTTCAACCTGGGAGTTCTCGAATTCGTCTATAAAATTCCTGAGAGTTTTCATTTTGCCACCTCTTTCATGTCATATTCAGTGTATTCTTTCCATTTCTATTTTACCCTCTGGGTCTAGAATATTGGGCCAATTTTCCATGACAATTCCTTGAAATATGATGTCCAAGATCTTTCTTCAATCATGAGTTGCAGGTAGTCCAATATTTCTTAAATTACCTCTCCTAGATCTATTTTTCAGTTCAGTTGTCTTTCAAATGAGTTATTTCAAGTTTTTTTCTATTTTGTCATTCTTTTGATTTTTTTTTTGTTTCTTGAAGTCTCAGGGAGTCATTCAATTCCACTTGCCCAATTCTAATTTTTAAGGAATTATTTTCTTGGCAGAAGATTCTGGGAAGACGGTGGAGTAGGTCAGAAAATTCCAAGCTCTCCATATTTTTCCCACAAACAAAACAAAAGAGTGCCTCAGGGTGAACATTGAATGCTAAAAATAAACAAGAGTTGGGGCAGAGCAGTGGTCCTCCTGGGACAATCACAGAAGATCCAAAGAAAAATCCAGGACCTATGTCTGGGCCCTTAAACACCTCCAGGCTAGTTCTGCAGAAAAAAGCAAATGGAGAACATTGGGGTTATCTGAGTTGGGAGGTGGCCTCAGCCCCAGTCACAGGAACTTTTACTTCCTGGACAATGTGGGGTACCCAGTTTCTGAGCCAGGGAAGATTGAGGGAGTCTCTGCTGATAAGGAACACTAACTCCAGCAGTGCTGCCAAGATGCTGCCCTGGGCAAGAAGGAACCAGACCACACCTGATGAGTGCAGAAGCAGTGGGGCATAATGGTAATGGGACTCTGAAGATCGTTCCTGCTTTGAAGATCTTCCCTGCCCCCTAAGAGGTCAAATGAAAGCACATGGAGTCTGTGGTGAGAGGAGTTTGCTGAAGGGTGGAGTAGATCCCACAGGAAGCTGGGAGTCAGAGCAACTAGATAGTGGGAGAGAGAGGATGGCAGGCAAGCAGACAGCTAGGCTTCTGAGTGTTTGTTTGAAGGAAGGCTAAAGGATGGTGTGACTCCCTGCTGTGTTATGGTGTATTAACTGCTTTGTTGCTATGATGGATTCAGTTTCCTGGTGTTGGGATTTGACTTTCTAGTGTCTGAATGTTTTTCTTCTTTCTTCTATATGGAGAGTCTGTTACATTTTGCAATTCAAAATTATGCCAGCATATTCATAGTTGCTGTTGGTGCTGTGAATATTATGTTGGTGCTGCATGCAGGCAAAGATGCTGCTGGCAGTGGGCACTTACAGGAGGGGAAAATTCTTGGTTTCAGTTCCCAATTAGAGGGGAAAACTGACAGAGTATCTGAAGCCAGAGGCATCACCCCCTGTAGCGGGACTAGAGGAGATTACCCCCCAAAAAAGGTTGCCACAACTTTTTTTTTCTTAAATGAACAGGCAAAGGAGAAAGAATCCCATCATAAAAAGTTACTATGGGAATAGAGAAGGCTAGGGTTCATCTTTGGAGGAGGATACTGAGGCAAAAAAAAAAAAGCCTCTCCTACTCCAAATAATAATGTCATATAGTCACTTGCCAAAAAAGAATTCATACAAGAACTTTAAAAAATACTTTAACAGTCAAAAGAGAGTGATTGAGAAAAAAAAATAAAAACAGTCCACAAAGAGCAGAGATTATGGAAAGAAAGACAACCAAATAGAAAAGGAGATCCAGAATCTTAAGAAAGAAAACAAATCCTTGTAAATTAGAAGGCAAGGAGAAGCCAGTAAAGTTATGAGACTAAGAAATAGTAAAACAAAATATAAAAAATGAAAAAATAGAACAAAATATGAAGCATCTTATGAGAAAAACAACTGACCTGGACAACATATCAAGAAGAGAAAACATAAGTATAATCAGACTACCTGAAAATTATGGTTAAAAAAACAACATCTTGGTAAACTAATACAAGAAATAATTAAAGAAAATTGTCTTGAAGCATCAGAACGAGAAAGGAAAGCAGAAATAGAAAAAAAAAGTCCATTGATCACCAAATGAAAGAGATTCTGCAAGGAAAACCTACAGGCATATTATAGTCAAATTCAGAATCCCCCAGCTAAGGATAAAATATTATGAGCAACAAGAAAAAAAAACAATTTAAATATGGTGGTTCTATAATTAGAATTACACAAGACCTAGCAGTGGTTACCCTAAAAGACCATAGGTCTTAGAACACTATATACTGAAGAGCAAAAGAGCTGGGGTTGTAACCAAAAATATCATACCTAGCAAAGTTAAGCCTAATCTTGAATGAAAAAAAAGAATCTTTAATGAATTGTCAGAATTCCAAGATTTTGTTTTAAAAAATCTGAATTTAAGAGAAGATTTGACATATGAGATCCAAGGGAAATATAAGGTACATATCAAAGACTAATTATAAGAGACTCAATGAGGTCAGACTGCTTATCTTTTATATAAGGAAACTGAAGGCATATGTCTAATATTCTTATTAGTAATAGGGTGCTTTTTAAGCAAGATTAGAGTAGATCTGAGTATGATATGATTTTAAAAAGCAAAGCCAATTAGGTACAGGTAAAAAGAGTAATTATTTTACACAGATGAGGACGGAGAGAAAGAACTGACAGAAAGGCATTAAATGGGGAAAGAGGGTTGGTAGTTATTATTTTCATCAGAAATGGATTTAAGGAGGTATAAGTATATAAGTCTTCTAAATTCAGAAAGAAATAAAAGACTAAAGGGATAAAGTGGGGTAAAGATAAGAAAGAGGTTTATAGAGGGGAGGGTAACAGTTTAGGATAAGGTGGGGGTAATTGAAGAGTGTTTAAATAAACAGGGATGGGAGCATAAGGGAGGGATCCTTGAGGAGGGGTAGGTTAAGTAATAGGAGGGCAAGGTAGTAGGTGAAAGTAAAGAAGAGGAAGTAGGAGGGATAGGAAATAAGAGATACACACAAACACAAAAGAATAAAATATTAGGAGCAGAATTTATTAGGGGAAAAACCAGGGGTAGTAATCATGGTCTCAGACAAAGTTAAAGCTAAAATAGATTTAATCATAAGATAAAAATAGGGAAACTACACTACACATAAGCCATATAAATTAACACTGTTTTGGACTATTTAAAATAACTAGACAGTATAAGGGTGGAATATTGCTATGGTGTAGGAAATGACAACTTATTAGACTTAGAAAAATATGGAAATGCTCAGATCTATGAAGGAAGAGGTATCCACCCTCAGAAAAACATAGAACAAATAAGTATAATACAGTCTTACACAGATGCATGTAAATGTATATGTCTATATATGAATATGGTTATAGATATCTAAGTGTATGGATGTAAGTGTATGCCTGTATGCACATATGCATATATATCTTTGTATATTGTGAATGTGTATACGCATATGTAATATATACACATGTGTGTGTATGCATATCTCTGCACTTAATTGTATCTTCTTGAGGATGGGGGGAGCAGGGGAAAAGGACAAAATAAAAAGTGCACAGCAGAGAGCAAAAGAAAACTTACAATGAACCAAAGAAAAGATGGATAGCTCTGAACGCAATGTATAGCATTTATTATATAGGCTATACTGAAATGGAAATTTATTGTTGTATATTTTGAATTCTCTTTTAAGCTCTGCTGTGCACATGGCAATGTTTTTTTTCTTATTCTGTATAAAAGTTTAATCTTTAAGTTTTGAATATATTTCTTTTTCTTTTCTTATTGTGTATTTAAGCTTTTTAATTTAAGTTTAAAATAAATTAACTTTTAAAGAGAAATAATTTTCTCCTCCACTTCTCTTACTTGACTTTTCAAATGCTTCTTGAGCTCCTCCATGGCCTGTAACCAGTTTATATTTTTCTTGGAAGCTTTTTGTGTGGGAATTCTGATTGTGTTGTCTTCCTCCTGTTCTATGCTTTGATCCTTTTTGTCCCCCAAAAAGGAATCTAAAGTTGGATAGCTGTGCTTGCTTTGCTTCCTTTGCTTGCTCATGTTGCCTCTCAATTATTTGACTTTTGAGCTTTTTGACACAGTAGAATTCTTCCAGAGGGGAGAGCTTTGTCCCAAATCTCTGGGGTTTTCGCAGCTGCCAGAGCTATTAGGGGGACACCATCTCTACACCCTCACCAGTTTTGGCTCACTGGTCACACCCCTCAGGACCACCACCCAAGACTGCAATCCCGATGCAGGCATGTTAAGGCAAGAGCACTTAGCCTCTGAATGGTCACTTGGCCCCCACTAAAATTTGCAGGCAGGGAGCTCTGAAGCAGCCATGTGGAGGCAGCTGCAGGGGAGCCGTTTCCACCACTTCTCACTCTGGGGACAGAGGTGAGACTGCACTCTGTCCCCCTCAAATCCAGCCAAGTTCCACTGACCTTTTACTTTGTCTTTGGCATTTATGGGTTGATAATTTTGGAAACTGTCACAGCTGCTGGTGATCCACTCTCTCAAATACTCCAGCTGTGGCTGGTCTGGGCCGTCCTGGAGCTAAAACTGTGGGCACATCTCCCAGTATGCTGTGATGAACCCTTCCTGTCCACCTGCCAGGCTGCCTTCAGTGGGAGATTTGTTTTTCTCTGTCACTTTGTGGGTTCTGGAGCTCTAAAACATGTTTAGAATCATATTTTATAGGTATTTGAGGTGGTTATGGGGGGAGGTCATGGAATTTTCCTGCTTCTACACCACCATCTTGAGTCTGCCCCCAAAGTAATTTTCTTTAAGGAATTTTTGTAGCTTTTTCACATTTTATTTTTCCTTTGTGGCTTTGCTTGTAGTTGTTTTGACATCATCATGTTCTTCTGAGTTTGTTCTTGATCTTCCATGTCACCATAGTAACTTTTTGTGTTCAGATTCTTTTTACTTTTTGCTTTGCTTGTTGATTTGTTTGTTCATTTTTTCCAGTCTATTTTTTACTTTGAACTTTATGATAAAGTTGGATTCTGATCCTGGCATGTTGGTGGAAAAGGGACACTGACCCAAGCTACAGAATTTTTCACACTTCTATTTTCAGTTCTCTCTAGAGCCAGGTGTGGTCACTGCTCTTGTCCTTACTCAGAAAGGGTCTCTGATCCTCTTGGGCAAGTGACTATTCAGAGGCTAAGTTCTCTTGTCTTAACCTGCCTGGATCTGGATCACTGTTTTGGGTGGTGGTTCTGAGGTGCATGATGAGGGAGCCAAAGCAGGAGGGGGCTGCAGAGATTGCAGCCTTCTAATAACTTCGGCAGCTGCAAAAACCCCAGCAATTTGGGACAAAACTCTCCCCTTTGAAAGCAAAGTTCTGCTGAGCCCAAAAGTCAATTAATTGACTGGCAATATGAGCAGGCAGTGGAAGCAAAACAAGCACAGCCATCCAACTTCAGATTCCTTTTTTGGGGACAAAAATAATCAAAGCATGGAATGGGAGGAAGACGACACAGTCAGAAATCCTACACCAAAAGCTTCCAAGAAAAATGTAAACTGATTACAAGCCATAGAGGAGCTTAAGAAGGATTTTGAAAACTGAATAAGAGAAGTGGAGGAAAAATTGGGAAAAGAAATGAGAATGATGCAAGAAAGTCACAAAAAGAGAGTCAACAACCTTACTGAAGGAAAAAAAACCACCTTAAAAATAGATTAACTCAAATGGCAAAAGAGGCCCAAAAAGCCGATGAGGAGAAGAATGCCTTAAAAAGCTGAATTTGCCAGATGGAAAAAGAATCTCAAAAGCTTTCTGAAGAGAATAATTCCTTCAGAATTAGAGTGGAGCAAATGGAAGCAAATGACTTTATGAAAAATCAAGATACTATTAAACAGATCCAAACAAATGAAAAAATAGAAGGCAATGTGATACATCTCCTTGAAAAAACCACTGACCTGGAAAATAGATCCAGGAGAGACAATTTGAAAATTATTGGACTGCCTGAAAGCCATGATCAAAAAAGGAACCTAGAAATCATCCTTCAAGAAATTCTCAAGGA
>CM053583.1:120489246-120520274 GCA_028627135.1 Pseudochirops cupreus | reverse complement strand
AAATAGAGGGCAACGTGAAATATCTCCTAGAAAAAAACCACTGACCTGGAAAACAGATCCAGGAGAGACAATTTTAAAATTACTGGACTACCTGAAAGCCATGATCAAAAAAAGAGCTTAGAAATCATCCTTCAAGAAATTCTCAAGGAAAATTGCCATGATATTTTAGAACCTGAGAGCAAAATAGTACTTGAAAGAATTCACCTATAACCTCTTGAAAAAGATCCCAAAAAGAAAACTCTTAGGAATGTTATAGCCAGGTTCCAGAGTCCCCAGATCAAGGAGGAAATTTTACAGGCTGCCACGAAGAAACAATTGGAATATTGTGGAAACACAATTAGATAACCCAGGATCTAGCAGCTTCTACATTAAGGAATCGAAGGGCCTGGAATATGATATTCCAGAGATCAAGGGAGCTTGCATTAAAACCAAGAATTACATACTCAGCAAAATTAAGTATAATGTTCCAGGGGAAAATATGGTCATTCAGTGAGGTAGAGCACTTTCAAATATTCTTGCTGAAAAAACCAGAACTGGAAAGGAAATTTGACACTCAAATATAAGAAGCATGAGAAGGTAAACATGGAAAAGAAATTGTAAGGAACATATCAAAGTTGACTATTTATATGCCAACATGGAAAAATGATAATTGTAATTTAGGAAACTTTTCTCAGTATGAGGATAAATGAAGGGAATACAAATGTATATATACATATACATACACATATGTATATATAGAAAGGTTTATATATGCATACAAACACATATCTGAGTGTGTACATATGAGTACATAGAGGGCACAGGATCAATTGAATAGGAAGGGACAGTAGTCTAAAAGGTGAAATTCTGAGGTGGGAGAGGATTAGAATGAAAAGAGACAGAGAGAGTCAGAATGGGGTTAATCATCTCATAAAAGAGGCAAAGGCTAATTGTTACAATGAGGGGAAAGAACAGGAAGGCAAAAGGGAAAGGGTCAACTGTAAGGGTCACAAAATAGTGCCAGATTGCAAATGGTAATGTTGAGACACAGGGATGTGTTTGAGGCCCGGGAATCAGTTGGGTCACGTGGAGGTCAGAGCATATTGCTCCATCCCTGGCCAGGGGATGTTGCATTGCTCAGAACTTTCTTGTGTGGGATGCCTGAGGTTCCCGATGGATGTCTCTACACCTTGGGGTCTTCATGCCATTGTAATTACAATTTACCTCCCCTCTCTCAATCTGCTCATCTGGGCTGTGTCACGTGTGGGGTGTGGATCTGGGGGAGATAAAAGGATCCAAGCTTGGAGGGGGGGGTTGGCCTGAGATAGAAGCCATAAGGCTTCCCCATGTAACATTAATAAACCCTCTTAAAACATCTACCCTCCAGCATTACTTTCTTTAAGGAGAAAACACCAGCATTGTCTCCATTGTAAAGGTAAGTACCTCCTGCCCCTTAGGGCAGGGCTGGGAACCCTGACAGTCAACCTTACCCTCATTGAACTTGGCTTAGGGAAGGGATGACATAAACTCTAAACTGGGTATCTTGCCACACAGGAGAGTAGGGGGGATGGGGATGAGAGGCGGGATCATGGAGGAGAGGGCACAGTGGAGGGGAGGGTTGCTGGAAGTACACACTTCTGTAAAGGGACAGGGACAGGGTAGCAAATAGAACAAAGGGGGGGGTGGGACAGGAAGGAGGGACATATAATCAGTCTCTCACAATATGTTCACTGTGGAGATGTTCTGCGTAATTACACATTTACAGCCTCAGTTTAATTGCGTGTCCTTCTAGTGGGGGTATGTGATGAGGGAGGAAGGGAAAGAATCTAGAATTTAAAGTTCTATAATGAAATGTTAAAAATATATTTGTATAGATATATATATACATATATTTATACACACACACACACATATGTTTTATTATTATTATTTTTAATGGCATGCAACTGGGAATTAAGGTATACATGCACTCGGGTGGGGAGATCCATCCTGCCCTACTGGAAAGTCAGAGGGGTGAGGGGGAGGACATAGGAGAGAGCAGATTATGGGAGGGGTTATACAGTGGAATGGCTGTTTTGAGGTGTTGGGTAGGGGAAAGATGGGGATAAAATTTGCATCTCAAAATCTCATGGAAATGAATGATGTAAATAAGAAAATAAATTAATTAATTTATTTAAAATTTAAAAAGAAACATCCCATCTGGGGTATTTAATTTTCTTGCCAGCTTCATCAACACATTTCTTAAGGTAATTTACTTCATCCCAATCAAAAGAACCCCAAGTTGGCCAACAGTGACAGGACTTTTCTTGAATAAAGTTCTGCCAATTAAGTACATACCTGCAGGTTTGGGGCCCATGATACAGATTTTAGGCAGTTGTTTCTGAGGTGGGTCTTCATGCACAGCTTGTTTAAGGTCCTGAAAGAAGGCAGTACCTATTTCTAAAGATCTTAACACGCATTTTGAAAGAAAGTCCAAGAAGAAACTAAAAACTCAAAACCTCTCCCAGGGAGGAGGGTGGAGGGGCAAACAAAGCCTCTCCTGAGGGAGGGACAAATTTTCAGTCATAACAACAAAAATTTCAATCCCCTGAGGAAGCAGAGTTTGACCAAAATTGAAGCTTGAGAATCGGAGAAGGAAAATCACCCACTGCCACTCTCCAAGTGCAAATTAAGTGGAGCTCAAAGGGCTTCTGTAGGTACTACACTTTGGGTCACACTAGTGGCAGGGCAGAAGGTAATTGTTCACTTTCTGATTCCACTCCTGAAACTGAATGGTCAACTCTGGTAACAAATGACCAAAGAGTCACAGAAGTTTTGGAATTGCTGTTAATTCCAAAAATATCAAAGAGCTCACACAGGTTACAAGCAAAAAGTTTTCATTATTTTCTTGATTAGACACTTGTGTCAGGGTTGGAAGAGGCCTCTTAATCCAAAACCCTCATAAAAAAGAAACTGAGGCCCAAGGTGGTTAAGTGATTTGCCCACATGTTCCCAGCTAGTATCATAAAATTTAATAACAACATTAATAAGTAATATTTATAATTTATTTAGTGCTTTAAAGTTGCAAATCATGTTACAAATATTATCTCATTTAATACTCACAACAACCATGGAAGGCAAATACTATCATTACCCCATTTTACAAATTAAGAAACTGAGGCAAAAAGAAATTAAGTGATGCTCAAGATCATACAGTAATTAAGTGAAGAAGTTTTTATATAGTGGAAATAGAGTTAAAATAAAAGTTCTTATCTTTTTCATGTGTAAAAAAAAATAATCTAACCTCTCTTAAGTTTTTTGGAATCATTCATTCCTTTCTACATTTATTGTGTCATTAAATCAATTTCCTGGAAGACCACACAATGAAAGCTGTTGAAACAGTATTTGTTTTTTGTTAACATTGGCTGAGGGCTCTTGTTAACTATTTTTCCAGAACTGAATGTCCACAAAATAGATTTTGAAAAATGATAATAATTACTCATTAATATTAATTCTTCTAAATTTACAAAGTGTTTTCAACTTTTCAACCCTAGAAGACAGGTGATGCAAATGTTATCCCCCTTTAGAGACAAGGAAATGTGGTTCTGAGAAGTAGATGTTTACCCTGTGATCACCCTGACACGTGTCTGAAGTGCTCCTCAAACCCCAGGCTCCTGGTTCCACCCCCTATCCAGTACATCATTACCTCAACAGTGACAAAACCTAAAGCATGCCTCTAGGAACGCCTCAAAATTATGAGCCAACAACCAGTCTCTGATTATTCGTTTTACATTTTTCCTATGTATTTCTCTATGCATTTTTTTGCTTAGGGAATTGAACATATAGGCCAGCTGACTTGGTTTTCTCTTTTTCACCAGATTACTCAGATGTCAAAATTGTAAACTTCAATAAGCATTTTCTATGTTTGTACAATGCTCTTGGGGGAGGGGGAGAGAGAATGAAGAAATAAGATAGGCATTGATCTGGTAGAGATCATGAACTAGCACAAGGAATGGCACACAGCCTCAAATGATTGCATGGCTAATAGTCATTTTAGTCAGTAGAAGAGAACTGGAATTGAAGATTTGTATTTAGACTAAGAGGGACTCCAACACTGTGATTTCATTGGTACATGTATTCCTTTCACCCATTCAAACTGCACTCCACATTTAATGGAAGGAGACACAACTCCCAATAGTTTTGGGTACAGCCATTGGGGAAACTTGTTCAGTTTGAATGAATATTTGTTACATTTCTTTCTTTTCCAATGGAGTTGGAATTGGAGGGAATATTTGAGGCCAGATTTAAACTCAGGTCCTCCTCCAGAGCTGGTGCTCTATTCACTGCTCCACCTAGCCACCCCTAGGAAAGCACTCATTTTCAAGCAGAATGAAAATAGAAGTAGAAGCAACAGCTTTCCTATCATGGTTGACCTTGAGGTTGAGATGGCTTGAGATCTTTATTTTTGTTGAGAGAGAAGGCTGCATTATTTAACTGAAAGGCCTTAGAAATTATATTTCCTTGTGACATACAGAGTGCCCCTTCGATGTAAAGCCATCCCTAAGAAATTAATTGCAATGAAGGTCACCCTCAGGTGAGATTTGATGCTTTTCTTCTGATGTGGCAGGCAGAAGGGGACAGATCACTATTGAAGTTCTTGCCTCGATGATACTGAGATGTTCAGGTTTTTTTATTAAAGCCTTTTGCAGTCTGGCTTTTACCTCCTATTATTGTCTTATTTCATATTAATCCCCTTTTTGTTCTCTGTTTCAGCCAAAATGGCCTGATAGCTCTTCCCCAATCAGGACATTCTATTTTCTTACTCCTTGCCTTTGCATTGGCCCATCTCTCAAGTCCAGAATTCAATCCTTTTCCACTTCTTAAAATCCCCATCTCCCTTCAAAGTACAACTCAGGCCATACTGCCTTCTCATAATCATTCTGATCCCCTTCCTCAAGAAGTGCTCTCTTCTCATTGATAACATTTTGTCATTATCCTTTGCTTCCTTTCTTTTAGAAACTCTTATAATTCATTTAACCAAATTACTCTTTTATCAGAGACTCGCTTTATCATTGCAAAATTATTTTCTCTTTCTGAATGTTTGTCTTTGATATCCCTAGATGTATACAGATTTCTTTGTGAATGTCTTCTATTAACTCAAATTTCAAGACTTCATGAATGGATCTTTGCATTAAGTCCAGGCTCTTTGTACACTCTTGGACAAAATAATGGGTTCTTGTTTTGTCTTGATTTGTATTTTCTAGGGACCTATTACTGGAAGAGCTGGC
The DNA here is from genome assembly GCA_028627135.1 of Pseudochirops cupreus. Taxonomy (NCBI): domain Eukaryota; kingdom Metazoa; phylum Chordata; class Mammalia; order Diprotodontia; family Pseudocheiridae; genus Pseudochirops; species Pseudochirops cupreus. The sequence continues at coordinate 120,515,028 of CM053583.1, read as the reverse complement.
TTATTAAAGGTCCACCTCTCCTCCTTTGAGTATAAAATTGTCTTTTACAAGGCCTTTAGGGGTATCTCAGACAATCAGCATACTTTGAACTCTCAGATGCCCCAGGATGTAAAAATTAATCTGCTCTCCCATTTGGAGCTTTCTTTTTTCCTATATCCTTTATCTATTTATGGAGTACTAAACATGTCTGACTTCCCCAGGGCTTCCTCTTCATAGCACTCTGATCTATCTTCTTTCTGAAACACATCACTGAATGTTCAAGGTAATCTTGGAAGATTTTTGGTCTACACAAGAAATGTTCTGTGCCCTCCGGTTGTTCCAGCCTCTCTGGTTGCTCCGCTTACTTGGAAAGCAAAAGTTCTGGCTGTACCCCTGTACACGCTTGGGTTGGATGAAGGCACTATTGTTTCTCTTTCTAGTTCTTGAATTTTATTCAGTCTAGTTCTCCTTTAAAATATATTTCCTGGAGTACTTGAGTGGAAACTGATTGTTCCGCTGCTATTCACTTCACCATCTTTACTAACATCCTTTTTCTTTTCTTGAAATTATTTTGGCTTACTTAGTATATGCTTTGTATTGATCCATGTACAAGTTGTTTTTCACCCTAGAATGCTAATTCTTTGAGGGTGAGGACTATTTTTTTTCATTGTGTCCTCAGGACCCACAGTACCTTGTGTGCTTAATAAATGCTTATCGAATTAAAGGCAATCAGGTCATTGCAGGCTCCTCAAGCAGGAACTGACTCATCAGCTGTATTATGCTATTTCCCTTGAAGAATAGGTGGAAGGAATTCCCAGGAATACCAGAACTTGGTGAAGTTCATTAAAAAGCAGGTAGATCAGTTGCCCTCATGCATCATGATTACCCTTCTCTCATTAACCTACTACCAGAGACCCCTCATGCTACCCCCACCATGGGTAAATATTCCTTGAACACACAAGAGCTACATATTATGGAATTACATTTAAACAAACAGCAAAAATAAGTGCATCTAGTCCTCCCAGTTTCCAACAAGGACACCCCTTTAGTTTGTTTCATAAAAGGATAGTGAATTATTCTGCATCTCTTCTCAGGAAGTGAATATGGTTATTGTTCACAACTGTTAACCATATGTTTTTTCCTAATTTTCTTAATTTTATTTTTAATTTATGAAATAAAACAAGCATTTCCCTAACATAGTAGAATAAAAAAAGATTGCACATGAAATTGAAAATCTATTATGTACAATTTGCTACTCTTTTTAAATACATAATAAAGTTATCTTGCAAATTTCTTTTTGTTCTTCCTTTTTTTCTCCCCTTCCATGTAGAGATGACTACCATTAGACACTAATGTGTACGTGCACGTGTATGTATGTGCATGTACACATACATACATGTGCACACACACACACATTTCCACTATATGGAAATATATATGGAAAATCATTCTACACATTCATCAGTTCTTTCTGGGGATGCAGATAGTATCTTCCTTCATAGGTCCTTTGTTGTTAATTTGAGTATTTATGATAGTAAAAATGACTTAGTCACACAAAATTGTTCTGAAAACAATATTGCTGTTACCATAAAAAATGTTCTCTTAGTTCTGCTCATTTCACTCCTCATTATTTTGTGCAAGTCTATTCATGTTTTTTTATCTAAAATCAAGGAGCTCATCACTTCCTATACCACAGTAGTATTCCATCATGATCATATACAACTTGTTCAGCCATTCCCCAATTGATAGTCATCCCCACAATTTCTATTTTTGTGCCATTACAAAGAGAGCTGTTATAAAGAGAGCTCCGGTTAGAGTCCAGAGGATTAAAGCTAGACCTATAATTTCTTGAGAATCAAAGCCAGGTTTGAGAAGATAGCCTTTTTGCTTGTTTATCTTGGGTACTTTGAGTGCTTGGTCATGCCCCTTAAGTAGGCATCTATATATAGCATTTTCTCATATTTTAAAAGAAAGGTCTCTTGGTAGCCATATCTAGGGTAGGAGGTAAGAAAAAAAAAAGGAAAAACAGAAGTTTGCATGATAATTTTGTTGCATATTTGAAAAGAATAGAGAGCTGTCCATAGGAGATTTGCAGTTTCATATGCAATCACCTTTTTTACTGTACTATGTTATGGAAATGCTTGTGGTATTCCATAAATTAAAAATAAAACAAATTTTAAAAATAAAAGACAGATTGGTAGATCTATTTGATCAACATAATGTGGCTTATCTGTACAACACACCTCTCCTTTCCTGGAGTGAATGAGAATACCTTGATCAAGTTCATTTGCTTGGTATAGCTAGTAGTGTTGGTCCCAACCAAGTGAGGTAGTCTTGTGGGCTTTGTGTTAGGACCAGAAAGGATACAAAAGAACCAAATATATGTGTGAGTAAATGAATCTAGGTCACATCAATAGCAGTATTGGTCTTCTATTTTTTAAGTGTAGTAGATATTTGTCAAGTTGTCGCCAGTACATTTACATTTTTCATACATTTATCAGAAAAAGCAGGGATAACAGGGGTGACTGATATGTTAGTAATTATAAGACCAGCTTCTGTGGGTAGTTAGATTATCAACTGATTAAAGCGAGAGTCGAAATCAACACAAAATTAGAAGGAAGTAAGAAGATAAGAACAACAGAACATAACCAAAATTTAAAAAAAAATCTGTGACATATGCCCACACAAAACGAGAAATGAACAAATGTAAGGACATTATAGCTGATCATAACTACTTCTTAAGGAAGCTTCCCTAGTACTCCCTACTTTAGTAGTCATGGCCATGAAGACTACAAGACTCCAGAAACCATCTCAGACAGCAAACATGAGAATTCCTTCACAATAGCAAAAACATGGCAGCTACGGGCAGCACTAATTTAGAATATGAGCTCATTTGTGAAACTTTACAAGGAAAGACTGAGAGATAATGTGAAGCATTCCTTGCCAAACAGCAATATGTAACAGAAGGGGAAAAGAGAGCATAGAAAACTTGGCATGAGACCCAGCTAAGAAAAATAATTCAAAGAGCATTTATAGATTAAATTAGGAGAAAAACAAATAGATGCAAAATGGAACAAATATTCCTATTTTTCTAAAACAAATATACTCATTATTGGTGATGGTGAAACTTTCACATTTGGTCTCTACCACCTTTATCCCTGATATGGCATGTGGGAAAGTGGAAACAGCACTTTAAGAAAAGGAAATCACAATTAATGTATGGATCTGACCAAGTACATAAGGAATAAATCTATTCTAGGGAAAATAGAATTTTAAAGGCAATCAGGAATCAATTTTCAAGCTATCTGAAAGATGAGAAATTTCCAAAGAAGGAAAAAAAATCATAGATGGTATTATTACAAAAAAAAAAAATTACAAGAAGCAACAACTGACCCATATACTTACTTTTTAATCTCTATGAAGTCTTTATAAGAATGATCCATGAAGTGTTAGTCTTGGGGGGGAAATGTCATATCATAGGATCATAGATTTTGAATTTTGAGAGACCTTAGAGTCCATCCAATCCAGATCCTGCATTTATAAGTGAGGAAACTGAGGCTCAGAGAGCCCAGAGACACACCTCTCATAGGAGGAATCTGAACACAGTTTACCCTGGCTCCAACTCCAGTATTCTATCATACATAATACATTATAATCAAATATTCATAGACACTTATTTTTAGCAATAGAACACATACCACCATAAGATTTTTTTTTTTGACAAAGCAATAGGGGTTAAGTGACTTGCCCAGGGTCACACAGCTAATAAGTGTAAAGCATCTGAGGTCACATTTGAACTCAGGTCCTCCTGATTCCAGGGCCAGTAGAGAATATAAGATTTTAATATTCATTTTTAGATAATAAAAACGCACTTGGGTCTGTATCAGCAAAATACAGTCACCTTAAAGACCTTCCGCTTAACAAGGTATTTGTCGTGCAACTATAAAGATGATCAAGATTCAGTGATAGATGTAATGATGTGTATTATCTCCTCAATCATTGTCTGATCATTTTTGTCACCTGAATCATAAAACATAGTGATATAAATTTACAAAAGTTCACGAATGTCACAAAGGATGCCCTGAACAAAGTCCAAATACAAGAGGATCCTTACTAGGTGTTAAAAGTCAATTCAACAAGCATCTATTTTTATTAAGAGAATACTATAGGCAGGAATTTTATTAAGTATTGTGTGTACAAAGGAAGGGTTTTCCTAATGCTTCTGTTTCTGGATGATATTGTGTCTATTGCATTAAGCCCAGAACACAAAGTCTCTTTGTTGAGGTCTCTTTAATAGTCATGCAAAAGCAGTCATTCTGGACATTAAGACAGGAAAAAACATGTGGGCAGAAGATGCTTATTGTATGGATAAAGGCATGTATTTTGATGGGTGGTCCACCTAATTTATCCATAGGTATATGCATCTTGGATAGGCATTCCAGATAAACAATGGACTGGGCTTGGAATGAAGAGCAGGACAAGATGTGGAGAGGGCACAGTGGATAGAGAACCTCAGGCACTTTCTAGCTGTGTGACCCTGAGCAAGTCATTGAACCTTGTTTCCCTTAGTTCCTCATCTATAAAATGAGCTGGAGAAGCAAATAGCAAAACACTCTAGTATCTTTGCCAATAAAACCCCAAATGAGATAATGAAGAGCTGGACATGACTGAAACAACTTAACACCAACAACACAAATGTGGCTGGATATTTGTGAAATTACACAGCAAACCCAGTGCTCCCATGTTGGTTGCTGCTATAAAAGGCCATATTTTTTTAAATGGCACCTTTTTCCTGGTGTTTCTATGTGAATGATACCAACACCAAATCAAAAATACGAATTGAAGGAAAAATGCATCTCCAGTATAAGTAGGACACAGTATCACCAATAACACCTCCTAGATGACAGCTCAAAGTGATTATGGCTAATGCTTGCTGATGGCTTTAGATAGATGTTGCTTTTCATTTTAAGAAACATTCCCATCATTCTTAGGCTCTCTAGCACTTTTAATAGGAATGAGTGCTATGTTTTGTCAAAAACTTTTCCAGCATCTCTTGAAATAATCCTATGATTTCTACTGGTTTTGCTATTGATATGGTCAGAAATATTGGTAGTCTTCCTAATATTGAATCACCCCTGCATTCCCGGAATAAATCCCACCTGGTCATAGTATATAATCCTCGTGATATAATGCTGTGATTGCCTTACTGGTATTTTGTTCAGAATTTTTGCATCGATATTCATTAGGGAAATTGATCTATAATCTTCTTTCTTTGTTTTAGCTCTTCCTGGTTTAGAATTCAGCACTATGTTTGTGTCAGAAAAAAACATTTGGCAGGACTCCTTCACCTATTTTTCTAAATAGTTTATATAATATTAGAGTTAATTGTTCTTTAAATGTTTGGTAGAATTCACATCAGGCCCTAGGGATTTTTCTTAGGGAGTTCATTAATGTTTTGTTTGTTTGTTTGTTTTTTTAATGGGGTTATTTAACCATTCTGTTTCCTGATTTGTTAATCTAGGCCAGGGCTTCTTAAACTTTTTCCACTCAGGATCCCTTTTTGTCTGAAAAATTTTTTCATGACCCTGGGTATCAATATGCCATAAAATGCCCAATGTGTCAAGTTATAAACAAAAAAAAAAGCAAAAAGAAGTCCTTTCTTTGCAAAACAGTTGGTTGTATTTCCTTTTTCACCTTGAAAGATTAGAAGGCACCAAAATTTTTTAGATTATCTCCTTTCCTAATGTACTTAGATAGTTCAATCCGTCTATAGATTAACTCTTTGAAAGACATCATAAGCCTTAATTTATAAATTAGGTATATAAAATAGGTATACAAATGAAATATTTACTGATGATAAATAATAAATTTATTTTAAAACAACTCTTTGCTGTAAATCTGATTTTGTCATTTCTTAAAGATGAAAGAAAATTTGCATACTAATGAGATGGATGTGCTTATTTAATTTTACATAAATTGTTAAATCTTGGTGGAATATTTGACACTACAGGCTATTAAAGCATCTTCACCATTTTTTAGGTTGACCAATATTTTGATTTCATAATTGTCAATGCTGTGTTCAGAACCAAGGGTGCAATGAAGTTACATGATGCGGCATGGACAAGTGCTGCCAGAAACACCTCAGATTTATTACGTTTGATTTTGAATTAATTTTTGTTTGTGTTTTCAGAAACCTTTCATCGTTGTCAAATATTTTTTGCAATCCTCACATTCAGGTACGTGATCCATTATGGGGTTGCAACCCATAGTTTAAAAAACACTGATCTAAGTAATTTATACTTTCATAAATATTCATCCAATTCACTCAGATTATAATATTTATTGGCACATATTGGGCAAAATATTGCTTTGACTACATAAAAACATATGAACTTAAAATTTCAGTTCAGCTCCAATGGATTCCAGCTATGCAGGTCTACTCATTTTTTTTTTTTTTTTTGCTGGTGGGAGGGTAAGGCAATTGGGGTTAAGTGACTTGCCCTCGGTCACATGGCTAGTAAGTGTGTCAAATGTCTGAGACTGGATTTGAACTCAGGTCCCCCTGCCTCCAGGGCCAGTGCTCTATTCACTGCACCACCTAGCTGCCCCAAGCTTTACTCATTTTTTTCATAACAAATGAAAAGTTTCCAGAGGCCCAATTAGAAAAATTGCACTAGAGGTACAAAAAATGGAAAACCACTATTATAATTTTAAAAATTCATTTCTAAGCAGAAGAATTGATTGTGTTTCCTTTTTCACCTAGAAAAATTAAAATGTGCCAAGATCTTTGGCATTATCTCCTTTCCTAATGTATCTGGATAGCTCAATCCATCTACATATTAACTCTTTGAAAGACATCATAAACCTTAATTCATAAATTAGCAACTGGTGAACTATAACCACCAACACAGCCTGATTATATCTTCCCTGAATTCTGAATAATTAGGAGAGGAACTATGGAAAAGAAAGCATTCCCTTAAACCATGATGCAAGCAAGCGGTCAAAGGGCAGCAAAATCCAGTCTTGTATCATTTTAGCCCCTGTAGCATCATGAGATTCCGTTTGGAACCATAATCTCTAACGATAATTTTTTCTGTCAAATTTCAGATTGCTTACCTCCATAATTAAAATAATAAGAATATCAATAAATCTTAAGTCAAAGTTCTTTTTCATTTGGAAATTGCTCAAATGTTTCATTACAATTTAAGAAAACATTTCCTTATACTCTTCCCACTTTAATGAATGATGTTTAATGTACTTGTACCAGTGGTCTATGTACCTGTAGGTATCAGATACTGCTCCTCTTATAGTCTCCTAAATGTTGCGGAAAAGAATATAAGTTATTATCCTTCTTTCATGTTTAAAATTGGACCTAGAAGGGTGAGATAACATGCCTCCTTCCTTCTTCACTCTGGGGCCTCTCTGCCCTGGGCTCAGGCATTCCATCTGTTCAGGTTTCATTGATAGATTTAGCCTCTAATAACAAAGGGGGCTAGAATCCTTTTTTATCTCATATTAATCAATTCATTAGCCCCATTCCTCCCACCATTGTGTCTTAAGGACAAATTTCATAAAGTTTTGACTTTTGGCTCATATCTTCCCAAAAGGGGAATGTTAAAAGGCAGTTAATATGAATATGTTTCATATGGGAAAAGTAATTCATTCTTACATACAAAGGAAAGGCTAAACATAATAGACTCATCACATTCATTGCACGATCGATTTAAAATAGGGGTCAGTAACAACTAATCACTACTGTAACAATCTACTCAGAGGCTAATCCTTTAACCTTATAAAAACATTGAGCTGTTTTTAGGACTGCTGATTAGACATTTTACCTTTCACTTTGGCTTTGCACTGTTGCCCTGAAATCCTTGCCCTTTGGTAAACTAGCCCAGGAACTTGATCTCCTCCTCTTGCCAGGGGTCATCTCTTCTAAAGAGACCTCCCTTGCTTCCAGTCAGCCTCATTTAATGGACCTAATACCTCTAGCCTTTGAGAACTCACCAGATCAGCCTCTATACCTAGACATCCACGCTCAGGTTAAAAATCAGTCACCTAGTAAAGAAAGGAAGCACAAAGCAGAAGAGGGAGCAAGGGACCCAGGTGCGAACTCACCTAGAGTTTCCCTACTCTCACCATCACATGAAACATGTCACCCTAACACTGGAATGAGTGAAAGTCAGCCCATCTCCCACCCTTCCCTGGAGATCTGAGTGTTGCATGATGCCACCTAGATAGTAGACGGAAGAGAGCCTGCTGGAAACTGTCTCTCTTTTTAACTGATGCAATCTCTACCAATTTTCCAGAGACCACAGAGAATTATAAACATTATACTATACTCACAAGTGATATCAGGACTGGGCCACCACATGTATGAAAGTATCCAGTAAGTTTGTCATTCCCCCAGAGATCCATGCATTGAGACGTTATAATCCTGGAAGTTTCCAGGAGAACTCTAGGTACATGGTCCCTGGGATGACCCCTTTAGATCAATGCATCCTTCACATGTATATCAAACACCTTTAGTTACATACTATGTCAAGTTATGGGCAAAACACTAGGGGGACTACAAGATGAATAATATTCCTATTTCTTGGAGCTTACAAGCTGATGGGGGAGTCAAGATAAACACATTTAAGATATGAATTAGAAAATGGCAAATATAAAGGATGTTTCAAATGAAAGAATATGTAAGTTCTTTTGTGTGATGTGGTGTTAAGGGCACTAGAACTGGGGGAAGAGCATTCTAGATTTGTCTCAGCTTCTAAAAGAGGCTTTTCCTGGCACCTCTCAATCAGGGGGTAAGGTAAGGAAAAGAATACATACTTGTCAAGTGCCTACTATGTATTAGGCACTGTACTAAGCATTTTGCAAATATTATCTCAATTGATTGTCAAAACAATCCTGTCAAGGGTCAGTAGATAGAGCACTGACTCTGCAGTCAGGAAGACCTGAGTTCAAGTGTGACCTCAGACATTTACTATTTGTATGACCCTGGGCAAGTCACTTAACTCCAATTGTTTTCAAACAAAACAATCTTGTTAGGTAGTGCTATTATGTGATCCTCAAATTAACACTCTAGAATCACAGATTTAGAGCTGAGGTGGTAGTCTAATTTCCTCTTTGTGTAAATGAGGAAACTAAGAAGTGTTAAGATGACTCACCAAGGCCATAAAGGTAATAGCATGTGTTAGATATAGTATTTTATTTTTTTTAATTATTTTTATTAAAATAGATTTCATTTTTCCCCAATAACATATGAAGAAAACTTTTAGCATTCATTTTTATAATATTTTGAGTTCCAAATTTTTCTCCTTCTCTTTTACCCCTCCTGTCTTCTGAAAATGGTAGGCGGTTTAATATAGTTTTATATGCGCTATCATGTAAAACATATTTCTGTATTCATCATAGTTGTGAAAGAAGAAACAGGTCAAAAGGAAATAAAACCATGATAATAAAGTAAGTGAAAAAATATGCTTTGACTTGCATTATGATTCCATCAGCTCTTTATCTGGATACAGATAGCATTTTCCTTCATGGGTCCTTCGTACATGTCTTGGCTCATTGTGTTGCTGAGAAGAGCTGATTGATTCATGGTTGATCATTATACAATGTTGCTGATACTGTCTTTGCATCAATTTGTTCATGTCTTTCCAGGTTTTTTCTGAAATCTGTCTTTTCATCATTTCTTATTGCACAGTAGCAATCCATTGCATTCATATAGCACAGCTTGTGAGATCGTTCCCCAATTAATGGTTGTCACCTCAGTTTCCAATATTTTGCCACCACAAATAGGGCTGCTATAAATATTTTTCCATGTGTAGGTCCTTTTCTCTTTGTTATGATCTCTTTGGGATACAAACCAAGTATTGATATTGCTGGATCTAAGGGTATGCACAGTTTGATTGCCCCTTGGGGATAGTTCCCAATTGCTCTCCAGAATGATTGGATCAGTTCACAACTCCACCACAACAATGCATCAGTGTCTCAATTTTCCCATATTTAACTTTGATCATTTTTCTTTTTTGTTACGTGGGCAAATCTGATAGGTGTGAGGTGGTATCTGAGTTGTTTTAATTTGCATTCTCTAATCAAAAGTCATTTAGATCACTTCATATGTCTATTGATATCTTTGATTTCTTCATTTGAAAACTGTCTGTTTATATCCTTTGACCATGTATCAATTGCTTTGTTTTCTTATAAATTTGATTTAATTGTCTATATATTTGAGAAATGAGGCCTTTACAGAGACATTTGCTGGAAAGATTGTTTCCCAGCTTTCTGCTTTCCTTCTAATCTTGGTTGCATTAGTTTTGTTTGTACAAAAACTTTTAAATTTAATATGATCAAAATTATCTATTCTACATTTTGTAATGCTCCCTATGTCTTTTCTGGTCATGAATTCTTCCCCTCCCTATAGATCTGATAAGTAGGCTATTCCTTACCCTTCTCATTTAATTACTTCATTGTCTATGGTGTCTTTTAGCAAAACATAGTTTTTTTTCCTTATCTAGTTTAATTAGGTCTATTTTTACTTTTACTTTGTCTAAGAATAGGATTTATGCCTCTGGTTTTGTTTTGTTTTTTTACTTCAACTATAGGTTCTGCTCCAGCCCCTCACGTTTATTGTGTGTGTGTGTGTGTGTCTTTATGCTTCAAGTGTAAACAACATATTGTAGGATTCTGGTTTTTTATCTACTCTGGTATTCTGCTTCTATTTTATGGGAGAGTTCACACCATTCACATTCACAGTTATGATTATTACCTGTGTATTTCCCTTCATCCTGTTCTTCCTCCTATTTGTCCTCTCTTCCTTCACCCTTTCCCATGTCACCATTGTTCTGCTTTTGTCTACCACTTCCCCTGATCTGCCCACTGTGCTATCAGCCACCCCTGCCTTATTTAATCTCCTCCCATAGGGTAAGGAATATTTCTAAATTCAACTGATTGTGTATATGACTCCCTCTGAGCCAATACTGATGCGATTAAGGCTCAAGTGGTGTCCACTGATCATCCACCCATCTTCCCCTCCACTGTAATAGAGTTTTCTTGCTTCTTCATGTGAGATAATTTACCCCATTCTACCTTTCCTTTCCTTCTCCACCCTTTATACTCCTTTTTCTGATCCTTTAATTTTTTAAGTCATTCCCTCATATTCACCTTATACTCATATCATATGTTTATGTATATTCCTTCTATCTGTACTGTTAATGATACAATTTTTAAGGGTAACAAGTATCATCTTCCTATGTAGGGATATAAATAGTTTAACTCAATTTAATCCCTTATGTTTTCTTTTCCTTTTTACCCTTTTATTCTTCCCTTGGGTCTTGATGTTAGAAGTCAATTTTTTAGTTTAGTTCTGATCTTCTTATGAAGGCTCAAGATCATTCTATTTCATTGAATAGCCATTCCTCCCCCCCCCCCCACCTTGATTTATTACACTTAATTTCGGTAAGTGATTCTTGGTTATAGTCTTAGATTTTGTGCCCTCTGGAATATCATGTTCCATCACCTTTAATGTTGTAGCTGCCAGGTCCTGTGTGATCCTGATTGTGACTCTTCAATATCTGAATTGTTTCTTTCTAGTCACTTGTATTTTTTCCTTGACCTGATAGGACTGAAGTTTGGCTATAATGTTCCTTGGGGTTTTTATTTTAGGATCTCTCTTCTGAGGTATGTGGTGGATTCTTTCAATGCCTATTTTTCCCTCTGGTTCCAGGACATCAAGGCAGTTTTCCTTGATAACTTCTTGAAAGATATTATCCAGGTCCTCTCTTTGATTTCAGATAGTCTAATGATTGTCTCTCCTACACGAATTTTCCAGGTCATTTTTTTCCCCTATGAGAAATTTTACATTTTCTTCTATTTTTTCCTTCTTTTGATTTTGCTTGATTGATTCATGACATAGCATAGAGTCATTAGCTTTCTCTTGCCCAGTCCTAACTTTTAAGATTGTTTTCCTCAATTTGATTTTGTACTTTCTTTTCCATTTGGCCAATTGTATTCTTTAAGGAGTTGTTTTCTTTGGTGGATTTTTGTATCTCTTTTTCCATTTAGCCAATTCTACTTTTTAAGCAGTTTTCCAGGCTATTAACTCTTTTTTCATAATTCTCTTGCATCGCTCTCATTTCTTTTTCCAATTTTTCTTCTATCTCTCTTATATGATTGTTAAATTCCCTTTTGAGCCCTTCCATGAGGTCTTTCTGGGCTTGAGACCACTTCCTATTTTTCTTTGGGGTTTTGCCCATAAGTGTTTTGACATTGTTGCATTCCTCTGAGTTTGTGTCTTCATCTTCCCTGCCACCATAATAACTTTCTATGGTCAGGTTTTTTTTTTTCCCCCTTGTTTTCTGCTTGTCTTTTTTTTTTCCTTTTTTCCTTCCTTTTAAATTTGATCTCTGCTCCCAGGGTGGACAGTACACTGTCTATGGTTTTTTGTGCTAGTGGCTGCAGTCTCTGGCTGTTTTCCTGGTGAAACAATGATTTTGGGGACCCTCATATCTGGTTCTGTGCTGGCATGGAGAAGTGCTGCTGGAGTCTGTGGGGGTCTGGCAGCTTACTGGGTGCTGAGTTGGGGTCTTACTTGTGGTGTCTAGTGTGTACTGAACCCAGGTGGGCTGTTTCTGTGTTTCCCCATGGTAGCATGTGGCAGTCTGACATCTGGAGGCTGCCTGTTTGCCCAGGAATATGCTGAACTATGGCAGGGGCAGTGCTAGCTGTTTGGTTGCTTGTTTCCTTAGGCACCCAGAGGGTAGCATGAGGATATGCTGAAGCACATGGTGATTCTCAGAGCCAGAGTCTGTCAGTGACTCTGGCTATGCTAAAGCATATAGTGGGTCTTGGTATTGGGGTTTGTCTGCTCCACCACACTGAGTCTCAGGATTTACTGCTGGTTTGCTGAGGTGGGGCATCCTTCTGGCTTGTTGGAATGTTTTCCATCTTGGGCTGAGTCCCCCTTTCACCTGAAAGAGATGGACCTTTCTTGCTGATCCTCCAAGTTTCTTGGGCTAAAAGATTGCTTCACTCTTGGGGCAGCTAGGTGGCACAGTGAATAAAGCACCAGTCCTGGAGTCAGGAGGACCTGAGTTCAAATCTAGCCTCAGACACTTAACACAAAATTAGCTGTGTGACCTTAGGCAAGTCACTTAACCCCAATTGCCCCTCCAAAAAAAAAGTAAATTTTTTTAAATTAAAAAAAAGATTGTTTCACTCCATCTTCTTGTTGGTTCTGCTGTTCCAAGACTTGTTTGGGGGCTCTATTTTATGGTTGTTTGGAGGTAAATATGGGAGAGTTGCAGCAGTTTGCTGCTTATACCACCATCTTGGCTTCTGGAAGTCTTTTATGAATTTAAAAAAAATTAACAGGAATTTATTTTTCTCTTTCTTCCACCCTTTGTCCCATTGGGAGAAAAAAAGAAAAACAAAATTTTTATAACAAATATGCATAATCAAGCAAAACACCCCCCCCCCACACACACACACATTGGATGTGTTTAAAAACATAAATGTTGCATTATGCACCCTAAATCCATTTTCTCCCTGTAAAAAGGTAGGCAGCATGTTTCCCCTTGGATCTTCTGTAACCCTGGATGGTCCTTGTGTTGATCAGATAGTTGTCTTTACATAATTGTACAGAGCCAGCTATTTTTCTCATTCAGCTCCCATTATGTTTTGTTGTTGTTCTTGTTCAGTCCTGTCTGGTTCTTCATGACTCATTTGGGGTTTTCTTGGCAAAGATTGTGAAATGGTTTGCCATTTCCTTCTCCAGCTCATTTTACAGATGAGGAAACTAAGGCAAACAGGGTGAATTTACTTCCCCAGGGTCACACAGCTAGTAAATGTCTGAGACCAGATTTAAATTCAAGTCTTCCTGGCTTCAGGCCTAGTGTTCAATCTATTGCACTACCCAGTTGCCCCTTTATATTATTCTGGTTATCTACTCAGTGCAGTATTTCAGAGACTGATACCATTTGTGATTGTCTCTCTACATTTGGCTTGATCTAATGCCTAAACTCAAAAGGAGCTTTGCCATCCCTGAATATCACATATGCCAACTCAGTACCATATTACAGATCAGTTGAGAGCTTGACATAGAAGATTAATTATAAACTCTTCAGAGAATGACATTTAGAGTCCTTCACAGTCAAGCTCCTGTCCATCTTTCCAGGAATATTACGTATAACTTCCTGTCTTATACTCTACATATTGGTCAATTAAGGCTAGTTGTTCATTCTCATTTATCACATCCAGTCTCCTGTCTCAGTGCCTTGGCATAGCCTGGACTCTGTGCTTGGAATCCAATTGTTTGTCATCTCTAGCTTTTAGATCTCCCACCTTCCTTCCTGGCTCAGATCAATTAATGCCTCCCATATGAAGATTTTCCTCATCTTCCTGGCTACTATTAAACCACTCCTTCAAAATTATATTGTATTGGGGTGGCAAGGTGGCACAGTGAATAGAACACCGGCCCTGGAGCCAGGAGGACCTGAGTTCAAATCCAGGCTCAGACACTGAACACTGACTAGCCATGTGACCTTGGCCAAGTTGCTTAACCCCTACTGCCCTGCATTCCCCCCTCCAAAAAGAAAAAAAAATTGTATACACTTCAAATGTAGTTCATGTTTACTTATATATGTACATGTTTTCCCCTTAATAGAATATAAGCTCCTTTAGGTCAAGGACTATGTAAAGGGGACCATGAAGAAAAAATTTGTCTTTGTCTCCTAATACCTACAATGTAGTAGAGGCTTAATAAATGCTTGTTGAATGATTGGTAGATTTAAGCCAAACATGAGCACACATACTTAATATGGTGTTTAAAACTAATGCATATGATATTGATCCTTAAAGGATGGCTGAAGAAAAACTCTACACAAAAGCTTCTGCTGACCTCTCCACTGACTTTGACCTGCACACAAGTGGCTCAAGTAACCTTAAAGATACTTCCCTGCTGACCATGTTAACTTCCTGGTCAGGAAGCACCATGTAGGCAGGTCTTGGATACAGCACATGGATAAGACCTGGTTGCCCCAGTTTTCTTCACGTATCTCATGCACAATATTTAAGAGGGATGGATGACAAGCTTGAAGAACTTGTTCTCATCCTGTTGCTCTAGCCTCCTTGGTCCTAACTTTCTCTCCTACACTCTGAGATCCACCCAAACTGGCCTTCTCTTGCTTCCTCACATACAACACTCAATCTTCCCATTTGCACTGATCTCCCACCCCCTATACCTCCATTCTTGGAACAATTCCCTCCTTACTGCCACCTCAGGGGTTCTTGTTTCTCTTAAGATAAGGTTTGGGTGCCATCGTTTGGAGGGAACCTTTCTAGATCCCTCCAACTATCAGTGCTCTTCTTCCCAACCTACTTTGTATATATTTATTAACTTTGTGTAGTGTAGATATACTTATAGATTATATATTTGTTGTCCCTGCCATTAGAATGTAAACACATTGTGAGTAAGGATTATTTTAATCATATATCCCACACCTATTTGCTTAAGGTATTGTGCTAGGGGCTGTTGAGGATAAAAATAATAAAACAAAGTTAACTTAAAGCGGAAAAAGAGCAGCCCTCTATTTTCAAAAACTTTCTAGTCTAGTAGGGGAAGTTTGATTTTCATTGTTGTTGAGTTGTGTGTTTGTGACTCCATTTGGGTTTTTCTTGGTAAAGATACCGGAGTGGTTTGCCATTTCCTCCTCCAGCTCATTTTATAGACAAGGAAACTGAGGCAAACAGGGTGAAGTGACTTGCCCAGGGTGACAGAGCTAGTAAGTGCCTGAGGTCAGATTTGAACTCAGGTCTTCCTGACCGGCACTCTGCCCACTATGCTACCTAGCTGCCCCATGGGAGATTTGACATGGACAAACGTACAAGGCAAAGAAGGCTATGAAGTTTCTCTCACCTTATTGGGCTGAGAGAGTTCCTTGTGTTTTCCTAAGAAGGAAGAAAGAATCTGACCCATCAAGTAAAGATTGATCATCAATTATCAGGTGACAAATCAGAACAGAATCCTTAAGTTCTGATTCTCATTTCAAGCACTCCCTAAAGTTAACTTAGTTAAAACTCCCTCAAAGAAATCCAAGTTCTAGGATGGACAGGGTCATAAACCTTTCCTCAATTCACATTTAACATGGGGGAAAGACCTGGACTTGTGATTTCATTGGTATAGGGAATGCCCTCTACCAGTACAGATTGGTGCCCTTTCTGCAACCTAGCAAAGTGACTTGCTCAAGGTCCCACAGCCAGCAGATGCCAGAGTAGGAGCTTGGACACAAGTCTTCCTGATTCTGAGGTCAACTCTCTTTCCACTCCATGAAGCTACCTCTTGACATTGCATATAATCTAGCTGCTCTGTCCCAAAGACTGCTCAAGGGCCTAGCTTAAAGTCCCACAACATTTTGATGAATTTCAACCACCCTACTGGATAGAATCACCAGAATGCTTTCTTTAGTGATGAAAAATATTCTTTGAAAACAATTATGTGTCACCTAGTTAGAGAAGTACTTGATCCAATTAAGCCTCCTCTGAGTAGACTGTGTGAAGCTCTGAGATGTGTATCTCTGATGAAGTGTCAAGTTGGCTCCAATGCTTTGTCTTGCTCAGCCAGCACCCACAACTCCATCTATCCTTCTTTTCTGGGTGCTATTAGAGTAGGGTTTTAAATTAATACCATCAATCACTTATTTACTGAGCTGCAGCTGGGCTTAATCAAGTAACAAAATAGCCTAGTTGAGGCTTCTATACACACCACTCTTGCCCTATTATCTTCAAATTAGAGGAGAGACTGAAAAAGACAGTTGAGCCACTGGAGAATTGTATTTCCCCTGCAGATAGCACCTCTCCCAAAATAAACCGCATAGAGGGAGGTGAATTCAGAGTTTGGATGCTTTGGAGACAGCAAACACTTAGCTCTGAAAGTCACTGCCGTTCTTTATGTCTCAGGCTCACAGGGTTTAGACAAAAACAGAGGAAAGTGGAACTGGGGAAAGGAGGGGAAGAAAAAGTGAATGGAAATATTGGGGAAGAGCATTAGTCAGTCAACAAATACTTATTAAGAGCATATTATGCATATACAAAAAAAGGCAAAAACAAATAAATAAAAGTCCAATACTTGTTCTCGTGGAACTCCCAATCTGGTAGAGGAGACAACATGCCAATAACTATGTCCAAACAAGCCATATACATGACAAATTGGAAATAATCAACAGAGAGAAGGGCACTAGTATTATGAGGGATCAGGAAAGGCTTCCTGTAGAAGGAAGAATTTTAACTGGGACCTGAAGGAACCCAAGGAAGGCACAAGGCAGAGATTAGGAAGGAGAGCATTTCAGACATGGGGAGAGCCAGTGAAAACTCCCAACATCTGGAGATATAATGTCTTGTTCAAGGAACAGAACGGAGGTCAGCGTCACAGGACCTCAGAAGGTGGGCATGGGCATAAGATGTAAGAAGACTGGAAAAGTGCAGACTATAAAAAGGGCAAGTTATAAAGGGCTTTGAATAAAAGATTTTGGAGTTGATCTTGGAGGTGATAGGGAGTGACATGGTCTGACTCATGCTTTGGGTCATTTTGATAGCTGAATGGAGAAAGGACCACAGTAGAGGGAGAGAGGGCTTCCTGGGAGATATCCTTCTAAACAACCCCACACTCTTATTGTCTAACAACTCTTTGAAACCAGGTGAGTTGCACTTAATGCTCCCAATACCCAGTGTATATTAACAAATTCACTGTATCTGAGTCCTGTTGGCACTGATTCCAAACTAATCTCCTTCATCTCAGGCATCACTGTTCTTAGTTCTACTAGTCTCCATAATTTAGAATCTACAGAGAACACGAAGTTTAGGGGGTTCCCACCTTTATGCTGATGTAAAGATGCAACCAACTTGGAATATGTTTGCCTTGCTGTTTCACTGTCCCCAAAACATGTCTTGAGGTTTTCTGAGCAATTTTGCCATTTCTTATTTGAATTCCAGGTCATGATGTCTCCAAAAAGCAGAAATGCATTTCTACTGAGTGTCTCCATCCCTCCAATCCCTCTTCACTATGTTTGAGACCCTCCAAGGATGTAGTTTCTAACACCCATGTAATAAAAGTTTCCTATGTCTGTTCCCCTTGAGTCCTAAGAAATCTCCTGTGTTAGGCCAGTGGTGTTTCTCTGCCATGTTATACCTAATACAATGCCTATTATAACTACAGTCTTTCTGACAGATCCAGTCAATTACGTTTTCCCCCCTTTTTATGTTTGGAAGAGATGTCACTGTATAATACAATGGAATTGGCTCTGCTCCTAGAACAACTTCTACGAGGTTCCATCCATCTGTGTTCCACTGACCTAATGGATCTGGCATTGGGACTGTCTCCTGAGGCCACACCACTATCAGTCTCGAGGGAGACACGCTGCCTTGACATCTTGACAAACAGAGGCAATCTCTTTGCCTGGTGGAATACGTACTTGCATCACTTGAACATTTTATTGTCTGTTACATGCTTTTCTTTAACATCTTGATTAGAAGCCAAATAGACTTGAAAGCCTGATCCTTGAACTGCTGTGATTTGTTGCCCCTTTTCACTTTTTCTCCGACAGTTTTAAAGCAGATGCTTTCTCTTTGGTGATAATGAATAACAAGTCTTAATATCAAGATGTGCTTGACTAATGTGTAAGTATCAACACAGTGAAGATTTGGGAACTCATCAATTCAAAAATCAGCAGCAAACCATCTCAACTTAGAAGGAAAAAAGGCAGCTTAGTTTTTATGGCATCGAATATATCATAATTCTTCTCAACATTACCTTCTATTGGGCTCCCATTCAAACTGAAAATAATATTAATATTATAATCAAAATATTTTTTTAAAAATCAAGATTGGAATTAAATGGGTAACATAAACCATTAGATGATATGGGGGTGGGAGTGGGATGGAAATTGATCCCAGGATGAAATTCCCACTTGTAACTTTTGGTCATTAGGTTGACCTTGTATCTTAACAGGGCAAATTTTAAAATGGCTTGTTTGTAAAAATTATACTCTTAAAAGTATAGCTATGAAATGGCCCCTGAAACTGGCCCCAGGCAGAAAGCAAAAAGCTATCTCAACAATGGGTGCTAGGATCTTGAGGAGAGCAACTGTTTTATGTCTAGCCTAATTAGCCTCCCAGGAATTGGCCTAGAAATAAAAGAAAGAAAGATAGGAGGAAGTAGGAAGAAAGGAAGAAAGGGGGAAAGAGTGTTGCTGACACCCATGTGATCTAGGTTTCCTATGTTTGTTCCCTTTAAGTCCTAAGAAATTTCCTGGAAAGAGGATAGGCAAGAAGACTGGTGGCAAGAGGGTAGGGAACAATGGATTAGCACTTTGTTTTGGACCTATGTGAGATCTGGTAGGAATCATAAGGGACTTGAGAATATGTCTAATTCTCACCCACACCACCAATCTCATTTTACAGATAAGAAAACTGAACCCAAGAGAGGGTGAACACTGCCTGAGGTATCACAGACGACAGAGGAGCCTATTACTAGCTGCACAAATGATGAAAATCTTCTTGAAGAAGAAGCATTGGAGCTGGGTTTTAAAGAAAGGATAAAATTTCAATAGGTAAAAAGTAAAATAATCAACAGGTGAAGGGAAGGGAGGGTCCTCAGGGGATGGATGGGTATGAACAAAAGCATGAAAATTAAAAAAAAAAAGACCCAGGGCATTAAAATTACTTACGTGCAGTTGAAATTGTACAATTGGAGAGGGAAAAAAAGCTAGAAATTCTTCTGCACCAGCTGTAGCAGAGACCCTAAGAGCTGTATTTGTTCCCACCTTGGGAAGAGAGGAACCTAATCAGAGATCAGGAATACAGGGCAGAGTTTCTCTCAGTTCAGGTGGAATTTGGAATATATCACCAGAGAAAAAGAAGAAAAGAGAGAAGGGGCAGAGAGTTCTCCTACCCCCACCCCAGACACACAGAAGCAGCAGCAAAACCATGGAAGCCAGTGTCCGGGCCATTTTCAGACGCAAACCTCCGTGGTGACTGAGAAAAGTTTCCTCTAAACTGGACAAGTTGAGAAATAGCTGCTTGAGGATGTTTGTTTTTGTTTGTGAATCTCAGGGGCTGGCTGTAGGAGCTAGAGTGCTGTTAGAAAAAACAAGAGGGAGGAACTTATCCTCACACCTTATCCTCTGCCTTACTGTAGCAGCATCCTTCAGTCTCCCAGGATTATAATCTCAGCGTTATCTTTTACTTCTCACTCACCTTCACCCCCAATATGTAATCATTTGCTTAATTTTCACCTTGTCAACATCTGTAACATTTCCTGTACTCTATCCATGCTCTCTACTCATGTAGATAACAGCTTAGTTCAGATGCTCATCTCTCCTTGCTTAAATCATTGCAATAGCCTCCTAACTTGGTTGTCCTACCTTTAGATTTCTTTCCATTCCAATACTAGTCCAAGCATTCTGGAGAACAATTTGGAACTATCCCGAAAGAAGACTATGAAACTGTGTGTATTCTTTGATCCAGCCATACTACTACTGTCTCTGTATTCCAAAGAGATTTTTAAAAAGGGGAAAGGACCTATTTGTGCAAAAAAATATTTACAGAAGCTCTTTTTGTGGTGGCAAAGAATTGGAAATTTAGGGGATGCCCATTCATTAGGGAATGGTTGAATATGTTTTGGTATATTATTGTGATGAAACACTATTGTGCTATAAGAAAAGATGAGTGGGGTGCTTTCAGAAAAACTTGGAGAGGTTTACATAAGTTGATGCAAGAAGTGAGTGAGCACAACCAGGAGAACATTTTCAAAGGACTTATGGTGAAAAGTGCTATCGGGGTGGGTAGGTATCACAGTGAATAGAACACCAGCCCTGGAGTCAGGAGGACCTGAGTTCAAATCCAACCTCAGACACAACACTGACTAACCATTTGACCTTGGGCAAGTCACTTAACCCCAATTGCCCTGCCCTCCCCCCTCCAAAAAGCAAAAAAAAAAAAAAAGATGCTATCTACCTCCAAACAGAGAGACCTGAAGGAATCTGAATGCAGATCGGAACACACACACACACACACACACACACGTTTGTTTACTTTATTTTTCTTAATTTTTGATGTGCATTTTCTTTCACACCATGACTAAGATGTAAATGTTTTGCATGACTATGTATGCATAGACTGTATCCCGTTGCTTACCTTCTCAATGAAGTGGGAGGGGAGAAAGGGAAGGAGAGAGTTTAGAGCTCAAAATGTTAAAAAAAAAAAAAAGGTAAAAAATGTATATGTAATTGAAAAAAAAATTTTTTTTGAAAAGAAGGTGGAAGGATGATAAATAACCAAATCCTCATCACCTATGGTCAACTCTGATCAAAGCAATCGTCATCTTGTTGTCCAGAACCAAAAAATTATTAGAAGAAAGTTAGTGTCTATTAGTAAGTTCCAGTGAACTGCAAGAGTAATTGGGACAGCCTTGACATGCTAATTAACATCCTAGTAACATCTTGCAACCTATTAAATAATAAATCAAAGCACAGGGAGAATTTTCTCCCAAGCTCACAAGCACCTGGCTTTCTTTTCTTCAGTTCTTATTCTTTTGTTGCTTACCTTTATTATCTCTACTTGTGGACTGCCAAGTATTCCCAAGGACCATCACAGTTCCATTGTGTGAATACCACATACCTGAATACACAGGTATAAGAAAGGCTAAAATAACTGCATCATTCAGGCCCAGCATTGAACCTCTGGGATGGATGAAGTTGAGTAGATCTAGCTTAGTTCATGATGTCATTTAAAATCAGTCCATTATGAAGGAAAGCAGCTTAGATGAGGACTAGGAAGGAAACATGGTGAGTCAAGGTATAAGGAGCAGCCTGAAAGTAGATGAGAGTCAGAGCAGCTCAATAAAGCCTTCTTAAGAGAAATGAACAGGCAAGTATAAACAAACCCGACGAAAGGCAATGTGAAAAATAGAAGCAGGTGTTTTAGGGAATGAAATCAAATCATACTACCTATCTCCCCAGTACCAATCAAAATGGTGAAACAAAAAAATAGTGACATTCTTTCAGTGATGCTGCAAGATTGTGAATCTTAGAATCCCGTGGCCTCTAAAGAATCAACAATGTGGCCCGCCTAAAAGGCAATGGAGAAGTATATGGTGGAGGTGAATAGACTGCAACCCATTCCAAGTGAAATGTACAACAGAAGCAGCATAAAGGTTATCATCAGAGAGGTGTGTGGCCATAAATAATGATGGGCTAGATGAGGGAGTAAGAGGTAACCCACAGATAGCCTGTGTACCTCTTTTATACCTATGCAATGTCAAGAGATCCAGAAGAAGGTCCCCAACTTGTTGGATTTACTGGAAAAATAGAAAAGAGTGGCATAGGGTAGATAGTTGTAAATGGATTATTACTGGTGCCATTGAAGGCACTACTTACATCAATGAATTTACAAAATCTATATTATCAGCACAGCATAATAGAAGTCCCAGAGTGTAGATTTAGGAAGACCTGGGTTCAAATCTAGTCTTAGATATTTAATAGTTGTGTGGTCCTTGTTAAGTCACTTAACCTCTCTGTGCCTCAGTTTCCTCACCTATAGAGTGAGGAGGTTGGACTCAACATCCCATAAGGTCTCTTCCAACTCTAAATCTCTGATTCCACAATTCCAATAGTAGCACTGTTAAAACCTATTTTTGTACCTGCCTTCTTCTATACTATCCCTATAAAATGAAGGCCAACTCTCAGAGACAGATACAACCTTCCCTCACTCACCTAAATGTTTTGAAGAATCAGTTGAGTGATGACTTGATAGTTACACAAGCTGTTGTAGAAAAGGTGGTTTGTCATAACAGTAAATCATTTTCTTCACAGTGGAGTATAACATTGTCTATATTTTAGGGAACTCAGAAGCCACTCTCAACCCTGCCCATGTCTCATCTGCATATGTGAATTAAGAATCCTTCAAAACCACAATAGTGGTATTCCCTACTTCACAGGCACCTGAAGTTTCCTTTCCCCACTCACTTTCAGGTAGGCAGAGTAGCTGTCATTGCTAAGTGACATGTGTTCATATAGGCATGACACTCGTGTCATCCTAAAAAGATTTCTACCCTCTTGCATCAACATAGCACAGTAGACAAAGAATTAGACTCAGAGTGAAGAAGGCCTGACTGGAAATCCTGCCTCCGTCACTTATTGGCAAAGTCTCAGTTTCTTCATCTGTAAAATATATATAATGATTCCATCACCAGGCCTATGGTAGCTAAAATAGTCCTGGATGTAGAGTGCCTTGACACTTTAAAGCATTACTGTTACTATTATTATGCCATTATTCTCTTTACCCTAACATTAAGTTACCATGGAAGAGTGATTTTTTAACTTTACATGGGAGGTTTTAAAAATGTTTTTTTTTTCTCTTTGATATAATGAGCCAGCCTTCCAGCTGTCGAAACTAGTATCTGATTTTAGGGATAGTTTCTTTTGTGTTAGTTTCAATATTGTGTGATAGTTTCAATGTGACTTCCTGTTTTGGGGACAGATAATCTGTTTCCTAGGAGACTGAAAGGGTTAATCTATGTGCCCACACATTCCCAATCATGTTCATTTAGTTATGATGTAACTGAGAGCCCAAACACTATGCATACCTGCAAGGAGAGATGCATTTGTGATTTAAGAGTAGCATCTGTGCTTTGCATTTCGGAAGCTAACAAACCTTAGCCTCAGCTATTAGATTAGCATTGAGGAACTGTTACAGTAATCTGTGACCAGGCCCTGACTACATGTAAAATCCCTGCCAAGGTCCCTCACTGAACTCCTCTGATACCATGCTGTTTTTCTGGTGACCTGTGTTGATTCTATTTAAAGTCTGAAGCTCCAGAAAGCCAATAAAGTTTTCAATTAACCACCAGGCACGTGAGCTCAAAGAGAAAGGGAAATTGGTGTGCCCTCTGTGAGCTGGGCGTAGCTCAGTGAACATTTATGGCATAATGGTTTAAGAAGAAATTAACTATTTAGGAAGCATAACCTGAGGGCTACTTAGCCAAGGCTTGTCATTGGGGTTAATAAGGTACCCTCAGACACAAAGGTAGCTAATACATACCTAGGCATGTCCTGGTGTTGACTTACTGCTGCTTCTCATGCTAATGGATTTTAAAAGGTATGTATTCCCTGGTCAATTTATTTCAGCTAGACCTCTCTAATGGGAATTCACACAGCTTAATTTTTATCAGCTTCATTGAAAGCCCCCAAACCAGGCAGACCTGCAGGGAGGCATCAGCCTCTACCATGCCCACACACTGATTCTGAATGCTGCCCACCCCAGTGGTGGTTCAAGTTTTATGCAAAAAGTTTTTACAAGGTGGTCCAATGAGGAAAAATGAGAAACTGGTTTCAATATGGTATTCATGGCTAGCAACTGATTTTATTTCCAAATAACTCAGGAATTTGTGGTCTTTCTCAAGTCACTGTCTTGATTATCTGGTTCTTAAAAATGCATTAGGGCTGTGAACATCTGAGAAAAAGTGTCTTGATCAAAATTCTTTAAGTGAAAATTAAAAACACAGGATCACAAAGACCATCCTTGGAATATTCACTAGCTTTATAAGAACAGTCAAATTAAACTGAGGGCTAAGAGCCTTCAGTTCAGAACATGCAGCAATTACATTATATCCACGATGAAAGGTGGATTTTTATATCTTATTATGTAATTTGGAGCTATTACTTATGCAGAAAACAGTAAATCCTAAATTCTTGCTAATTTTACTTGGAGAACAATCACATTCTCGTTGCTAGAATTTTGCTTTCTTGCTTGACTTTTTGTTTCTCAGGAATGATCTTTGTCTACCTCTTGCTCTCCCCTTCCATTTCAGGAATAAGGCCACTAGATAGCCCTCGTCCAAGCCCCTGCCTCCACTCTGGTACACCACAAGATAATCTCAGGAGAGAACAATTTCCTGCTCAGACTGGAATCAGGTTTATTGGCACCTGTTCTTGGCTAGCTTCTATTTCACATGATAGATAATGTGAGGCACAGTGCTACTCTTTGTTAGATAGAGAACAAGCCTCATTAGTTAACAGCAAAATTTGTTGTCAAATATGCCCATCAGGCTGACCCCCCCCTAAAAAAAATTGGGGAAGAGCCTATCTCTTCCTAGGATTGTTATATGTTTTTGACATTGGTCTAATATGGATTTATCACAGAGACACTCTACTTAGGCCAAAGTGCTGTATAAAGACTGATCAATAAACACTAAAATAAGTGACCAGGACAAACTGATTTTGCTTTGATAGAATCTTTTTCTTCCAATAGAGTTGAGGGGAGCAATAATGTGGCAGTATCATTCAAGCCCCCTACCCATTTGACATCAATAGAGCCTGCAGCACACTGAGAGTGTGGGAAATGAATTCTTGTGACAAAGTATATTGAAAGAGGCTCCCACTCAACGACTAACAAAAGTGGGCCTTTGGGCTGCTAACTGCTGCTGAATTCCGTGTTATCTTTCAGTAATCCTCTGTGGACTTGTAAGTTTCTCTCCTCACCTTTCCAAACTCATTATTCCTTTTCAAGCGCTATTGGCATCCATCCACACAGTCCTCCTTACTGTTCTTCAGAAATGGTTCTCCATTTCCCCTCTTTCTGTCTTTGTACTGACTGTCTTCCTGCTGCTTTGATTGTCCTCATTCCTCACCTTCATTCCTAAATTCCCTAGCTTCCTCCAAGGCTCAGCTCAAACACTACACCCTCCATAAGCCTTTCCTAACCTCTTTAGCAATCACCTTTTCTATAAGTATGTGTGTGTGTGTGTGTGTGTGT